>JACWES010000016.1:459946-598191 GCA_025688845.1 Cucumis hystrix
CTCTAATACTAAGAAGGTTGAAGCTTCAAAGGAGGTAAGGGAGAAGAGTAGCTCTATTCAATGTTGGAAGTGCAAAGGGTTTGGACACATGAGTAAAGATTGTATCAATAAAAGAGTCATGGTGGTAAGAAATGGCGTGATTGATTCGGAAGATGAATGTGAGGCAAATGATGCCCAACTTGAGGAAGAATATGAAACACCCGAAGATGAAGAGCATATTGAAAAAGGTAATTCCATATCTTTGATTACAAGGCGGGTACTTAATGTGAAAATCAAGCAAGAGAAAGTTGAAAATCAAAGGGAAAACTTGTTTCACACAAGATGTTTGATTAAAGGAAGTCCATGTAGCTTGGTGATTGATAGTGGAAGTTGCACGAATGTGGTAAGTAGTTTTCTTGTAAAAAGGCTTCAACTTACTACTCGTCCACATCCAAAACCATATAAACTTCAATGGTTGACCAACAAAGGAGAATTGAAGGCAAACTCTCAAGTTCTTATTTCCTTTTACTTTGGGAAGATATAAGGATAGAGTGCTTTGTGATGTTGTACCTATACATGCGCTTGTGAGGGCTTTGAAAGTTTGGCAACATTACTTATGGCCAAAAGAGTTTGTTATCCACACGGACCATGAAAGCTTGAAGCATATCAAAGGCCAAACTAAGCTTAACAAGAGGCATGCGAAATGGGTGGAATTCATTGAGACATTTCCTTATGTCATCCATTACAAAAAGGGTAGGGACAATGTGGTGGCCGATGCATTATCAAGAAGGTATGCTTTACTCTCATCCCTTAGTGCGAAAGTTCTTGGTGTTAAACACATGATTGAGCTGTACAAAGTTGAGAAATCTGAATTTTATGATCTGTATGCACAATGTGTAGAAGGGAAAAATGTTCAAGATTATATTGTGTTTGATGAGATGCTTTTAGGAAAGGAAAGCTTTGTATTCCTAAGTGTTCCATTAGAGAGTTACTTGTGAAGGAAGCTCATGGGGGAGGACTTATGGGACATTTTGGAGAATTTAAAACATACAGCATGTTGTGTGAACACTTTTATTGGCTTAAAATGAGGAAAGATGTGAACAAAGTGTGCAAGCAATGCTTCAAGTGTAAGGAGGCTAAGTCTAAGACACAACCACATGGCCTCTACACACCGTTAGATGTTCCTAATGAACCATGGGTAGACATTAGCATGGATTTTGTTCTAGGATTACCAAAGACTAGAAGACATCATGATAGTACTTTTGTGGTGGTTGATAGGTTTAGTAAGATGGCTCTCATTTCATTCCATGTAACAAAACGGATGATGCTACCCACATAGCTAATCTTTTCTTTAGAGAAGTTGTTAGATTGCATGGCATTCCCAAAACTACTGTTGGTGATAGGGATGTTAAATTTTTTAAGTCATTTTTGGAAAGTTTTGTGGGGTAAAGTTGGGGACTAAGCTTCTATTTTCTACAGCCTGTCACCCACAAACGGATGGGCAAACTGAGGTGGTTAACAGAACTTTGGGGGCCTTGCTTAGGTCACTAATTTCGAAAAATCCCAAGTCTTGGGAAAGAGACTCTGCCTTTTGTGGAGTTTGCATACAATAGGGCAATTCATAGCACAACTCATTGTTCACCTTTTGAGGTTGTGTTACGGCTTTAATCCTTTGACTCCTCTAGATTTATCACCTTTGCCGCCTAATATGTTTACTAGTGATGCAGCTTCTTCTAGGGTTGAATACATCAAAACTTTGCCCCAAGAAATCAAAGAACGAATTGAAAAGAAGAATCAGAAGCTAGTCACTCGCAAGAACCAAGGAAGAAAGGAATTGATTTTTAAACCGGGTGATTGGGTTTGGGTTCATCTACGAAAGGAAAGGTTTCCGGATCAACGGAAGTCAAAACTTCAACAAAGGGGAGATGGTCCTTTTCAAGTGCTTGAGCGGATCAATAACAATGCATACAAGTTAGATCTACGAGGTAAGTACAATGTAAGTTCTACTTTTAATGTGGCTGACTTGACTCCTTTTGATGTAGGCAATGAAGACCTTGATTTGAGGACAAATCCTTTAAAGAAAGGGGGATGATGTGGATTCAATCAATAATCCATTGCATGTACCTGAAGGACCAATCACAAGGAGCAA
Organism: Cucumis hystrix; assembly: GCA_025688845.1. Taxonomy (NCBI): domain Eukaryota; kingdom Viridiplantae; phylum Streptophyta; class Magnoliopsida; order Cucurbitales; family Cucurbitaceae; genus Cucumis; species Cucumis hystrix. The sequence continues at coordinate 462,075 of JACWES010000016.1, forward strand.
GGCAAAAAAAGATACAAGAGGCTTTCACACTGCGTGTTCAAAAGCTTGCAAATGCACAACGAGAGGTCGAGAATTTTGAACCCAAATTTTTGTATAATGTTAGTTCAGCAAGTCAAGAAGAGAGTGGAGTCAAGATGGCACGGGAAAAGTTGTGTAGTTTGGAAGATGGCACGGGGGACAAAAACAAAGTGTGCAGAATTTGTGAAGAGGTGGCTGTCCAACTTGCATCTCTTGGGATTTAGTGATGTCAAAGGTTGTCAAGCGTTGCCATTATGAGGAGCGGATTACATAACACATATTTAAGACAATTTAAAGCAATTCTATCTTTTATGTTTTGAAAAAAATGACAGCTCGTTTGATGTGCAATCAAGTTTTAAGTTCCTAGGTCTTATTTTCTACAATTTGCAATTAAGTGTATTTGAGTGACTTTTGAGTTCTTTTGATTTGTGTCTATTTTATAAAACCATGATCAGTAAGTTAATCCTTCACAGGTTGTTCGTAACCTCGGCTGGGTCAAATTACCGTTATACCCCCAAGACTACATCTTGCTTATTAAGTCCCACTAATCCACTATTGAACAATTGGTTTAAAGTCCAACCTATAAACTTAATCCCTCTCGGGCCAATGAGAGGGTGGGGCCCTTTGTTCAAGACTTGGATTCAGTGCTTAAGAGAACAACCTATCTACTAACTCTATAGCGGGTAGGAGTGAATTTCGTCTTGCATCCTATGTCCCCAGCTATCCACCCGATCTTACTCTTAAAATGGGAGGTTTATTGGACCAATGCTGATGAGCTGCCCTCACCTATGCAGATCTAAGGATAATCTCGTGTGAACAGGAATTCATAGTCAGCTCAGGATTAAGATTAAGTTACCTAGATCATCAATAATCGAGATAGTCAGTTTTAAACAGTAAACGATGATATAACGTAAAAGTGACTATTTCATGGTTCTGTCTTATGTAAACACTTTACATAGGATGCTCCCACTTTCATGTCTCTACATTAACGATTCAGGATCAACTCGTTTGTACTTACTACAAAGCGGGCCACATCCATAGTTTCTCTAAATAAGACGCCCAACCATTATTTATATAATACAAACTATTTAGGCTATATACTCGAACTTGATCCACGTTTATGTCTCCACATAAAGTTCAAGGTTACTCAAAAATAGCCTTGGAATTTAGTTTATTGAATTTAAGATTATAAAATTCAGACTTTATTAAATAGAATATGATTACAAATTACAAGTTTTAGGACAAAAAATTCCAACACTATAAAGAATCTCGAAGCCATAAAATTGGAAAGCACATATAGAGTTTGGATTAAAGAGATCATACAACAAGAAGACAAGATTGTCAAGCAAATAACATTGGAGCACAATGTTGATTATCTGTTTATAGGCTTTCACGACTAAAGTGTTTGAGTCATTTATCGGGTCTAAAAATATGAGATAAGCATCATCTTGCATAGACAAGTGGGAAATGTAAATGAGTAGTATATGCCATAATTCATTGTGTTGCATTATAATTTTATTATATTGTATAGTACCACTAGCTTTAAATTAAGTGGAAGCGGATTTTATACCCTAAACTCAAGGTTTGTAAATAAACAAGTTTTTTATATTATAATTAAATTAATTGTTATTTTATTTTGTGCCTTAATATTTGAACAACTCCATCCAATAAATAAAATCAAGTATTATTTCTATAAGACTTGACATACAATGAGTTTTGTTAAGTAATAACCTAAAGATGCTCTATAGCAAATAGAAAAGGTTAAGTGTTTTTATTTTATTAACACGATGCATATAACTCACTTTTTTTTCATATTCTCTTTTATCTCTCAAAAGAGGCTCCCACTAACCTTTTTCCTTTTTCTTTTTCCAGATACACAACATTAAAGACCCTTTGTGGAGGTGTTCCCAATAGAGGGGAAGAACATAGAGATAAAGAAGGAATTTCACGAAGAAGTCTTTAAATGTATTTTCCAAATGTAATTGGGTACTTGACCTAAAATAACATGCGATGTTTGTTCTTTGCATGTTTAATATATAATTAGGGGCATTTTTAAAAATTGGCTATCAATGCCACTGATAAGAGGATATTACTGACTATCAAATGTTTGTTACCGATAGAATCTGAAATTTTGATATAGCTTGGTAAATATTTTGTCAAGTTTGCTGTTTCTGACAATTCTTCATATAATTATGTGCTCTTTTTTAATTTTTCAAATGGCTTCTGATTCGAGATTTCAATTCTATCACTTAGGATTCAATCGCATGCTCTAGGAAGGTGGATTTCGTCTAATGTTGGGAAGGGTATTTGGGAGGTTAATTCTCCTTGTTGGCTTTCCTCTACTTCTTAACATGGAGATCTAGCCCTTTGAGCAATTCTGATATTTATTAAGTATATTTTTAATTAAAAAATAAAACCTAGCTTGATCACTTAGGTAACATGCTATGCCATGTTGTGTTTAATATAAAAATTAAAGAGTTAGATGATATAGAATTGTCATAAAAATAATATAGGAGAAAAACATTGACATGAGATTTTGTTTGACTCCTAGGAAATAAGATAATTCCCACAAAAAAAAACAAAAAACAAAAAACAAAAATGTCTGTAGTCTCTTACTAGTGTTTCAAAGAGACATGAGTTGGTGTTCAATTTAATTCATACTACCACAGTAGGTTAGGGTAGGTTGTGGGTGCAATTTGATCATGTACTACTTAGCCCATCTTATTTGAAAAACAAAGATGCACATACATTTGGGTTGCATGCTAGATTGTGTATTGGTCTAGTTAAACAAAGTAATTGTAGAGACCATTTTCCTTTGAATGTTTATCAAACTATAAAATTAAATTCTAACTTTCATGAAACCAAAAGAACTATTTATGAAATTTTGTCAATTATTGTTGGGGCAAATAAATATATATATGAACTTGAATACGCTAACAAGTTAATTATACCTCGACTGAAAACAATAACTTGATATATAATATTTAGACCAAATGTAAATCATATGATGTAACAAGGATTGAATATGAGAATAATCAAAGACTTAGAATAACCTTAAAACATAGTTGTGACACACTTCTGATTAGCGACGTCCTAAAGACAATTATTCACTCTCGAACTAATCGGATGTGACAGAATTTTTGCATACTTGGTCTAAACTCAACTCAACAACAAATGAATGAGAGAAAGAAAGAAGGAGAGTACTTCTCAATTTAGAATGAGATGCTACAAATGAAGAATCAAATTGTTTTTCAACTTAATAACTCTCCGAATGCAAAATAAAATCGAATAAATACAAAGTTGAAATATTTGTCAAATTGATTCAATTTAGTTGTTACTTGATTAAAATAAAAAATAATTCGTTCAAATTGGAGAAACTACAAATTAACTTTTGTAGTTAAATTTGTCTCACTTTGATTTGAGTTTTCAATCCAATATGTAAATTTCTAAACAATGAATTTAATCTATTTTTTATATTTCAAATATTAGCAAAACTTTCATTTTCCTTCCATATATAAACATATATTTAAGGTATGCATACATATGTCCAATCACTATAATAACCAAATTCAAACTTTTAAAATCAATCAAATTTGCAATTTAAATGTAATTAAACTATATTTCATAGAGAAACTATACAAATCATTATTATTTCAAGTTTCATTTGGTGGGCAACCTCAATCTCCAATTTTTCTTTCTTTCTTTCTTTGTTTTTTTTTTTTTTGAAACTCTCCGAGTACTAATTAATTAAATTAATAATTAATAAAATTCGATGGTGTTGGTATTGTGATTCACAAACGCTCTTCTTCGTTCCATTTCTCCATTGTCATAACTGTTAGCGTTCTTCCTTCTCCATTAAAGCCCACGCAGACTGCTCCAATCAATCTTCTTTGCATAATATTATGTTACAGATACTCTCCTAGCGCACCGTAAAAACCTACCCATCTCTCTTCGCGGTATGTCCCTTTCTTTTTCTTCACTTTTCTGTCCACCTGGTAGATCTGCGTTTTTCACCTCCATTTTTCTACAGATCTTGTTCACTGTATTCTTCAATTACTTTTGCTTCTTTTTTCTTTCTGCTCATTTTTCAATTCTGCTGCTTCATGCTTTCGTGTTTCTAATTCATTATAATGAATGAATTACGCCACGCCCGAATTTGGTGATGCTTGATGAATTTCTATTTGTTCTGCTAGCACCGTCATGTTTCTTCGTAGTTTATTCCCCTACTCTTTTTTTTTTTGACGGTGGTGAGTGGAATTGTAGAATCCAGATCGTGGCAGGACTCGACACTGAGCAGCCTGAAAATGAGTGACAGCCAGAAGTTCCAGCTCGGGACTATCGGGGCATTGAGTTTGTCGGTGGTTTCGTCTGTCTCGATTGTCATATGCAACAAGGCACTTATTAGCACACTCGGTTTCACATTCGGTGAGTTTCTTCGCTAAATATATATTCAATTTAGTCTCTAAACCCTTAATTTCTTGCATATATTTCGACAAATATCCGTGAGCAATATTGACGTATCTATTCCCCTCCCAACTGAGGGACGAACGTTTAACCTTTCTAAGAATTGGTTTCTGGATCTATATAAGAATTATAGGCTTGGATATCTCACATAAAATTTTCATTGATCGCAAGATTTGCTACCAGAGCTTGGATTTGGTAGACTTAGATCTATTCTTGACTGAACATTTCAAGCACAGTGAAGTTTTACTTGCGCTTTCGTTTTTCCTGCCACCGCAATCCATTACGAAACTTTAATGAACTTCTATTCTATGTAAATCCATGTAGTATTCACTTTTATCCTATGTTAAAAAGATGTTTTGAAAAGATCAAATTTATCCATAAACAATTTAAGCTTTTAGGTCATTAGACAATTTAACATCATACCTAGTCACGAAGCCTTGTTTTAAATCCTCATGTCCTTTACTTTCAGTTTCCTATTAATTATTGATTTGTAAGATCAACTGTACCAGAGTTTATATACGAAACTACATGTGAGGAGGAGTGTAAAAGATTGAGTAGAGAAATTGTAATTTTTCCATACCTATATCTTGTTAATAAAATAAACTTAGTGCAGACCTTCCAGCCTAAGAGTTACTCTCTTAAATGTTTTGTCTGATTATAACATTATTAATTTCAGTTCAAAAGGATCTAGCATTCACGTTATCTACTTGTCACATTATCAACTTATCACATGCCTTCAGAAAAATTGCAACCTTTTGAAACTAGATCAGTTTACAGGTCTTGTAATTTTACCAAGAGAAGAGTGCCTTTCCCTTTCCATCTATTTATTTACGCCAAACTATGAGCATAAGCTACCTGCTGATACATGGCTCTTTATCCTTTGTATGTGAACTCTTTCATTAATGGAACTTGGATGATGCACAGCCACTACATTGACAAGCTGGCATCTGCTTGTTACATTTTGTTCCCTTCATGTGGCACTATTGATGAAACTATTTGAACATAAGCCTTTTGATGCGAGAGCTGTAATGGGATTTGGAATACTAAATGGAATCTCAATTGGGCTTCTAAATCTTAGCTTGGGCTTCAACTCTGTTGGCTTCTACCAGGTAAAATCACATTTATGAGCAGAATGTGTAATCCATTATATGGCATCATAGTTTATCCTCTTTTTCTAAGATGCAATGTCAAGTCTCAAAATTTCAAACCTTGAGCAATAAATGTGCTCTCTTTGAGCTTGCTCTTACTCATATAACATTAGTGATTTTATTTTCTCATGAATTATTTTTAATTATAAAATCAAGTGTTGATTTATTTTTATCTCCGAAATCTTTGAATAAAGAGTATATTGACTGATATACCAGATGACGAAACTGGCAATCATCCCCTGTACTGTTCTTTTGGAGACCCTTTTCTTCAGGAAAAAGTTCAGGTGAGTCTAATAACTGTTGGAACTTTCATGTACAAAGCGATTTTTTTCCAATTTTTAAGCAAGAGACCTTTGCTTCCATTCAGTTTTGTTCTTATGATTTTGTACCAAGATCTTTACATGGTGTGTTATGAGAAATGGGTTAGTGGTAATTTGTCATCATCAGGTGTGTTTTCTCACACCTTTCTTGTTACTATTTTAGATGAAATTAGAACTTAGTTTATAATGATTTTGTTAGGATTTTTGTATGACCTGTACTGAGGCACAAAATAGCTCATTCCAAAATGCCGTTGATTTGGATATCTTAATTCAACAAAAGCGTGATTCCTAACTTAAATGGAACCCTCAACATCGAAATAAATATGGAAATCTTCCTTGGTAACTGTTAGGCATCCCTCTACTCAGAAATACCCAACAAGATATGAAAACAAGGGGAATATACTCTCTGATCGCTATATATATTGCAAAGAACATTACAATACAGCCTCAAGTCTCTGAACAAGATTACAATATAACGTCCAGCAAGTTCGAAAGTGCTGATTCCTCTCCTTGAGCTCCAAGTTTCACCCTAGAAATCCAAACCAACCAAGAGGCTCCAACACGCCTACATAAACCTCTCCAGCACAATGGTTCTCTCCTGCCAAAATAACAAACACCATGATCCCATGTTCCCTTTTACTTAAAGGAATTGCCCTTCTTGCCCTTCCTCTCATAAGTATGGATGATAGGGGGCCTCACGGCTCACATTAACTTTCTTCGTTTGACTACCCAGAAAAATTGCCATAAACTAACTTAAATATTATAAAACTCCAATTAGACTCATTAGTCATTGGTTACCAAGCACTCCACTTCGCAGGCTATAGTAGCCTTGGACTTTGGACGCACAAGCATTTTACTCATATTAATCATATTGAGGCACAGAATATTTCTAAATCTTAAGCTGGAAGGATGTTGATTTGAATATCCTACTTAGGTATGCCTAATTCCTAACTCAACTTTAACTTTTAGTATCACTTCAAATACGAAACTCTTTCCTAGTAACTTGCTCCGTTTGCCCTGGTCAAAGGTGACTCTGATTACCCTGGAAAAATGGCCTTGGGGGATTTGCAGGGCTACTCACACTTGAAATAGAACTCTCATGGTCTATATACCAACCCAATCTTGATGAAAAAAGCAAAAACGTGGGCAACTACATCAAAAACCTATATCTCTTTATATTAGAACCTATAGATAGGAGTGGGACCTGCTGAAACTGGGTTGAGCACCGAGTCAGACTCTTACCCGAGGGTTCTTCTCTTTCTTCTTCCACTCTGACTTCCAGTTGTGACAAGCGTTTTTCTCATACTGATGTCTGTTTAACAAATGCTCCCTAGTTGGCCTTTTAGTGCTTCACAGTTGTATGACTGTTCTAGGTGCCCCCTCTTGTTCTTTTGCAGCATTCTCACTATTTTGGATTTGTTCGTTTGTGTTATAACTTATAAGATTATTTAGATAGATATCTCTGTTGTATTCACTATCCAACTTCTGTTATATCCACTTTCTTTGTATTAAAGCTCTTGTTTCCTATGATATACAAGAAACAATGACAGCTTGAAATGTAGGAACTAGAGATTTCATACGCTTGTGGGTCTTCTATGCTTTTTTTTTATATTTGAATAATAAATAAGCCATTTTGACAATATGAGCACTTAATAGGCATGACATTCACATTTTTCTGGTTAATGTAGCTAATGGCATTGTCAGGGACCTAAATGATCTTCAAAAGGATATATGAGAATATGAAAAACTCGGTAACTTTTTCTTGGCTTAGAAATAATAGACTTACATAATCATTTTCTAATCCATGGCCATATCGAAGTCTTGATCCTACCTTGAACACTTTAATCTTAGAGTTGTTCAGAAAACTTGAAAGGCCAATGCAATCCGTCAACTTAGTTACGAGCTTGGGTAAAATTGGACTGATATGAATTCATAAATAAAAACATACATTTTACTAAAGAGTGAACTATTTCTGTATTTCTTTTCACGTGGGGCATATTTTATTCCTTCTTTTTCTCTTTGCTAAATTTCCAAACTAGTGAATTAGAAATTGAGACAATTGCAGATTTGACAAACTAACACAAAATAATAGCAAATCTTGCATAATCTCAAGTCTTTGTAAATATGGCATAATCTTATTAGTCACAGCCCTAGACCCATCACTAACTAAGGTCTAGGAGTGCAATCTATCAATGACTAAGGTATATCACTAATAGACTTCTCTGATAAACGTATCAGTAATCGTGGTGTATCACGAATAGATCTATCACTAAAAAGGTGTTTGGGGCATTAAGTTGGTTATTATAGTTAATGATTAACTTCTAGCTCGCACAACACTAGATAAGCCCACCATAATACGTCTCGATTTGAAGGTGTCTTTTTGGCTCACCCGAGGTAAAGGAAATCCATAGGCTAAGATTGTTTATGTTTCCACTCTCTTCTCAAAGATGGAATATCAATGATAATCAACTTTTGTTTTCTATCTATGATTGTTTGCATTCTCATTTGGTATAGATTTATCATCGATAGACCATATCAATAGAATTAAAAATGGTGTATTGGTGATATAAAGTTGTTTTCGATTCATGATTATTTGCATGCTCATTTATTATAGGGTCTATGATTGGTTTATCATATCAATACATATAAAAAATATAAATTTGTGGTATCTAACTTTTGTTTTCTGACGATGATTGTTTATGTACTCTATTATTAGGTCTATCCTAGATAATGTCATATCAATAAATTAAAAAAATGTATATTAGTAATAAATTCAATAATTATTTGGTTGATTCCTACAAAAAAAAAAGAAAAAAGAAAAAAGAAATGCAGGCTTAATCACTATTAGGTATACCGTTAATAACTATATCAATAAAATTAAAAAATGTATAGAGTAAAATTTCACTTAGTTTTATATAAATTATTTTTAGCATGCTTATTTGATATCACTATATCAATAACAATAAGGTATAAATTATTATTAGTTTTATACCTTATCAATAGAAAATAAATTAGTATGTATAAGTGACATTTAACTTTCATGTGATACCTAACATGCATATTTATAATTAGTTCTTTAATATATCATATCAATAGTATTATAAGTGTATCTTGATGATATTTGACCATTTAGTGATTATTTGCATGTTCATTCCATCCATTATTTATGTACCATATCAATAGGTTAAAATTAGTTTATTAGTAATACTATAACGAAAATACTGATAACAAAATAATGGTAAATTATTTATTGCAATGTTTCACTAATATACCACTTTTATGTTTTTTGATAATAGATTTGTATCACACATTTATGATAGACATATAAACAATTAAGCATATGGGCCCAATAAACAAGAAAATACCAAAATGAGCATAGTTCTACTGCTATAAAGGATATTTTATAGTATTACATATAAAAATAGGCAAAATAAGTTTCTGAATGTACTTAATTTATACATATTCTTTTGTTTTGTGCATGTTTTCTGAACTAAACAACTCAAACAGCTTGTATAAGCTGATCCAATCATTACAAGGGGAAGTTGGATTAAGTCTAGAAGTTAACTGGAATTATTTGATGTAACTAAAGTACTTACAAGTCTGGTCTATTATAAAGTTAAGTTAGCTTTATTTTCTTTTTAAAAGTTAGTCTTAGTTGACCAGCTATTGGTTAGTGCTTGCAAGTGTTTTGACCATTGGGTTGAGCCTATATAAGGCTCCCCTTCTTCGATTTGATATAATAATTGAGAAGTATTCTTTCAAGATTGTCTTCAAGAATCAGTTACACCAAATTTTGGTATCAGAGCAAACCTTGACAAAGGGACTCGTGGCTGGAAGAAACACCACCAACTCGAACAAAAGGAAGAATGCAGAGATTCAACCTGAGGACCCGGAAATTTTCTCGCCAAGAACTTCAACTGTTGATTGTTGGCCATCGAAGAAACTGTGGAGGGAGATCAACACTCGAGTAGTGGATCTACAACTCACAGTAGATCGTATTGCTCGCCAATTGGAAGCTTTCTGGCAAGAAGAAGGCGCTGGCAACAAAGAGGAAGAAAACTCATGCAAAATGCCGGATGAAGAAATCAGAGGGTTGTTGATGATTCAGAATCGGACAGAGAAGGGGAGCCTTATATAGGCTCAAACCAACTGTTAAAACACCAAGTACTAACCAGTATCCAGTCAACTAAGGCTAAGTTTTTTTTAAAAAAACAACTAAAGCTAACTTCTTTATAATAGACCAGACCTGTAACTACTGTAGTTACATCATTATTTAAGTCGAACAAACTTGTAACTTGAATTATTCAAGTGCTTAGACAAAGTTGCAATTATTGGTTATAGGTTCAATACGCATTGTGTTGGTTTATAATCCCTTCAGTAATCTCCTTTTGATTGGAGTTTCTTTCTTTCCCCTCACAATTTCATATTGCCAATGAAATTGCTTCTTATCTAAAAAAAACAACTGAATAAAAGAGAAAAAAAAAAGAGGAACCTCAAGTTGTAACATATCAGTGATGTGCTTAGCATATTCACATTTGCATCAATAATGTAGTGTAATTAGATCACTCCTCTTGAGGACTGAAGGTATTTATTCAGGATTTAAGGTTGAGATTTGGTATTCCCCAATGTCTTTGCCTTGTTCCTTGATATATATTCTATCTTTTTCCTCTGTGAAGCATCATCTTATGCTGTAATGATTAAGCTGAGAATGGAAAATGTGTACAAATGAGATTGTGCTGCTTAAAGAAATTGTCAGGATTCAAGAATTGAATGAGGACCCTCCCCAGACAGAAGAAGACGAAGACAGAACTACAGAACTACTGTGACGCTGCTCCAGTAGAAATTTTATTCAACACTATGTATAATGGGGAAGCTCTAGCCTCTAACATGTGCTACCAACTTGCTCCACTGTCATATTTTGTGAAATCACGAGGACATCATACCCATTATATTTCTTACCACTCTTTTGGAACCATTTTATGCGATTAATTTGTAAAGTACATGGTTATTTCTTAAAAAATTCTTTAACTTTCAGTAAAATTTTAGAGGCTAGAGCTTAATCATACTGGTTTCCTGATGAAAACTATGAAAGCAGGATAAAGTTGGAAATGTTGTTTGACTGGATTCTAGAAACAACCTAGGGTGGTGGGAGCAAGGAATGAAATTGTGAAGTCTGGGGAGTTATGAGTCTCTGATCCACAGCGTAAGGAGTTAATAAAGTATAAAATTGATGTTTTCTAGTTGTGAGCCCACAAAATCCTTAAACCAAACAAGAAATGGAGTTCTACTTCGCTCCAACTCCTTGGGCCAAACCCCTCAAAAAAAATTTTATCATCCAGAAACTTTTGGTAACTTCACTTTACCTCAAGATAGGATTCTGTTATTTATTCCTCCAATTTTTACCTCTTTCTAATGGTTTTCTCCCTCAAATAAGTAAAGAAAGCTTGTAATGGAAGGAACAACAGTAGAGAGTAGGGTACTTCAAGGGCACTGCTGACAAAAGGACAAATGTTGAATGAAGAAAAAGGACTGATGGATTCAATTAAAATCTCCATTTAGTTTACTTAAAAGAAGGTTTCACATTCAGCTTCGAAGGATTCGTACGTAAAAGTTTCTCCAAACTATTCGTTCTAGTTTTCTTGAACTACTGTGTAGACGCTAGACAGATTTAATGGGGCCAGGAAATAAACCATGTTTATGCCAAGATAACCCACTTAGACGGATCCCAAGTATTGATGTATTGTGTGACTTCTACAATAATTTCAGCTGTATTCTTTTGTTTTTAAGGTTTCATACAACTTAGGGGTGGGGGGAATTGAACCCGGGACCTCTTGTCTTCAGGTACATACAGGTGCTAATTGAGCTAAGCTCATATTGGCATTTCATCTATATTCTATAGGTTGGTCAAATTGTGAGTGCTTTAAATGATGATGTTTTTAGTTTTCAATTATATTTTATCAGATGGGTGGTTTAGCTGCAAATGTATACGTATTTGGTTTTTATTAACCTGTCCTGTCTAAATATACTCCCTGGCAGTATATTCACATTTATACTACTGTTGCAGTAAAAGTATCCAGTTTTCACTCATGATCCTCCTCCTGGGTGTTGGGATTGCAACTGTGACGGATCTACAATTAAATGCTCTGGGGTCTTTCTTGTCTCTGCTCGCAGTTCTTACCACATGCGTTGCACAGATTGTATCCTAAGCTGAGTTACTTTTACTCTTGTTTGAATGCCTTTTGATGAGTGGCTTTCATGTTCGGGCTCAAGCATGTCTTGCTGGAAGCACTGATTTAATTTGCATTCTTTCTCGTCTTAGCGATCGATTATTTAGTTGCAGAGTGGAGAGAGTGTCTTTCACAAGGCCAGCAGACCTACTATTTGTTTAACCAGTTATTTGTTGATTGATTTATTGATTATTGTTATTAGCAAGCATATGATTTAGTTGCTAGCATGTTTCTCCTTTGCTATTTAACGTGAAGGTGATGATTTATCTTTTTAGATCTTGCCGAGCTTATTTTTTTCCTGCACTTCTCCCTTTCTGTTTAAGACCTTGACCAGTTAAACGTAGATGACAAACACCATTCAGAAGAAGTTCAAAGTTTCTTCAACACAACTTCTGTACCAGTCTTGTCCTTATCAGGCATTAACTCTGTTCATCGCAGGCCCATTTCTGGATTGGTGTCTAACTGATCTAAATGTTTTTGCTTTCAAATACACTCCTCAAGTGCTGGTGAGATTTTAATAACTGAGCTCCCTACTGATCCCTATCTTCTTCTCACTTCCTAACTAAATATATTAATTCTGACATAAATTGTTTTTGTGCTTCTGTGTACAGTTCTTTATTGTACTATCCTGCCTTATTTCTGTCTCAGTCAACTTCAGTACGTTTCTAGTTATTGGAAAGACTTCTGCAGTTACATATCAGGTCCTAGGACATCTAAAAACATGTTTAGTATTGGCCTTTGGGTATGTTCTGCTTCACGATCCATTTAGCTGGCGGAACATTTTGGGAATCTTGGTTGCCATAGTTGGAATGGTTCTCTATTCCTATTATTGCACCCTTGAGAGCCAACAGAAATCTAATGAAGTATCCTCAGCACAGCTATCCCAGGTACCATTTAGTAGTTCTGCAATTGACCGACATGTTATCTCTTGCTCTATCGCCATGGAACTGAAACAGTCTACATGTTATTTGTAGGCGAAGGAAAGTGAATCCGATCCCCTAATAAGTGTTGAAAATGGAGCGGCAATCTTAGGGGACAGTGTGGGGCCTAAAGCTCCAGCGTGGAGTTCAAACAAGGACCTGCATGCATAAGGGGTTCGCCGTCTTTGCTGACGAATTTTGTTGTTTGCCCAAATCGGTGGGTCAAGTTATACCCCAGCAATGAAGAGATTGCTGGCAAGACCACCTTCTTATGCTGATTGCTGTGTATCAAGAGTGCGACACCTATTGAAGTATAAAATTAGAGAGGTAGAGGAAACTCTTTCTCCTTTAGCAGATGAATATTGTTAAAGTAATGATTCTGTCTGATTATTTGATGCATATCAAATATTTGAACATCCGAGAACATACACTGTTTTACAACATCTTGGAAACAATATTTCATAAATTTCAAATTTTGGTAATTATAGCTATATATTAGTGTAGTTCCTTATTTGTCAAAGCTCGATCCGGATGCCCCCACCAAATGAGGCAAGGCATGCAGGAGAATAAAGGTGAATTGTCACTAATTTGCAAAAACCACTCCTAAACTATGGTTGGCATTTGCTATTGGGTCTAGTTGTAAAAATTGGACTTTAAAACATTATGGAAATTAGAACTCTCAAACCTGTACAACTTTTTAAAAGTAAGCTTTCAAACTTCCAAACTTGTAGAAATTTGAACTTCGAGCATTTAATTTGTGAAAACTAAATAAAAATAAATTTCACAATTTTGTTCAGCTGATTAAAGATGATGAATCCGAAGCAGAGTTCCGAAGAAGCAAAATTTTCATTTCTATAATGGCATTATCCTTCAATTGAAGAACGATCCAACGCATTCTCATTTTTCAGTGCAAAAACAGAACGCATTCTCATTTCTGAGTGCAAAAGACAAAAAATAGAGGGAACTTTGAGAGAGAACTCTTATATTCAACAATAGTTGGTTATTTTGAAAACATGGGGCCAAAAACTAGAGTCCAAAAAGTCGTTTATGAACCGTAATTATGGTGTAGAATTGACCATTTTCTTGAAAGTTAAACTTGGGGCCATTGTCTCACGTGCTCCCCAAAGCTTCCATCTCGAGGACTATCATTTAGATGAAAGTTTGTTTTCATTCATTTTCCCTTGGCTCTTCTCTATTTTGATTGAGGGTAACTTTGGAATCAGGGTAATTTTAATTGAAATCTTGCGAAATCCGACCTTTTAGTTGGAAAACTCCTTGCGTGTGTGTGAGAGATTATCGACAATGGCGCTTCGAATTCTAGGCAGGAAAAACCTAATTCCAACAATTTCTGGAGGGTTAGGGTCTGGACATCTCCGCGGCCTGCAGACCTTCTCCTTGCCCGACCTCCCTTATGACTACGGCGCTCTTGAGCCCGTCATCAACGCCGAAATTATGCAGCTTCATCATCAGAAGCATCATCAAGCCTACATCACCAACTACAACAAGGCTCTTGAGCAACTTCACGAGGCCATCAACAAAGGCCACACCTCCACCGTAGTCAAATTGCAGAGTGCCATCAAATTCAATGGCGGAGGTTTTCTTTTATTTATGAACGTCTTTTGATTTTCAGACTTCGATATGAGTTATACTTTCTCATTTGTATAATACATCAAATCAGATCGAGTCACTCAAGTGGGAAATCGTTCGACGCTCATTGAGTAGATTAAGATATGTGTGTGTGTATATATATATATATCATTTCTCAACTGGTTAACTGATCCTTTTCTTTTTAAGGTCACATTAATCATTCGATTTTTTGGAATAATCTGGCCCCAATTCATGTAAGTTTCAATCCTTACGACTCTGATTCGAAGATGTTTCAGTCTATCCATTCTCTTCTTTAACATATTTGCAGGAAGGGGGTGGTGAGCCTCCAAAGGGATCTCTAGGATGGGCAATCGACTCTGAGTTCGGTTCTCTTGAAGCCTTGATTCAGAGAGTCAATGCAGAAGGTACTGCTTTACAGGGCTCTGGATGGGTGGTATGTTTTCCTCCTATTTATTTGCTTTTTTTTTTCTTTTGTCTGCCCCTTAATATACAGAAGACGTTTAACTGAAGCTTTTTCAAGTTCTTTCTAGTGGCTTGCTCTGAATAAAGAACTGAAGAAGCTATCTGTTGAAACCACGGCCAATCAGGTATATCTCCAAGTTTATTTGCTTAAAAGCCATATCCATGTTCCTTAAGTTGTATTTAGTTGCCCAATTATTTCGCCTTACTCTACCTTGTTATTATTGTCATGGGTGTTGTGGGGTAAGAGGAATAGTAGGGTGTTTATGGGGGTTGAGAGGAATGTTAGAGAAATTTGGTCTCTGGTTTGTTTTCATGTTCAAAGATCTTTTGTAATTATTCAATTGACATGATTTTGCATAGATGGAGTTCTTTTTTTTTGTAGAGAGTCCTCCTTTTTTGAGGGTTTGGTTTTTGTATGCTTCTGTATTCTTTCATTTTTGTTCAATGAAAGTTTTTTTGTATCATACATACACATATCATTGGCATGTACAATTTTGGGTAAAATGCACTTTTAGTCTCTCGAAATTGAGGATAGTGTTTATTTGGTTCCTAAAATTTAAAAATGAACACTTTAGTCCCCAAGGTTTAGAAAATTAGAAGTGGAAAAATTACATGGCATATTGAATTGACCATGTCAAATAAGCTGACATTATTTACTTATTTATTGTTATTATTATTAGTTACACTTGAATTTTCTACTTTCTATTTTTTGCCTTCTCTCTCTGTTTGAGAAATTTCCTTGTCTCTTTCTATTTCTCTCCTCCCTTCTTCTTTTCTCACTCTCCTCTATCTCTCTAAAACCAAGGTTTTTGTAGAAACTTTCACACAAAGCAAAAATCACATTCAATTTGTAAAATGAACCTTTTTTTTTCAGATTTGAAATTCTTGAAACAACCATTGTAGCTTCATATTTTGATAGAGCTTGTGCTTCTCCCTCAAATTCAAATGTCATGTTCATGGAGCATAAATTACTAATTTATTTTTATTATAGAGCTTGTGCTTCTCACTCACCCCTTAAACGTACCCACTTGTATGAATGACCCAACTTGAACAATATTCAAGAAGATATAGGCAACTGGGTGATTGTGCATTGGGCGGAAGAAATCTAAGAAGATGTGAGCAAAATGGGCAACGAAATTGTAGAAGAAGATGTGGGAAACTGACTTAAAATAAAAATAGAAAAAAGGAAAAGAAAACTTAGGGTTCATCAACATTTTACTAGTTAGAAGTGAGCTTTGCTTTCTATGAACTATGAAGGTTTCTGAAAAAAAAAAAAAAACCGTGGTTTTATAGGGATGGTGGGGAGTGAGGAAGAGAAGGGATGAGAAAGCAAAAAATAATAATAGTAATAGAAAGTAGAAAATTTCACGGCCTAGTTCAATAATAATAAAACAAAAAATAGTAATTACTGTCACCTTGATGAAAATTTACCAATTCAATATGCCTTGTCGATTTTTTGTTAGTCTAACTCACAGTAAAATTAATTTATGGATCATTTAGAAGTATTTAGGTACCAAATAGACACTAACCTAAATCTAGGAGACCAAAAGTGCATTATGAATTATATTTATAAGAGATTGAAATTTGGAAGTCATGTGGGTGATGCAACTCTTTTCAGGATCCACTTGTGACAAAAGGATCTGCTTTAGTGCCTCTGCTTGGGATTGATGTTTGGGAACATGCATATTATTTGCAGGTAAATGTTTTCCATTTTCAACCCATTGGTAGCATGATTTGCTCTTGCTTTTTCCGAGTGTCTATCTGGATAAGATCATGTAGTGCGGTTGGGTTACCTGGTAATGATCCATGACGTGGGTGGGAGTTTGGTGATAATGGTAAAGATGCATGCACATATTGATAAGCTACAGTGTAATATACGTTCTTACTTGGCCTGCAGCCATTAGATGATTATTTTGCTGTTTGCTTAGTGTTTTGAACATTTTCATGGTGTAGTACAAAAATGTCAGACCAGACTATCTGAAGAACATTTGGAAGGTTATAAATTGGAAATATGCTGGCGACATTTTTGCAAAAGAAGCTCCCCTGGTTGAGAGTCGTTAAGAGTCCCTTGGGGCTCTTTGTTGAGTCTTCTGTAACCCCAGTTTGTACTGGTGAACGTTGAATAATAAACATCCTTGTACGCATGGATGTTCAAGCCTTGTAATGAGATGAAATGTATCTTTGTTCCAAGTACTCTGTTTGAGAAGATGATGAATGCGTGAGACCACGAGAGTTACCTTTTTCCAGTTATATCGTTTTCAGTTCATGTTGCTTTTAGGGGTGGAAATGGTTCAGTTTCCAAAACCGAACCAAACTGATTTATTGGTTCAAACCGAACCGTAGTAATGCAGTTCGGTTTGGTTTCAAATTCAGTTTTGGAAATTTTGAAACATTTTAAAAATAATTCGGTTTGGTTTTTAATTTGGTTTTAATCTTTTATATATACATATAAATATAAAACCAAATTGACTCTAGGTAACACCCGAGTTCTTATGAACGATGAAACCAACTTAATTAAAGTCAGAGAATTGGCTGTCTAATCATATGATACATGATATGCGTATACTTTTCAAATGCAATACACAGGGATAAAGCGTCCTGTTTTTTTTTCCGGACTGCGTGTGCAAAGTTCAGAAGATAAGTAGAGACAAGGGAAGGGAAGGCGACAGATAAGTACGAAAGTGAAATTATAATTGGTCATTCATCTCAATAGATGGGAGAAACAAGGGAAGGGTGAGAGATAAGTATGAAAGTGAAACTATAATTGGTCATTCATCTCAATAGGTGGGAGAGACAAGGGAAGGGAAGGCGACAGAATCCTTCGGGGAGTATGACTCGGTCATTTTGTTAAGTCTTACACTATGGCCACCAGGCCCCAAGGAGGTTTGGGAAAAGGGAGGAGAAAGAGGAGTTCAGTGCTGCTGTTCGTAAAGATAAAAATGTGTATTGACTCTTCCCTTCCCACAGTTCACACCATCAATCAATATAAGATATTTATTCCATTATTGTTGCATCCAAACTTCCATCACGTTCCTGCACTCGACACAAACGCATATACCTATTGACATTAATCTGTCAATGCCAACCCCCTTGCATTGCCTTTTCATCAAACCAACTTCTTTCCTCTTCCACTTCCTCTTCATTCTTCTCTCCTTTTCACATCCTCGCTTAATCTGGGCCCAATCTTGAATTCTCATTTTCAACATTTCTTGTTCATCATTATTCTACATAATAATATTTGCTTAATCTCGGCACTTAGACAATGTTTTTTTCTTCTCTTACTTAACCAAATCTTAGAATTTCTCTCTCCTACATTTTAGGAAAAAAAAAAAGGAATATTTTGAGAAATGTTAAAGCATTTTTTAAAATAAACATATATGCTTGTGAGACAGAATTTGTTGTTGTAGATTCGTGTGTTTAACGTGCAATTTGGCTAAAAATCTGTTCAAGAGAAATAGAATGTTGCAAGAGGATGCAATGTGTGATCCAATTAGATAATAAGTAAACAATTCTTTAGCAAAAAATCTACTTGTTCCATGTTGTAGCAAGCACACTGATATAAGATTTCACTTTGTTACATGTTGTATTTCAAGAAAGGAGATTCTAGTTGACTATGTGAAAACAAAAGATCAATTTGCATATTTTTTCACTAAGTCAGTCAAAGTTGATGCGATTAACAAGTTAGAAAACTTTGTTGAGTTCTCCGAAAACATGTTTAAGGGGATGTTAAAAGATAAACATGGTTTACATTTCTAGATAAGTCATAGATATTGGTTGAGAGTTAATTAAGTAGGTTAATGTAAGAGATAATTTTAGTAGAGTTTCATGGATTGATAAAATATGGGGGTTAATATGCATAGGTTCCATTATTTAAGTTTGAGAGTTATACGAACCCACAAGAATCCTATAAATATGATTAATTTTGTATTATTTTAATTAAGCATGTGTATCGAGAAGAATGCACTACGAGAGTTCAATTATAAGTTTAATTAAGCAGGTGTATGGAGAACTAATCCAACATACTCTAATAAGTTATTTCTTTTGTCTTTATGTAATTATTGTTTTAGTTAATTTACCTAAACTCAGACATGACAAAATTTGCAGTAAATTATGAAAATGAAAATATTTTAATTAATTACAAACAATATACACGAAATATGTTCAATACAAAAACAATTACATAATTCAAAACAATTACATTAATAGAAAAAAACCGAAAGCTATATTATGCTCTAGTGCTCTAGTTACGGACGCCAAACCTACAAATGACATAAAAGTAGAATTAGAATATCACATATGCAAACTTAAACAAATTAAATATTGAAAAGTACGTACCCCAAGTGATCATGGCCCTCTCTGTGCCCGACTCATTTCCTCGATCATCTTCTTCATCTCCTCCATTTGTCGTGCTCATTTGTCGATCTCGCTCCTCCTCCCTCAGGCGTTGTTCTGCAATCATGTGGTTAGCGTGTTCAAGGCTCGTCTTTAGTTCGCTAGAAAACAATGAAACATTTATTTAATTATAATACAATTTCGATTTTTCATTATATTCAATTCTTAACTTTGGTTGTTCAGTTTTAATTGAATTAAATCGGATTGAAATTGAATAGAAACTGAAATGAGAAAAAAAAATTCAAATTATTCCCGACCACTATTTGCGTCAAAAATAAGTCTTTCCCCGACGACATATATGCGTTGGGGAAAGCTCGCACGACGCCACGTAGGGAAAACACTTCTCCCGGCGTTAAGTTGTGTGTCGGGCGAGCCACATGTTCCCGACGCCATTATGTCGTTAGCATAATGAACGTTCGGGAAAGGGCACTCTCAACGTGTTGCACTAGGTGCGTCAGGAATAGTTCTCTCAACACGGATGTTCCAATGTGCGTCCCAACGTTGAGGAAAACGTCGGGAGACCATCTCCCAATGTCTTTTATAACCTTTCCCGACGCACTCCAACGTCGGGAGAACTATGACTTGTTGTAGTGGAATTCGGTTTTGTGTTGAAGGGGAAAGAAATAGTGTGAACTTTCTTCGACGTCTTAAAAAACATAAGGAAAAGGTCCCTTTTCTTGACGTATGTAGTAAATACGTCAACAAAAGTTTAAATAATCAATTATTATTTACACTTTTCCCGACATGCCCCTTGCCATAAGTCAGGGAAAGGTGACATTTGTCACTTCAATACGTACACTTTCTCTGACGTGTGGCAGGGGGCACATTGGAAAAAATGTAATTAATAATTCATTATTTAAACTTTTTTCAACATCTACTCGCCACACGTCGGAGAAAGTTCACATGTCGTGGAAAGTGAAAATTTGTTGTTACGATTTCCACTTTCCCCGACGTGTAGCAGGTAGACATTGGAGAAAGTGTAAATAATAATTCATTATTTAAATTTTTTTAGACGTGTACCTACCACACGTCGAGAAAAGTGAAAATTTGTCGTTACTATTTTCACTTTCCTCGACGTGTGGCAGGTAGACGTTGGGAAAAGTTTAAATAATAATTCAATGTTTAAACTTTCTCTGACGTCTATCTGGCACATGTTGGGAAAAGTGGAAATTTGTCGTTACGATTTCCACTTTCCTCGATGTGTGGCAGATAGATGTTAGGAAAAGTTTAAATATTGAATTATTATTTACCTTTTCCCCGACAACTATCCGTCGCATGTCGGAGAAAGTGTACATATTAAATTAAATTTTAAACATTCCCTGACGTATGGTTCTTATATGTCGCGGAAGATCTCTTTCACCGATGCAATGTTGCTTGCATTGGCGATAGGTGGTCAACACCGACGAACCTTTCGCCGACGTTTTTTCTAACATCGAGATTCTTTCGATTTCTTGTAGTGCGACCCTGCGTAATCCCTGCAGGGAATCCCTACCCCGCTTCCTGTGGGAAAATTTGTGGATGGGGAATGAGATAGGGGGTGGGAACGAGGAGTGACATGTGAATTTCGCCATGCATCCTATGTCTCCAGCTATCCACCCGGTCTTACTCCTAAAATGGGAGACTTATTAAGCCATCACGTTGTTGATTTGCCCTCACCTATGCAAAATGAAAGATAATTCCATGTGAACAGGAGGAGTTCATAGTTAACAAATGATTAAGATTTTAAGTTACCTAGGTCATAAATACTTGAAATAGTTAGCTTTATACAGTTAATGGTGTTATAACATAAAATTGATTATTTCATTGTTTCAATCTTATGTAAACTCTTTACTCATAGGATGCCTCCATTTTCATGTCTCCACATAAACGATTCAGGATCACAAGGTTTATACTAACTACAAAATGGACAGCGCATAGTGTCTACAAAATAAGGTGTCCAACCTTATTCATATATTATAAAATGTTTATGTTATAGAGTCGAACTTGATTCATATATATAAAGTTCAAGAAGTTTACTCAAGATAGCCTTGAAACCTTAGTTTATTAAATTCAAAATTATAATATTTAATTTCACTGATAATTGTTCAATAACAACTCTACTAAATAAAATATGATTTTAAACTATAAACTACAAGTTTTATAACATAAATTAAAAAAAAAATGATAGATTTATATATAAATATATGATATTACATAGGGGTTGGACCATAGAAGTGTTCCTATTCTAATGCGGGAGTACTTATTTATATATGCAGTTAAAAGTTGAAGATATATAAAGAAATATAAAGTACAAAAAAAAAAAAAAGTAAAAAGCGGAAATGATATGCATGATATGGAAAACGGTAGATGTGAGAAATCTATAACGTTATTAACTAACTTTAGAAATTCTGCCCAAAAGACTCTAAGCATTTAATTAAAAGGAAAACAAAAAGGATCAGATGGATCAGGTAAGTGAAGATTTTTGGGGCCATGCCGTTGGAAGGTTGAGGGGATTTATGTCCACAGAAAACGACTCCTCCATTAGACATCGAAAATCGTCGAGAAACTCTTGATCCCCGCCAATGGTTTGCTGCTGAATCACTAGCACTGCGACTGCTCCAGACGAATCTGAGGATGCTAACATGTCTCCAATGAATCCGAGCTCAGGATACTCGTTCCACTCGTTCAACCCCACAAACAGGGCTGAGTCACCATCGTGGCGACGCCCAACCAAGATTAGATCATAATCGTGCTCCATTGTTCTTATCACATTTATGAGGCCCACACAATCACTCGCTATTTCCTCTTCGTAAGTCCAATGCTTAATCTCAGACGTTGCCATGATTAACTTGAACTCCTTTATCATCTCCGCGTCTAGGTCTTGGTCTGTTGGGTGCCTGCTAATTCGCTTTGGCTCGATCACTCGAACCACCGTGAGCGCTACCTTTGGATGCTCTGCCATGCGAGTGGCATACGCCAATGCCTCCCGATCATCGGGTCCTTCCACAAAGATCATTCCCACCTTATACAAATCCACCCTATTTGTCAACGAAACCGATGCCACTGCACTGGGCAACAGCACGCGGTCTATCAAGATCCCAACCGAACAAGGAGCCTTTGACAAAATGTTTTTGTTCACTCCCCTTATCTGATTTATTGACTCCACTATGCCGTTGATCGTCCTCCGCTTGTGGAACGGCACAATCACCATTGCCACCCGCTTCTCTAACGCCAACATGCACACATCGTCGTGCATGGTGGCATACGGAGACACTGATGTGAACGCATTCATTATAACCTAAATTAACACACATATATATAAACTCATTTGTTGAATTCAAACCAAAAGAAACAAAAAGGTTTAGACATTGTTTGCTTGATAACTTCTGATGATCAAGTTTAATAACGAAATTTAAAAACCTTGTCGTAGTTGAATTGTTGATATATTTGGAAGGCGTTGATGATTTGATCAGAGAGATTGCAACGTTTAGAGCCACGACGACCAGGAAGGTGGTGGTTGATGAGGAGCGGGGAGGCTCGGCCGGTGAGTTGGAGGAGGTGGATGAGGTAGAAGCAAATGGGGCTTTTAATTGTAGGATTAGAGAGCTCAAGCATATTGATTATGGAGGGAGTATTGTCTTGGTGGTGAATGCAAAGCAACAAACGCAGCTCTCCTGTGGCACTCGTATGCTCGATCGTCCTCCTCCTCATAATACATCTGTATTTCTTTGATGGATTATATATCATTTTCACTATTGGGCATATTGTCCCTGTCATCACCATCATCGCCACCACCATCACGCTGTATGATTTTTGATCTATCATCTACGTAAAAAAATGAAATAAATAATCATAATCATAATCATGTTATTAAATAATATTGGAAAGAGATGTAGATGATGAAAAATGGAGTTTAATTACATAGAGGAGCAGTCCATGTTGGAGACCCAAAATATCTGCAATCCCTTGAGTGCTCATGATGAGTCCCAACGACAAAGAATCAACCAATGACATTTTACAGTACAAAGAAGGCAACATAGTCCCAATTACCTTGCCTATAAAGGCAGTAAAGGCCAAAAGATTAATAATCACAGCACTCCTCACATTAACTGTGGAGAGATTGATTCTAGCCCCACTTATGACAAAATAGCATGGAAGCATAATAGAGGAAACAAATGAGTCAAGTTTATCGACCAAGGCGGACCCAAGAGGCGGCCCATCGGGTACAGCAAGGCCCAGTATCATTGGGCCGAGCATGAAATGTTGGCCCACGAACTCACTGAAGAGAGCACAGAACAACAACATTAAGAACAAGCAAAAAACGTAGACCTCCTTAATGGGTCTGCCAGAGAGATTGGTTTGCTCAATGATCCAAAACATGATGGGGCGGAGAATGTAAACGACAAGAATCATCATGCAAACGAGGCAAAGGGCCATCCATGGGAGAGCGTCTTGCTGCTGCATGGAAGTTTGGCGGAGGGTGAAGCCAATGACAAGCCCTCCCCAACAAAGGGTGCCGCTGATCATGGAGGATGAGAGGGCGAGACGGCCAATGTCGGAGTTGAGAAGCTTAAGGTCGGTTAAAAGACAGGCAATGACATGGAAAGAACTGGAGGCTTGAAAAGCGCCAATGGCGCTGAGGGTGTTTTTTAAGTGAGCATCCATCTCCACAGTGCTCTTCAAATACGTGGATAAGAAGAAGTTGAATAACATCGGGGTTAAGAATGCCATGAATCCGATCACCATGGCCTTTTTCCCTGATTTTTGGATTAAGCTCAAATCCATTTTAACCCCAACAAGAAACATGAAGACCATGCAACCAAAATAGGCAAAGGTTTCGCTGACGTAAAAGCTTTTGAATGGGAAAATGGCTTCCAGAATAGGGTTGTCTCCACCGTAGAAGGACGGGCCAAGAGCAAGGCCCACCAACATTTGAGAGATGAAGGAGCTTTCCCCAAGGGGAGTGAGAAGGCATTGTAAAAGAGAGGTGAGGAAAGAAGAGAGAGAGAGCTGAGCCAAGAGAATGGTTTTTGCAAAAGAGAAAGGGCTGTCTCCGAAGAAAATGCCTCTGGATCTGTAATGCGTAGTTGGCTGGCACACCCAGCTTCCATTATGTGCTGCTTGAGTACTCATTCTTATCAACGCCCTTCATCTTCTTTAATTAAAAAAAAATAAAAATAATAGAAGTATCAATGTTAATTATTTTTTTTTCCAATATTCATTATTTCTCATGTTTTTCTGTGGTCATTTTCCTTACTTATTCTTAGCCACGCTTAAAACTTGTGTTTTTTAATTCAAACACCACCACCCTTCGTTTCTTCTTCGTTTCTTCTTCTCTCACTACTCCATCTCTTTGGTTGGTTCCTAATTAATTAATTAAACTCATTTTATCACTTTTTTTTAATTTACACACACATTCATTTTCCTACAATTAGCCATCCACCTCCTCTAAATACGGCCTTTCATCACTTCACTTTTCTCCATTTACAATCTATACATATATTTCCCATTCTACTCTTCAAATCTGCTCTTCTTCTCATTTGTCTTCTCCAAATCCATTTGTGTTTAATTCGAATTCTTTGAATCATTTATTGAAATATTTGTTTTATGAAATACTCAAATCTTCATGAGGTGTTTAATAATTTATGAATATTGAATTAAGATTAAAATTAGAGTTAGAATTTTTTTCTTAATTTTGTTATTGAATTAAGATTCTATCAACAAATGTCTAGACAAACTTTTACCTCTAGCTATTAGTATAATAAATTTAAAATTTTGTTATATTTTATAAATATCTTGGTGAATTTTGCAAATACATTTAAAATAAATATATTATACATAGTTTTATGTAATAAAATATAATTTTATTACATAAAACTAAGTTGGAGTTTGTTTAAGTGAAGCTAAAGAAATTTAGGTGAATCTATTAAGAAATACAGTACTAAAGTTTTTTATTTATTTGAATCTAATTCAAGCAAAATAAATGTACAATGAAACTCAAACCTTACAAAGTTCGATTAAAGTCTTTCAAATAATTAATGAATTAAATAACCGTACTCGAAAAGTTTCCGTGTGATTGACGTAGGCAATCTTATCACTCTATTTTACCGAAATAGCCCCCATGTGAACGTGGGGTAAAATAGTCATTTCCTCTCTCCCTAAAAGTTGACTTTGGGACTTCAACTTCTCCGCCAAGCAATCGCACACAACACCACACCACACCACCGCTTCCTTTGACTCCTTCAAACTTCCATGCTCATGTCATCGATGACATCAGTTCTTCTGCCTTCTTTAGGCCCCACTAACCCCAATTCATATCTATCTATCTATCTAATCTAATTATATATCTTCTCCCCTTCTCTCTCAAATTTATTTATTTAAATAAATCCTATTCTGAAATTCAATACAAAAAATATCAATAATGAAGGTATGATCATTATATATGACTTTAAATTACAGGTGTATTATAGATAACTACTTCCCTCAAAAAAAAAATATACAACCAAAAAAAGAATTAAATGAAACCTTATTTGATGTCTGTTTTTGTGTATGTTTTTCTCTCTTTTTGGATTTGAAGAAACCCCAAAAGAGGAAACTTTTTTTTGAAAAACCCCTTTGTTTCAGCTAAACTCTCTTAACATAGGAGAGATTGGATGAACATATCATGATCTCTTGGCTCTTCTTTGGCTCTTGTGAACAAATTGTCATTGGGCTGTGTTTGGTTCATGTAGGATCCCATTCCCATTGAGTTTCCAAATTCTGGGAATGAAAATCCATTCCCATTTTGCACCATTTCCACTGTGAACGCTGCTTGGGAATCCGAAGATCGCTGCAGCCGCAGACCCTGCGGATGCCCCCCGTTGTTTGACTGATGGGTCACTACCGATAATGGGCGAATCGCGGCCGGAGGATCGTTGTTAGGGAATGGACGGCTGAGGGAATGGCTTCCACTGCCACGTGCCGGTGGAACATCGTGGTTGTGCTTCCCTTCATAGGTTGTTATCACGGCCCTTAGATCATGTGAAGCTCTCTCCACATGCTTTCTTACTGGACATCCTGGATTTGTGCATTTGTAGTAACTCCTGCAAATACCCCCATCATTTTGTTTTTTAATATTTTTCATACTAAATCACCCAAATATCAATTTTTGTATTTGTGTGGATGACTCATTCTCAACTCCAAACAAATGAAATCTATAACCTTCTCTTATCTTAAAATGCACTGCCTATCAAGTATAGTGTGAGGATGTATCTAGAGTAACCTAAGCGCGATGGTCATGGTCATGTATATTAGCACTTCATATCTTTCAGACGTTGTTGTACTTTGAGCATGGATATTAGATAAAAATGAAATTGTAATAGGTGGTACGGTCATTGCAATAGTAGTAGTGCATCTGCATGCGCATTTGATGTGAGGTTCCATTTATTTTTGGGCAAGCCATTATTAAATCATTTTAGGGATGGATAATAGGTGATCCACAAATAATCTCATTAATCTACATGTTATTTACACCAAAACAAAAACAACCTATTTATAAACTCTTCCACAAAGTAAAGTATATGTTTAAACCAATTTAAAATAATGCAAAATTTTACTTAAACCAAAACTAAGTTAACGTTAATGACTCGTGTATTTAATCATGATTCCATTAGAAATTAGGATTTCGAAAGGAAATGAAATGAGAGAATTATTTCACCTTGGATTTGGGTTTCCCTTCACAACTTTCTGGCCGTACTTCCTCCACCGGTAACCATCGTCGAGAATGTCGATGTCGCTGGTAGTTTGGACGACGACTCTCGGCTCTCTCACCGTCCGGCTGCCGGCAGCCGAAATACCTTCATTGTTGTCACCTTCCCTTCGCCTGAAAATCAATTCCCCAAATCCTTAGTTTACAAAATAGAGTCGATTTGCAAAAGCAGAGCATAGGATTGGACCCAACTCACCATCTCTTAGCCT
Source organism: Cucumis hystrix (assembly GCA_025688845.1). Taxonomy (NCBI): domain Eukaryota; kingdom Viridiplantae; phylum Streptophyta; class Magnoliopsida; order Cucurbitales; family Cucurbitaceae; genus Cucumis; species Cucumis hystrix. The sequence goes on from JACWES010000016.1 coordinate 489,569, forward strand.
CTGGTTCTTCCTCATCAAAATCGTCCCCTCCGGATTTGCTCTTCTGAGAGCTCCGATCGAAGTCGTCGTCGCCGATTGAAATCGAGGAATTCTCCGGTGTTGCAACGCCGTCAAATTGGCCACTGCCTTGGGTTGTAAATGACTGGTCCGCCATCTCGTTAGCGGCCTGATTCAAAGCCACTATGGCTTGAGAAGAACCGGCCGATGACAGCGACGACCTCCTCGTGGATTGGGGCTTGGGATGGTTATGGCTGCCTTTGTAAACGATCTCCGTGATCTGTCCATCTAAGGATCTTTCGACCTTTTTCTTTGTTGGGCAATTGGGGAAAGTGCACTTGTAATAGCTTCTCGGATTTTCACTTCCTTTAACCTGTTTTTGGCCGTATTTTCTCCAGTTGTAGCCGTCGTCCGACCTTCGATTCACTGTCTGAGATTGTTGAGGATAATTGTTGCCATAGTCAGACTTCAATTCCCCGCTGCCGTTGTTTTGGCTCTGGTTTTGAACAACCCCATATTCCGGTGAGAAGCTCCGCATCGATCCAAACTCCGGCTTTACCATGTTCTTCTCGGACGAAAAACCATCCTCCTTCTTGCGCTGTTCTTGAAAACTCCATCCCTGAGTCTGAACAACAAAAAGAAAATGAACCAGAGATGTAATGAAATGAAGAAGGAGAACAAAAAAAAAAAAAACAAAGTCCACCGGTTCGATCTAACGTACCGTGGGAGCTATGGTGGATGAAGGCTGAAAAGACGTCGGCGGGAGCTTTGACGATTGAGTTTGAAATGAGAAATTAGACGAATATTTGTTTTCTTCCTTAATGTTCTGCTGATTATATCCAAAATTGCTCTTCCAATTCAACGAGTGAGACGGGAAAGTCCCGGTGGTCGGCGACGGCAGAACCTGAACACAAAAGTAAAAGACCGATTAAACGAACATGAATTGAATGAAAACGAAACAAACCCATTGAGATGAAAATGAAAGAGGCGTACATGAGAAGCACTAAGAAGAACAGGGGAATCAAGAAGCTCGGCGGGACTCAAACCAGGAGGAATGGCGAAAAAGGAAGAAGGAGACATGGGGGGCGGAGAGAGAGGGAGAGAAGGGGGAGGGAGGGATTTGAATTTAGGAACTCCGGTACTGGAAGCGCGGAGAGGAGCGGAGGAAGGAGGATTGTTGTTGGCAGAGGCAAGAAGGTCAGAGTAAGAAGAAGTCATAAAAGGATGAGTAGAGAAAGTGAAGGAGGGGTGAGAATTAGCAGAGGTGTCTAAGCTCCCGGAAGAGGAGGCCATGAGAGAAGAAGAAGAAGAAGAAGAAGAAGAGAGATTTGTGAAGAGAAATGGTGAAAAGAGAAAGTTAAAGAAGGAAAGGGAGGAGGGTATTGAAGAAAGAAAGAAAGGAAGAAGAAGAGGATGGTTCCTGGAAAGGGAGTCTCTTCGGAGATTGTTGACTGTGTTTTGGTCAAAACTCGTGGGTTTGACTGAATGGCGGCTGACTTGTTTTTCTTTTTCTAATTATAAAAATAAAATTATTATTACGCTCTTTTTCAATTTTTTCTTTCTTGGTTGCTCTTATTAAATAAATAAAAAGAAGAGAGAAGAGAGAAAAAAGAGAGAAGAGAGATAGAGTTCGGTTGTTTTGTCTTTTCTTTCTTTTTCTTTTTTCTCATGCTTTATAGCCACTCGTGTGTCGTGTTCTACCCGGCACTTCTCTTTCAATTCCATTTTTCTCCACATCTTACCTTGTTTTTTCGCATTTACTATTTCCCCACAACAGAGTGGACACATAAATTATCAGAATATTAAATAATTTTTTCATTACAACATTCATTTATCAACTTTTTATTACATTCAACCTACCTTAAAACTATAAGTCTTGAAAAAAATTACTCCTAATCATGAAATAAATATTAATTGTAAGAATTTATAGCAAAGTTGTGATATCAACATTATTTAATACAATTTCATTTACAAATTATTGAATTCTATAATTTATTTTGAATAGATATGTTGACAATAATATGGTCTTTTTAGAATTCGATGATAGATATATATTTTTTTTATCAACTTTTAACATATAAAGAATTATTTAAATAATAAATTCTAAAATGGACATACATTTGATAAATTTTGCGCATTTGGGAAGAAAGTGTGTGGATGGGATTTATGACGACAATACTTTCTAGAACTCAACGTCAACGAGAAGGGAGAGGCAATGAGGAAAAGGGAAAGCAGCCTAACTTCCACGTGGCCAGGAAAAAGAAAAAGCTTAGATTTCTTGTTATTATTATTTTTAGACTAATAAATATTAAATATGTTTTCTAGGCTAGATCATACAATACATCCACCTACATTAACGAGGATTTGGATCATGATCATTCCAAGCAAAAGATTGGACCAGTTGATTTTTGCAATATTATCCATATTTGCCCTTCTTTTACACGACACATAGCTTTTTTGTTTTCTGTGTATGAACACATTATTGAATAAAACCATGTTGGACTAACCCAGTTAGGTTTTGTATAAACATACTACCTTATGTACATGAAAATTGAATTAATCAAACTAAAGCTGTTTGGCTCACCAACTTCACTACCTCGTCTCCTCTAAAAATTCATGTTACAACCCTACACTTAAAATACAAATTTGTTAACTTCCAACATATTAACTTCACGTAACTCTCAACTTCACTTCATAAATCTCAACTCAGTGCCTTAACCCTCTCTTATAAAATAAGCATGAATCATTGGGTTTCCATCCTATAGATACTGAGACAACAAAATTGGCTATCAAATACAAAGTTTTAGACAGCTCAATTCATTATAATTGATTCTCTTACCATTCAAACTTAGAAACACTGTCAAATATATGTTTTTTGTCAGACCATATAAACTCGGCCTTAAGTCAAAAGGTTCCCTAAGATCTAATCCATTTTAACAATTGTCAAAAAAGTATGTTAAAAATACTATTAAAAAGTTAAATTGAGTAGAGATAAAGCTGGAGAAGCATTCCTTCCAAACCCCCAAAGTTAAGAGACAATTATTCTGGTTTATCCATTCGTATTCCCATTCGCCTGGTAAGAACTACTTTTGTCATTTCAGAATCCCTTCAATTTTAATTAAAAAAAAAAAAAACAAAACAAAACAAAAAAGAACATTGCAACAGAAAGAAAATTACAAAACAATACAGTTGGAAACCAACATAATTTTGATTATTGTGATGAGCTTGCAACAAGATAATAAGTCACAAGAAAACAAACATAATTTTTTCACCTAATTAATATATATATTCATATCATAGATATCTTTCAATATTTCATGAAAATAGGCAGGAAGTAGAAGAAGACAAGGGAACTTACAGGCGACGTGGTCGATGTATCTGAATGAAGATACCCAAAGAGAGACGCAATGTCAGTTTTAGCACTGAAGTTCTGTGAAGGTCAGCAGTCAGCAGATGAAGGAATCACAGATCCCTATGAAATAAAATATCAAATGGCCCCACATTTAATAATAAAAAAAAAAACGAGCAATAGCTCCGCAGTTGATCCGGTAAATGCACAACTTTGAAACTAAGTTTGGGTCAAATTTTGCTCATAATCGACCAATGGTAGAAAACACACGCACTGTCCCTGAGACTGACAGAAATGAACACTTCACTGTCGAGCACGAAATATTCATACAAAAGTCAATCAACATTGTCTTCTAAATTTCAGCTCCCCGTCCCCTTTTCAAAAGCTAGTTTTCCACTACTAGAAATACATGAACACATTTAAAGAAAAAAAGGTCTTTGATTAGTTCTTTCTGTTTCCTTTTTGACAACCTAACATAAATCTATTTTCTTGCTACCCCTGGAAACTGGAATTAGCATAGCCCGCAAAACTCATCAAGTCCCTTGGTTTCCAGTGGGCTGCCTCCCAATGTTTTCCTTCTTTCTTTCTCTTTGAAGGAGGGGAAGGATATCTGAACTTTACATAAAAACTCACGACTCATGTTTATGTGCGGTGACATTAACATAAACCTGCTGCAGATTCCAAAATAGTAACAGTAGAACAAAGGTTGAGTTACTTCTTTGCAAAAGAGATAGCCATGGGATGTTGGGGGTCAATTTTAAAGCCTTGAAGAGCCTGCATCGCCATAGAGGATTGAACATCATCTTCAAACTCAACGAAAGCAATACCCGGCTTTGCTTCAATCATCCGGACTTCCCTGAATCCAGGATATTGTTGGAAGAGGACTTGCAACATCATACTAGAGGTTTCATGGGGCAAATTCTCAATAAATAGTATGTTGTTTGGAGTAGCTTCTGTAGCACTCGGATTTGCATGACGAAATGTGGCCTGCAGAAATAACACACAACAAAGAGGATTTCTTAGTAAAAATAGTTATGGAAAAATGTTGATTAACTTTACCTGATCTCAGGGGCACTAAGGTGAAATCTAATTGGAATGGACATCAATGACTTTCTAACAAATGTGAAGAAAATACAATTACCCAGAGAACCACGTTGTCCGAAAAAAACTCACAATTCATGTTTGGGACCACTTCTGGTGAAAACAATTAATACGATACAGCTCATATGAAGAAGGAAAATAAAAATGAAGTTTTTATAAAAATAAAATAAAATAAGAATGAAAAGAAACTTACATTTGAACCTCCATTCTCAGTAGTTGTTCCATTGGGCATCGCAGATTGATGTGCTTCTTCAGCACGCCGCTTTTTTTCAGCTGGATAAGCAAATTAAAAGATAGTCAGGAGCATAAACCAGTTTAAAACCCTTGAGATGTTTCAAAAGCAATGCAATAAGAAAATGAGAGGTTATGTCAAAAAATTCAAAAAAACATAGTGAAAATATATTGTCCATCTGGTACAATCACCTTTTTCCTCTTGCTTCTTTTTCTTCTCCCTTGGCACAAAGCTTCCATCAGCTTTAGCAACACAATCTGATTTGGTTTTGGCATATTGAATTCGCTGCAAAAGAAACAAGTCATTTATATTTTTGAGATGGTCAACAGAAGTATCTTCTTGTTAAACATCAGAATAACCTGTATATTTGAATATAGTACACAAACTTCGAGATGAAACAAAAAAAATAACTGAAATGAAGAGCAAAAAAAAAATAATACTTGTTTCTTCCAAACACAATCATGGATATGTCTCCAAGTCATGTTTTTTTTTTCCTTCTTTTTTTTATAGGCATAAGCGTTTCAAGTCAGATTGCTACATCTCAACTTAATCTCATAGGATAACCCATTGGACCCTACAAAATTTGGGTGTCCAAAAAAACTTGAAGGGTACACAATCCCAAATAGGTGTCCCACTATGAAATGATATAATTATCACTAAGCCCTTTATTATACCCACATTAGAACAAGGAGAAATGATCTCCTTCTATCCAAGTTACAACATTCTAAGCAGCATATAAGCTTGTAATTTGTGACCGATGGCATTCATTGAAAAAAGATATGCCCAATATATAGGGGTTGCAAAGAAAGATCTCAAAATGCTTAAAACCACACATGGCCAATATAAAAACCCACATATCCAATAAAATTAGGTCGTTATTTCAGACATGCAAAGCAGCTAAACTGGCACAACATTGAGTGTGATTGTTTATAGACTTTCCCTTGACCATCTCAACATAAGACTCATTGAACAGTTAGAATCCAATCCCGTTTACAAGAAAGCTACCCACAGTTACTTGGAAAAATTCAAAGTGCACTAGAACAGTCCATAGATGAAAGGCACAAAATAACTATGAAAAGCAATTTCGAAAATGTGATCAGCTAAAGACCAACCATAGGTTTTTCATAGAATGGGAAATTTTGCATCTGCCGCACAGCATTGCTAGCTGCAGTCACTTCACTAAACGCAACCCATGCTTGCCCTCGAAGCCTCGGTGTCTTCAAGGCAACAACATCAAGGATTCTTCCATATTGAGAAAACAAAGCATACAGGGATCTCTTCAATTCTGTCCAAGGGGGAGAAAATTAGTATACCATCGAATTCTGAACACTATGAGGACTTGGGTTCAAACCACCCCCTCCACATGTGATGTAATATTGTCAAAAACTGAGCATTAAGGTCATTTTGGTAACCATTCTGTTTTGGCTTTTGGTTTTTGAAAATTAAAAATCTTTTCTCTTAATTTCTCGTATCGGTTTACATATTTCTTATATAAAATAGTTGAATTCTTAGCCAATTCCAAAAACAAAAACAATTTTTAAAAATAAACATTGGTGAATTGTAGATTACAAATTAAAAAAAAATTAGAAATCCAATGTGTTTATAAGCTTCATTTTGAAAAACAAGAAATCAAAAACCAAATGGTTATCAAACGGGCACTAAACAAACCAAAATAGAAAACAAAATCCCAAGTTCTAACTAACCTTTCAAGATACCAGCTCTATCACCCTAAAACTCAAATTTCAACTGAAATAGTTAATCTTCTCGAGTCATTACTGTAGGCATCGTAAGAAATGTTAAATGCTGTCATAAAAACAAATCCAACTTTGCCAAATACCCCCCTCTCTTGCCGGGGAAGCCAAAAGCGAAATGATAAAGATAAAATGTGCCGAAGATCACTTCGATTATACTAAGTTTTCTACTTAACGAACAGAAGAAAACACATCTACGGAAGGAATAGAGTAAGATTAAGCGAAAATCTAAGAGTGAATCACCTTCTTTCTTGACCTTCTCGTTGAGATTTTTGATGTATATGGTCTGGTTAGGCGGTATATCCCCCGACAACATGGTGGTTAGGGTTCAGGGCCTTCGGATTATAGAGAATCACGGAGTAATGGACAGAAATGTGGTTTTCCGAATGTGAAGAAGGAAGGAGACTTGGAGCCCTAGCAGCAAAGGTCTTCAGAGCGCCAATATCGTACTCCCAAGTTTTGGTGTCCAGGACCTTTCTAATGGGCCATCTCGTAAAATTGAACCCAAGCCCAATGTATCATAACTTAAGCCTTGTTGATGGGCATCCATTCCAAACTGCTCCGCCAAAGGTGTTTTTGAATTTGAAAAATAAGTTCTTTTCGAAATAAATTAGAATGTTTGACCATAGATTTTGAAATTGGAAAAGCACATCTTGCTTTAATACCTTCAAAATATATGGTAAGTGATCGAAGTTATTCGCATAATAGAGTTAGATTTGAAGAAAGGTCTAGCGAATAAAATGTCAAATCTAATTTGATAAGGTTTAACATGTAAGATTAAGCATTTAAGTATAGTTGGGTTAATATTAAATTTATACGTGTAGAATTTTAAGCAGGAGTTAACGGGAAAGAGTTTAAGTAGGGGTGAAATCGGGTTGGGTTAGGTTGGGAGACATTCTCAACCCAACCTATATTTTTTGGTTATTTGGGTTGGCAACCCAAATTTAGTTTCTAACTCAACCAATAAAATATAGGTTGGGTTGGGTTGAGAGTTGTATAGTTTTTTTTTTTTCGTTTCTAGTTTCTAATGGTTATAAAAGTTCAAAATTGTTACATTTAAGTTTCAAACATACATAATTCAAAATTTCATACAATAAATTCAAATTTTATATATCTAATTTATTTTTTTATTAAATAATATATATATATATATTATATTAATTCGGGTTGGGTTGGGTTGAACCGAATTTTTCAACCCTCCAACCCGAGACCCAACCCAACCTTTATAATATGAATTGGATAGTCGGAGTTATTCAGGTTCAACCCATATTCTTACACCCCTAAATTTAAGTATGACTAAGTTAGTTTAAGGACTCTTTAAATAGAAGACTTGGTCATTAAATAAGCAGAAGAATTTTATTTATAAAAAAAAAAGGCTTAAATGCTATTGTTTTTCTTTGGCGAGAAGAAGGAAGACAAAGTGTTAAGTGCTTGGCTTGTTTCGCAAGAAGGATCTTTGGTAAAAGTGTGGTGAGTGTTTTCTCTCAAATGAATTTATATTAAAAATTTGATTATGATTTATCCTTTGATTTAAAAGAAGAATTCAAATGATAAATATTTTAAAAGAGATTTCTATAAAAAATTTATATGTTTCCAAGCATGATTTATAATGTTAAAGCTTGATTTAATGATTATGATTTCAATACTATGACATGGTTTTCAAACCATTAGTTGTTTTTAAAGGGATAAAAACCCGATGGCAGCGGAAAATTTTGCAAAACTATTCCTCTATTTAATTTGGGAATCTCAAAATACGAGTACATTGACAAAAATAATTAAGAAACTAGTTTTCTTAATAAGACTTAAAGGCCTAATATGCTTTTAAATAAAGTTATTTTCTCTTTGTAAAGAGCAAAAACATTAGCTTCTTTTTTCTTGATAAATTCGTTGAAGAAAACCAAATTTAATTAAATAAAACTAAACTAGCTAAATTAAATATATTATATTTAACTTAAATTAAATTTGAATCATATTCAAATATATGTTTGTCTCATAACTAATCAAATGTAATGAATTTTGTCTTTTGATAGTTTTTCTTTTCATATAGCGTGAAATAGTTTGGTTTCTTTTTCTATTTTTGAAAAGACCCTTTAAAAAATTACTATTAATTATATAAGTTTTTTTTTAAAAAAAATATAATTATTAAAAAGATTCATATAAATATGTTGAGAGTATTGTTGAACAGGAAATTTTGACCAATTAAATTACGCCACATCATCATAGTAAATATGGTGATGATTATACTTTTGTTTGAGTTTGAATAATTAAGTTTACTTAACCCAACCCAATTCAGGTCCAACAAACAAATGAGCTATAGCCCAAGTCCAAGAAGCAGATGGGCCCAAGTCCAAGCCCAACTCGCAAATGGGCTCAAGTCCAAGCCCAACAAGCAAATTGGCCCAAGTCCAAGCCCAACAAGCAAATAAGTCCAAACCAACCTAAAGCCCATGACATTTCTTTGTAAATAGAGATCATTGTCATTCATTTTCAAGAGTCTTTGGTTGAAGAATTGAAGCTCTGAAGAATTGAAGATTCTTCTACAAGCTCTCAAGACTGAAAGACTGAAGACTTGGAAGATTAAGCTTTTCTTGGATTCCAGAAGATCGAAGTTCAAATCGACTTGCAACTAAAACATTCTGAAGACCAAAGACTAAGAAGTTTTTAAGTTTTTAACTTGTATTCGAGGGAAAGCATCAAATGAGTAAATACTAGAGATTGTATTCACAATATTCATCAATATATCGAAGTTCAATTCTACGAAATACATTTTTTCGAAATCTCGTGTGAACAACTATATCCAAAAGATGCATATCCATATTTTCATATATAATCAGACCAATTAATTTTTTTTAATGTAATTACATTTACCACGATAGAATATATATTTTTAATTATTATGTATCAACCTTAAAATTATTTGTCCCATACCTTTCTCTCTACAAAATTTGCTCTCTTGATTTTTTTTTCTTTTGAATTTTTTTTGTTTTCACTCCATCTTAACATTAGAAAATTTGTGTAACCTTATTATTAACTTATCTTCTCTTTCTCTAACTTTATTTATCTTCCTAAACACATTCTCTATTTTTTACTAAACAGACATATCTCTAAATCTTTTTCCCTAAATATCGGTACATTTGTGTCGAATAAATAAATATATGGTTGATATTAATATCATATATATATGTTATATATGACTAAAACAAAATTTATTCGAAAAATTAAAGATGAAATGAGGAAGTAGATCAATATATTAGGTATTATTGGTGAAAGATCAAAACAAAGAAAAACAAAACAAAACAAAAAAGAGTTGTCACAATTGATTTAAAAGTATTTATATTGAGTTTTAATTTTAGAAAGTTTTAAAAAATAGTAAAACAAAAATTTATGATAATAGATCACATGTCACTTATATTTTTAAAATTATAAAAATAGAAAATTAAAATCAGATTATGATCTAATTACCGTCATATTTGCTAAATGACATGTTTTTTATAAAAAGATTTTGTCATCTAACACAATTTTCCTTCAATTTTCTATTATCTATCATGTAATATAGATGTAAAGTTTACACTTCACTAAACGAAAAATATTTAGAGCGTGAAATTAGGATAAGTTCCAATCAATTTCACTTTGACAGCTAGACCTTTTGTTAATTTCGTGTGTACTATTTTTCATTTTATACTTTCCTCTATTTTTAAAATCTAATTAACAAGAAATTTGTTGTTGTTTGTCGAGAGTATACGTAATTCAATTAAAAAAAAAAAAAAAAACAAGTACGCACGTAACTGTAAGTTTTAGCCATTTGTTGCATTAGGAATATTAATGTACCATATTTTAATGTGTTACGTCAGTGAAATATTGAGAAAGGAAAATTGGTTGTGTAGATATTTTTTAACAAGGTAGCTTTGGTTAGTTAAAATATGTTGTATTTTGAATTTGTTTAATTTTAGTCATTGTGCTTTCAAACATTTCATTGAACTTCTATTAGACCATGCAAAAATATAATATGTAAATATATTTTAAAAAATTTATCGTTGGAATACTAATAGAAAATAATAAACAAATCACTAAATTAGTAATATGAACAAAATTTTAAGATTCGTCGAAAGTTCAATAACTAAAATTGGACATTTGATAATATAAGGAGGTCAAATTTGAACAAACTTTACCGTATAGAGACGAAAATGATGTTTTAACTTATAGTTTTTTTTTTTTATATAATATTATCTATATTATAATAAATAAATAAATGAATTATTTATATTACTTGAACCAATCATTGTTAAAAATAAAGGACAAAAAGTAGATAGGAAGCTTCCTGCAGGTTGCACTCCACCTTTTCCTTTCAAAAAGCCTAAATATACTATAAAAATGATATATTTTAGATTTTAAAAATAATAAAGTATTTGGCCATCAATAAGGGACCACAAGGTTTTTAACCTAGTGTGCATTAATGTTCTAAATTAGTGTCAATATATAGCACAAGAAATTTATATATATATAAAATGTTGGAATAAATGGTTATGATTCTTCATGAATGGATACATCATGAGTAGATGTATCATCTCATGAAAAGTGTTATTAACTAAATGAAATGACTTTTTGAATCGCCACGAAAAGTCTATAAATAAGTCCTTTTGGTTGAGAGAAAAATACATCAAATTCATTTGTCTTCTATAAACAAATTTCTCTCCATATCCACAATCCTGACGTTCAGTAGATTCACAAGGTTTCGTTCGTAGATCTTCTATACGGGGTGCTACACTTAGAAGAAAGTTGATCTGTTCTATCCTGAGAGACAATTACTCTAAATTCTCAAGCACTAGGGTGAGTAAATTTGTCTTAAGGAGACAACGTGAATTCGTTGGGCTAAATCTATATTTATATATGATTTTCTGTTCACTGTGATAATAATCTTCATAACAATTTGATAATCTGTATAACAAAAAAAATATATAAAAATATATGAATAACTATTTGATTTATAGTTTTTGAAATTCAAACAACCAAACAAGTATGTGCTGATCTCTTCCAATTCTTTTTCTAATTATTTTTATGCGATTAAGGTTGGTTTTAATGCTAGCCAAAAAAAAAAAAAACTATAAAACAAAATCTGCCCTTTTGGAGGAGAGCTTCAAACTTCATAATTAATTCTCTTAACCCTGCATGTATTCTTCTTCATTTTCTAGTTTATTTGGTTTCCTAATGGACTTTGTTTTCATCTAAATTTTGACTTAATTTAATTAATAGATGCCAAAGCAAGTTTGTAGATAGTTAAATTTTTAGTCTTGTCAACATGAACTTGTCCTAACTGACATCTGTATGTTCTCGAATATAAAAGGTTTCGAGTTCAAATCCTCCACGTGCAAGTTGTACTTAAAAGACCTTTTAAAAATCTCTCAAACAAGTTGAAGCTTATCTTTAGAATAGGAGAATCATGCAATTAATTAACTTAATTCATTTGTTTCCATAGAATTAAAATTGGAGAACTGAAATTAGATCAAAGAAATTAAAACAGAGGAAGTTGAGTTAATTAATTTAATTAATTTGTTTCTACAAAATTAATGGGGAGTTAGATTAGATCAAAGAAATTAAAAACAGAGGAGGTTGAGTAAATTTCCAAGATATACGAGAGATTTTACATGGGAAGGGGTGCAAACGTCGTGGATCCCATTTGGTTAGTTGGGAGACGATGGAGCGCTTTGTGGGTCAAGAGGGTTTTGAGATTAGTACTTTAAAAATTCATAACAAAGCTTACATGGCTTTGGTGCTTTTCCCTTGAACCTCGTTCTTTATGGCATAAATCATTTATGAGTAAGTATGATATCCATTCTTATGAATGGACAAAGAAAGGGGTTAAAAGTACATTCCGAAATTCTTGGAAAGATATCTCTTTTAAGTTTTTTACCTTCTTTTGGTTTATTTTTTATGCTTCGTGGGAATGTTAAGTACACATATTTTTAGGAGAATTAATGAGTGGGGGAGAGTTCCTGTGTCTTTTTCCTTTGGATTTTGTTGTAATTTGATCGATATGGAACAATAGACGTTGCCTCTCTACCTTATTTGTTTGAAGGGTACGATCTTAGGGAGGAAAAAGGGGATGTTTGTGTTTGGAGTCCTAATCCAAGTCGAGGTTATACGTGTAAGTCTTTGCTCAATGTGTTTTGCTTTGTCAGAAGGCAGTGGAAGGCCTTTGCTAGTCATCGAAACATTTTGTGTTACGATCGAGGAGGTCTTCCTCCATTGATCTCTAAGCTAGATATTGAGACCATATCTCCCTTTTTACTATTAGACAATCTATGATGGTTAATAACATTTTCATAATCTCGATATTAGAAGTAATACTCCAGACTTCATATTCAAAATTCAAATTCGACACTTGATCATCTTCGAATTTTTCCTACAGCCAGACAATGTTATTCTCTTTTTTTTTTTTTTTTTTTTTTTTTTTTTAAATGCTTTTAAGAGTTGTATAGTCCCCCAAACCAATAAGGGGCTCTTTTTGCATGTTTTTTCCCCGAACGAATTTTCAATAGTTCATCCAACATAAGATAGCTCCAAACCGAGCATATACGCTTGACTTTGAAATTCCAATAGATTGAGTCACCGAAAATAAATATGCATTATATTTTGTGCTAAAGATAGTAATTAATTTTAATTTTTAAAGAATTTTTTAACCATACTTTCTTTTAGGATCTTTTTAATTAAGTTGTAATCACTCACGTTCTCCTCTTAACCTCAATGTATTATATAAAAGGTGACGCGAGAAGAGAATTGTCTCGCATTAAACATATATTAATATATCTTACTCAAGCTCAATTTTTTTATTAATGATAAATGAATATAATCTATAAACTTTTAACTTATATTATAGTGATCATTTTAAAGGAATGGTTGATCCATATCATCTCAAATTTTATCACATATGATCTCACATATTTTATACGCGTTTAAATGCTATAAATGAATTGATACACGTCAATATATAGATCACATAATTAAAATAAGTAACAACGCTAAAACAACCATAGTTATTCGACCAACATAAACTTATAGTATCAACTTCCACTACAAGAAATAGGGTGTTCCTCTATGCAGCCCCAAGTCAGAAAAAACCCTAAAAAACATCGGGAAAGGTTACCCCGACGTCGACGTCCCAGACACGTCGGGGATACTTTCCCAGACGCAGGTCACGTCGACGATGGGGAAGCGTTCGTCGACACACGTTGTCAGCACGACGCGAAAGGTTTTTCACGACGTGAAGTTGCAGAAACCCTACCGCAAGGTGACGTCGCAGAAAGCCTTCTCCGATGTGACAAATAGACGAATCACCGATTGATAAGCTCGTCGGAGATCCGAAAGAATTGTGATGTACTTCACGAGCCTGAGAGGGGTTTGAAAGGCATACGAGGATTGTTGTGAAGTAAGGATGATTATGAAATCAATGGGAGCACCAGTGGATGAGCGGGATGTGTCGATGGATTCCGGGTTCAAATAGGAATTAAAGGAGCTGCTAGGAGAAGGGACGAACCGTGGGGGATAGCCGAGAGTGTTTGCTGGAAAAAGTACATTGGTGAGGCAGAGGAAATTAAGAGACTCCACGAAGATGGAGAGTTGGAGAAGATTTTGGAAGAGTGTGAGAGAGCGGCGGAGGAAGGTGTGGGAGGAGACGGAGGAGGGAGTTGTGAAGGTTGTGGGGATGTGAGGTTTGTGCCATGTGAGAGATGTAGTGGAAGCTGCAAAATTTACTATGAAGAAGAGGGAGAGGGAGAGGAAGAAGATGAGGAAAAAGAAGAAGAAGAAGGGGGATTTCAACAGTGTTCGGATTGTAATGAAAAAGAGTGGACTTTCCTTAACATATCTAGTACATACGTCAGAGAAAGTTTAAATAATGAGTTCATTATTTAAACATTTTCCGACGTACACCCTGCCACACGTCACGAAAAGTGAACGTATTAAATTTAATTTTAAACTTTCTGCGATGTATGGTTGTTGTATGTCACGGAAAGTTTAAACAATAATTATTATTTAACCTTTTCGCGACATGCACCATGCCACATGTCGCGAAAAGTAAATGTATTAAATTTAATTTTAAACTTTCCACGACGTCTGGTTCTTGTACATCGTGGAAAGTTTAAACAATAATTATTATTTAACCTTTCCGCGATGTATGTCACAATCGTAGCGTTTCAATCTCATGATGTACGATTGTGCGACACTTGTTCTAACTCGATGAACAAGTCAGCCGATCAAAATCTGAAAGTCGCGAACAAAGTCAATGTATGATGTGACCTTCTTTTGGGATGAGAAGATTGTTTATAAAATGGGAGAAAGAAAGAAATATATTGAAATCGACGTTACAATATGCATTGAAGGTTGAAGACTGTCAGTTGCAAGGAAAAATGTTTGCTTTCAAAGAGTACGACAATGCTTGGACGGGGATGCAATTGATATCCTTCCCCTATAGTACATTTTGAACATTTTCAGCTCTGGTAGGCTTGCATATGAAAATGCCGAAACGGCACACCTAAGCTTTATGACTTAAAATGGAAAGCAACTACCTAAACTAGTTATAAGACATAAAGATAAGATAAACTGGGGGTATTCAGAGCATACGACCATAGGCAAACACGCCTTGGACAAGTATGACAGTGACAAACTCCCCCACTTAAACAGTTGACGTCCCCGTCGACTGGCAAAGCTGAAATCCTTCGATCTTTTGCTTACACACTTCATGGTCTTTGGTACGTTTTCTACTTGTTTCTTCCACGGGGAGGTTCTTCCACTTCACCATGAACTTGTGTATCCTCCTTGTGGATCTTCTATTTTTCCTCACTTCCTTAGTAAGGACTTCTTCGGCTTCTGCTAGTCCCTCGTATCTTCTCACGAGGTGGTGATCTTTGTATCTTCATAACTAAGTCTGTTCAGGTCGCAGTTTAACAAGGACCTGATCTCCCACACGAAAGTCAAGGGGGGTGATGCTTCTTATGTACCTACTTTTTTGACCGCTTTGAGGCTTCCTCTAGATCGGCCTGAACGATGTCTGATTTCCACTTTCACTTCTTGGTAATGGTGCGAGTCTGAGGACTCTTCCTTACATAGGGGGGATCAACCAAGCACGATAGTACAATTTATCCGTCATCAAAAATCTCAATTGGGCTTTTGCCAGTTGACGAATTCATCACAACTTTAACACAAAACTGGGTTACCTTCAACAACTCAATCCCATTCTTTTGTGGTGTCTTACCGGCCTTAGCCACACTCACGCCATTTTGAGTGATAGAGCTTTTCTACAAGGAATCCTTCGACGTGTTCTGCATTGGGCCATCAACTGGACATGCATGTATATGAGTTAACATGTTCAGGATCACATGATTGTTTCTCCAACTAAGGGCATCAGCTGTTTGATTACTCGCTCGTTTCTTATGTTTCGACCCAAAATCAAGTTTGAGCAGGTCTCTCTGCTTCTTTTCTTGACTTGAAGTCAGATTCAACTGAGTACCGAAGTGACTGATAACATTGTTGTTCGTCTCTCTGACATACATAGATCTCTTGGAATATTGTCTTCCATCCCTCAAACTGTGTACCATGGCAAGCGTTTCTTGTTCAAACACCATATAACTCCTTTGTGTGGTACTCGGTTCTCGACTCTTAGATGCGATGGGTTGTCCATTCTATTGGGATTGATGCCCTAAATCTTGTGGTCTTGTAGTTTGTAATTGTATATATTATACAAACATTTTATTTATCTAATAAAATAAAGTGTGTTATTTTATTTGACATTTAGTTGCATTAACCCACAAAACCCATAAACTAACATCCAAGGTTATCTTATGTAACCTAAACATGTATGTGGAGACATACAAGTGGATCATGTTTAAATGATAACCTAAATGGTCTGCAGTAGATGGATAAGGCTGGATACCTTATCCTGATGACACTACGAATACGGCCTGCTTTGTAGTTGTTACAATTGTTCTAAAGTGCTACAAATGATTTGATCCTAATCATTCATGTTGAGACATTAGAGCAGGGGTATTCTATACAAAGAGTTTGTATAAGATTGGACCATGAAATGAATAGTCTCTCTTATTAACATCGTTACTAGTTGAGACTACATTTCACCAAGATGACCATAGGTGACTTGACCTGAATCCTGAGTGAGTTGTGAACTTCTGCCTATGAAGGCAGTCCTTTGATTTGCATGGGTGAGAGTGGCCTATATCGCCGACTCAATAGACCTACCATTTTGGGGATTCGTTTGATTAGGGAGCTGGGAACACAATTACACAAGAAGGAATTCGCTCATTCTCTATAGATAGAGTAAGTAGAGAAATTGCTCTCTTAAGGGCTGATTCCAGGGCTTGAACAATGTGGCGCCACACCCTCTCTTGGGCCGAGAGGAGTTTAGTTATAGTGGGACTATAACTATTGTTCATTAGAGGGATTGGTGGTACTTAAGGAGTTAGATGTAACTACATGGGCAAAACGGTAATTTTTGGCCTAGTTGTACTTATGAGCAATTTGTGAAGGGTCATTGCACTGTTGATTGGTTATATCTAATGGACACAAAAATATATCTACAGTAAGAAGAGTGCAACTATTGGTCTTTAGTGGAATGACTGATAGTTAATGAACAGTTATTAATTTAATTAAAGAGTTTAATTAATTAATCTCACATCATTGGAGCTTTAATCTATAGGTCCATAAGGTCCCCTTGTTAGCTCAATAAAGATAAATGAGAATCAAATTTATTTTGGTTTAATTTGAATCGTTCAAATTGATTAAAGGGAATAAATTGTATATGATACAATTAATATAATGTATTTGATACATTATAATATAAAGTTTTTATGAGAGACGTTAATATTTGGATATGATTCAAATAATAATAATATGAATAAGATTCATAAATAAACTATAGATTAAATGAGAAGATCTAAACCATTGGTTATATTATATATGATATAATATAAAATTAATATTATATATGATATAATATAAAATTAATATTATATAAGATATAATATAATTTGAATTTATATTATATTTATATTAATATTAATTTAAATAAAAGAATAACTCCCAAGGGAGTTATTTCTAAGTAATGGGAGAGGGAGGAAGTTATTTTGATAACTTCCCCCTCCATCTCTCTTCATATCTTTTGGTTAAGATATAGAAGGAGGGATGCAATCTTTTCTGGGTGAGTTTTTTTGACGATCTATTGCTTCCAAGAAGAAAAATCTCTCTGCAAATATTTTTCCTTTTAAACAAAACAAAAACACAGAAGCCCCACAAACTCTCTGTTGTTTTTTCTATCTTGAGGATAACAAGGAAGACTTAGTGGTGTTCTTTGGGAGATTCGAGAATTCTTAGGAGGTTCTACAAAGGTTAGTTTTCTTTTCTTCTTTTCCACCATAGAAGCATGTTTAGGTGTTTTCTCTGTGTTTCAAGTTGAATTTATTTTGCACAACGTTCACACGCTTCCGCTATGGGAATTCCATTCCTTCACATTCTACATGAGGACATCGCCCAACGGCTGATCAAATACATTGACATAAGCTTCAATAGGTTGGGTCATACCCACAGACCCAAGAGTTGGCCCTTTCCTCGGGGCTTGCTTAAAGACAAGGTTGTCGACACACAACCGTACAGTCTCTTCTTCCTGTAAGAAGACTTTAGCTTCATACGGAGCTTTTGCACGTCTAATGAATCATGCACACAACAATCCCTTCGACTGTATCCGAAGTTCAGTTAACTCCAGCAGCGCCACACGACCAGCATTCTTCGTAGACGATTTTGACATGGGTAAACTATTAAGCATCCCATCACAATATTTCTCTGCGACACACCTTGTGTCTTTGTAAACTATCTCCCCCGAGCTATCCATTAACTCAACCTGGGTGGCCTCAAAAGTTGTTTCATCTCGAGTGAGGCCCTCTCTCAGTTGCGTAGCTGAGATCATTCTCAATCCTTTGGGTTGGAGAAGGTCTGTCTGCACAACGTTGGGGATAAACTCAGTGATCACCAGACATTTAGCTGCAGGCATCAGAATCACTTGATGTTCAAAGAGGAATTCCATTTTGAGTACTACAGCAAAGTCATCCATACCTACAACCAAGAAGTCTACAGGACCGCTCCATTCTCCCAACTGTATCACCGCTCGTTTCACTAATCCAAAGACGTGTAAAGTTGTAGAATTCATGGCCTTCATTTTTTCTGTATCCTTCTTCCAATGAAGGTTCAGCCATCTGGCTTCTATCATAGTTATGAAATTGTGGGTTACACTAGAGTCAACCGTAGTGCTCTTTCGTGCTTTTGGTTGACCCAAGTGTCAACATTTACTTGTCTCCCCTGCTTTCTTCTGAAGAGACGACAAGAATCTCATAGCCCCTAGGATTCTTGACTTCAACAACTTGAGCAACTTCCTTCTCTGATTGACTCGACTTGTCATCTGAGTCTGAAGCTAAAGAGGCCTGAAAGGCATAGAAGGCCGTTCTATTCAGACATTCCTTAGTCCGATGTGATTCATCACATATGTCGCAACTGAAGGGATGATTTGAAGTGTTTGGACTATCACGTCTTCGCCAGGTGTCCCTCGTGTTGGATTGGGAAGGCTTGCGGTCTCTACCGGGATTTCTGTCTTCACTGCCAGCTTTGGAAGAATTTGGTCGGCTGATTCTATTTCTTCCAGGTGAAGAACTTTGGTGATGCCTTGAATCTTGAGAGTCACTAGACAGATCGAACAAGCGTTCAGCTGTTGCATAGGCTGATGTGAGGTCTTGAACCCTCTACTCATATAGCTTAATACTTGCCCATGACTTAAACCCTTCAACAAAACTGAAGATTTCGTCTTTTTCGGTCATATCAGATATGTCTAACATCAGCCTTACGAATTGCTTCACATACTCTCGAATGGTTCCAGTGTGTTTTAATTTCTGTAGTTTCCACCGAACCAGAATTTCGACATTCTCGAAGAAAAACTGAGATCATAGTTCTTTCTTTAAGTTGTCCCAGGTGTCAATCGTGCAACGTCCTTCTTGAATATCGACATACCGAGACCTCCACTATAACTTTGCATCTTTCGATAGATGCATGGTTGCCAATGTCACTTTGGCTTTTTCAGTAGTGGTATTCGTGGCCTTGAAGTACTGCTCGATATGAAAGATAAAATTTTCTAATGCCTTTGCATCTCTTGCCCCATAAAAGGGCTTAGGTTCTTAGGATCTTTATCTTGCCAACTGTAATTGCTCCTCCAGTCGGAGCTTGATTTGCCAACGCTCGCATTGTAAGGTTCACCTTCGTGTTCACCTCTGCGATTTCATTCCTAACGACATCGAGAATGGCTCAAAAATTCTCTGTCATGCCGTTTATCATTTCCGTCATATTCTTCTGGGAGTTATCTAGCTCAATAACTCGTTCTTCCATCTGGGTAACAGAGCCCGACGAACTGTCCCCACGCTTGTAGGTGACGTTTCCAGTTCTCATAATTCGTGATTCTAGAGTGTCAACTCTAGTTAACGAATCTTGTATGAGTAATCCGTCCAGACGACCAGACACCGCATAAATGCCATTGGCTTTCTTCGAAATTTCATTAAGCCGGGTTTCTAAGGAACTGATGGAATCAGGAACTTCCACCAGATAGAGCATCTACTCTTCGATTTCCACCAATCGTTCATTGTGGGTTTTGTCCGTCTGTTTTGCAGTCGACATCTTTCTGTCTTAACTGTCAATTAGCCAATTTGGCTCTAATACCACTTGTCGCTATTGTAGCGTTTCAACCTCAGGATGTACGATTGTGGGCACTTCTTCTAATTCAATGAACAAGTCAGCCGATCAAAATATGAAAGTCACGGACAAAGTCGACGTATGATGGAACATTCCTTTGCGTTCTTGAGAAAATTGTTTATAAAACACGAGAAAGAAAGAAAGAAATTGAAATCAACGTTACAATATGCATTGAAGACTGTCAGTTGCAAGGGAAAATGTTTGCTTTCAAAGAGTACGACAATGCTTGGACGGGGATTCAACTAGTATGCCTCCCCTATAGTACATTTTGAACATTTAAAGCTCCAGTAGACTTGCATATGAAAATACCGACCGTCACACTCAAGCTTTATGACTTAAAATGGAAAGCAACTACCTAAACCAGTTATAAGACATAAAGATAAGATAAACTGGGGTTATTCGGAGCATACAACCATAGGCAGACACGCCTTGGACAAGTATGACCGTGACAACGTGCACCCTACCACACGTTGCGAAAAGTGAAAGTATTAAATTTAATTTTAAACTTTCCGCGACGTCTAGTTCTTGTACGTCGCGAAAAGTTTAAACAATAATTATTATTTAACATTTACTCGATGTGCATCCTATCACACGTCGTGACACACATCGCAGGAAGTGAACGTATTACATTTAGTTTTAAACTTTCTGCGACATCTGGTTCTTGCACGTCGCAAAATGTTTTTCGCCGACGCAACACTACTTGAGTTGACAAAAGGTTGTCAACACCGATGTACCTTTCACTGTTGTTGTTTCTGGCGTCGAAATTATTCTGATTTCTTGTAGTGTTCAAAGACTAGTGTTGTAAATAATTAATAAAGAAGAAGATCCTTGGTAAAGTAGAGATAAACTTGTTTCTCCTCGGTATCCATTTTAAGTTTTGTTGAAGTACAAGAGATATCTGCTACCATTTGAGTTAGCTTATATCTACATCTAAAACTAAATGACCTAATAATCTTATAGTACTGGCCAAATAAAATCCCAATATCCTAACAATCAAGGGATTCAATCTTTTAATTATATATAAAGAAAGTGTCATTTAGGTTTTAATGAGTACATTTCAATAAATAAATAAGAAGTTGGACAATTTCATATGAGTAGTAGTACGGACTATATACTTTGTTATATTTTAAACTCTGAAGGTTGTTTTGTTATAATACAATTTTTTAAACTTATTATTTATTTTAATTGTCTAATATGTATAGAGTGGTACGTACAACTATTTATAATCTATGATCAAGAAAAATATTATTTTAATACTTGATTCGTGGAATTTACTATTTGTTATCATGCTTGCTATTTTCTGCACATTCCCTTTTATCTTTTTTTGTTATAAATATTTACTATTTCAACCCCAAATACTAACTGATGTAATCCAAACGTCATAAACTTTTTGACATTGGAGGTTTTTAAATATTAATTGATCCCATTCAATTCCATGTCATTTCAATTTTGAAGCGGATGAATTAAGTAAGTAAATTTTGGAAAAATAAAAAAAAAAGTTGAATACAATAAAGATGTTCAAATTTATCTCTATTAATAGACATTTTTCTTTGTAAAGAAAAACAGGGAGGATTCAAAGGAATTTTTTTACAAACCAAAAGTGGTAGTACACAAGCACGAAATTTTATTTGTTCTAGAAGAAACACACACTTATATATGTATGTATATGTGTGTATATATGTTTTATACTGTTAATAAATAATTTTAAAGAGCCAAAACAAGAGCAGACATGGTTTCTCCCCACACCTTGCTCTGCCACACACTCTGGCAGTTAGGCGGCGGCGATAAGGATGGCGACTCCCCGTCGGTTGCTGCAGAGGAGAAGCGCTTGACAGTAACAGAAGTATTAAGATATTCTTTCAGTGGGCAATGACTCCATCAGTAATGGTCCATGCTTGAACCCACAAAATAACGCGTTTTGTGTCATAGCCTTCCACCAGAACGACGGTGGACCCAAATGGGACGAGGGAGATGGGTGCGAATACGAAGGAGGAGGAGGCGCATCAAGTACTGGTGCGAGGGGGGGACCATGGAACCACCACTCCAGGTTCGGGGCCAGAAGGCAGTTTACAGTCTCCACGTCTTTGTTACCCAACGCCTCGTAAAGGGCTCTCATTCTCCCAACGCTTTCCCTTTGCTCCGGCGACCACTCTGAGTTTGCCAGTTTCGTAATTCCAACAAACGGCTGCAGAAGGGGTGGTTTTAGTTCAAAATAAGTTTGGTTGGAAAATAATGATGGAGTTAAAAGGATGTTTTGAGGTATTGTGTAGACCTATGGGTCCTTTATATAATAGTGTTGGAGTACGTATCTACTTTGTGTCCAACCATGTCGGATATTTATAAAACATTAATACTTGTCGTCTAGAAAAATTAAATAAGAGAAAAGTGTGATATGACCAATTATGAAGGCACTTTTTTTTCTTACAAAATAATAAATAAAATTTGATTTTTTGTTTACATTGAATTTACTAAGGATGATATTTGGTTGCATCCACGTCAAAGTGGATCTACTTTTATGTATCTAAATTTTCTTATAAATTTTGTATTTGTGTTTTGAAGCCATTGTGTGGTATAGGCATAATTATAAATTAGTTTAAATATAAAATATTATGAAAAAAACAAAACAAAACAGTTGATCAACTATCCTTACACATTATGTATTATATAATCGTCAAGAAAAGTGTGTAGTTTCAATTCCATGAAATAAAAAAATAGTTATTAAGCAAAAAGAAAAAAAACTTATCATTTTTTAATTTAGTTTAATCGAGTGTGGTTTGGTGGTATAGCAAAATTTAACATTGGTGTAATTATTGTGTATTAATAATATACGTGGCAACTTTTGCAATAATTACATTATTTAAGACAATTCTTTTGTCATGTTTTATATACACATATATACACACATGTTTTATTCACTCTTTTCTGTTGGCCTTTCTCTTCATATCTTTATCGTTATCCTTACTATATTAAAAGGGGTCTAAAGTAATTTTTTTTGGACGATTCTACCCTTGCCAAATCCTAAATTTATAGTATCAATCAAATTTAATTAATTTTTATTATTATTTAATTAATATAAAGAATATAAACCTAATTAACTATTTATAATCTTTTCAAATTCTCACCTTTATGCCTAACTTATTATTTAAGAGATGGTTAGAATATAAAAAGTTATCTATTTATTATTATATTATAATTATATCTATAAGTAATAGATAAAATCTCTCCACATTCTAAACCATCTACAATTTTCTTTTAACTTTTCAAATTCTACAACAAATTGAATAGAGCACATCTTTCTCTTCCATCTCTATAAATAGTTTCACATATTTCTAATAGTTTTATTGCTAAAGCAAGGAGGAATTGTATCAAATTGCTTTGATTAAGGTATATCTCCATCGTATATTTAATTTCTTTTAAAAAAATATACTTATGTATTAAATTGAAACTCAGCTTAAGAAAATGTCATTGTTTTCTTTTTCTTTTTGTCAGTTTTATGATATGAATTTGTTGTGTAGAAAGATTTTTATTTGTAAAGAAAATTATTACAAAACACATACGTTTTTAGTATTTTTTCTTTTGTTAGTTTTATGATTAAGGTATATCCTCATCTTATATTCAATTTATTTTTTAAAAAATATATTTATATATTAAGTTTAAAGTCGGTTTAAGAAAATGTCATTGTTTCCTTTTTTTTTTTGTTAGTTTTATGATATAAATTTG
Organism: Cucumis hystrix; assembly: GCA_025688845.1. Lineage (NCBI taxonomy): Eukaryota > Viridiplantae > Streptophyta > Magnoliopsida > Cucurbitales > Cucurbitaceae > Cucumis > Cucumis hystrix. The sequence continues at coordinate 513,507 of JACWES010000016.1, forward strand.
TTGTATGTAAAGGTTTTTATTCGTAAAGAAATTTATTACAAAACACATGCATTTGTAGTATTACTTTTGTACTAGGTTATTTTTATCTATCTTATATTATCTTACTATCTAATATGGAGAATCATTTTTGAACCATTTTGTTTAGATGATAATTCTGTAATTTCAATTATGTTCTATTCTTCATTCTTGTTTATGTAATTAATATTTTATGTTCTTATTGATTAAGAAGTTTTAGAATTGATTAATAATATGTTTCTTAAAACATTTAGTCTAGTCTTAAGTTTACAAATAGTAGCATTTGCTTTTAAACATGAAAATGATTGTTATATTGAATATTTTAGTGATTGTTGTTATATTGAATATTTTAGTTTTGGTTGGTTATTTAAAAAAATATTCATGTACACAATGCAATAAGTTTTCTTTTTAAAAAAACAAATAAAGAACATTACTTATGACATATTAAGGTTTAAATGATTTAATTGTTAAAAATAAAATTAAAAACATCACTTAACACACACTAAAGTTAAAATGATTTAATTACTACTATTATTAAAAATAAAATAAAAATATTAATTATTTATTATTTATTATTTTTTAATTACATTCTCACGACCCTTCTTAAGTTAAAACATTAAAAATCTATCTTTTATTTCAATAATTAAATTTCTAGAATAATTCATATAAGTTTAAAATGTTTCGTAACTTCTACTAATATAAAGAATTCCCTTCAACCATTTTTGTGCAAACATTTGAACATTAACTTCTACCTGGGCTTTCTTTAGATTTTTTCTTATTACTCACTCTTAGCCTTATAATTTTTATGATTGTTTAAATTTAACATCATTCTAACTTTGCTTTGTAATGTTAGGGAAGACTCAAAGAGATGCATGTAGTGGAGCAAGAAAAATGATGCAATGTCAGTTTTGTGAAATCAAGTTCGATAATGCTTTTAGTTTTTTTTTTCTTTTTATTTGTAGTACATGATTACAACCATTGATTTTTGTATATAAGAGAGTAAGAAAATTATATATAATGTATTGTCAATTGTGAAGTCAAACTCAATAAAACCTTGAATTTTGTAATTTTATATTTAAATTTGTTGTACATGATTATATTTACCCATTTCTCGAGAAAAAACACATTTTTATCTACAAAATTAGTTAAGAGGATAATCAAATTTTTTAAAATTGTTTTACCAATTTGTCAAAATCCTAAACTTTACTGTTATAATTTGTTTTTAGAAGTACATTGTTCTTATTAATTAAGTTTTTTTTATGTGTTGATGACAGTGGTTGCATGAAGTTGTTCGAAAGTTGTCATAAAAAACTAGTTTTTGAAATTTGATTGGCTATGATTTTGAAAAGCGATCATCAGAGGTCGGTTGGTAGCAGTTGCAAAATGGTTGTCAGCCGTCGTAAAAAACAAACAATTGACAGAGATGTGACCAAAGTTCTGGCGACCGTCATAAAAAAACTATCACTGGAAGTTTGTCAACGACGACCATTGAAAAATGGCCATTAGATGTTTGTCGGCGATGATTGTCGAAAAGCAACAATTGAAAGTTGGCCGACAACCGTTCTCTTTTTTTAATAAAAATCTACTTTTTAAATTTATTTTTAATAAACTTTTAAAATGTTGGAGGTCCTTACAATCAACAAAGAAGAACCAGTTGATAAGTGATACTTCAAAAAAATCAATTTATTGTGATTTTTTATTTTTTAAAAATCTCTATTGCCAAACATGATTATTTTAGATAACAACAATTTTGATAATAGCAAAATGTGATCTTAACCATGTCAAAATCACACCCAAACACACCTTTGACTAGCGCCAAACTCATGTTCTATTTTGTTCCTTTTTGTCCCATGTCAGCTATTTTAGACATAAAATTAAAATTTAAGACTTGGGATTAGTTAAATTTATAATTTATTGAAAATGGAAAAACTAACAAAATATTTACCATTTATATATGAATGGTAAATTGTTTATGTTGGGATTTTATGTCCTAAAACTCGTAGTTTATAATCATATTCTATTCAATAAAATCGTTATTGAAAAATTAAAAATTATAATTTTAAATCCAATAAACTAAGTCATGATGCTATTTTTTTTATAGTAAACTTGAAGTTTATGTAGAGACATAAACGTGGATCAAGTTCGAGTATATAGCCTAAATAGTCAATAGTATATGAATAAAGGTTGGGCACCTTATTCAGAGAAACTATGGATGCGGCCCGCTTTGTAGTTAGTACAAACGAAGTGATTCTGAATCGTTCATGTAGAGACATGAAAGTGTGGGGGGGGGGGGGGAGGGGAGGTCTTATGTAAAGTACTTACATAAGACTGAACCATGAAATAGTCACTTTTACGTTATAACACTGTTTACTGTTTAAAACTGACTATCTCGTTTCTTGATGACCTAAGTAACTTAATCTTAATCTTGAACCAACTATGAACTCCTGTTCACACGAGATTATCCTTAGATCTGCATAGGTGAGGACAGCTCATCAATGTTGGCCCAATAAGCCTCCCATTTAAGGGGTAAGATCGGGTGGATAGCTGGGGACATAGGATGCAAGAAAAAATGCACTCCCACCCGCTTTAGGGTTAGTAGATAGGTTGTTCTCTTAAGCACTGAATCCAAGTCTTGAACAAAGAGCCATACCCTCTCATTGGCCCGAGAGGGATTAAGTTTATAGGTTGGACCTTAAACCAATTGTTCAATAGTGGATCAATGGGACTTAAGGAGCAAGATGTAGTCTCAGGGGTAAAATGATATTTTGACCCAGCCATGGTTACTAACAATCTGTGAAGGATTAACTTACTAATCATGGTTTTATCAAATGGACACAAATATATCTATAGTGAGGGGAGTGCAACTGCGAAACTTTAGTGGAATGACCCGTTAGTTAACTCATTCTAAAAGAGTTTAGCCAGTTAATCTTGAATCGTTGGAGCCCATGATCTATAGGTCCATTAGGTTCCCCTACTAACTCATATGGAATAAACTTAGAACAGTGTGATGGAATAAGTCGAATTATTCGAATTGGGAGAAGAGAGAGAAACCGACAAGTATATGTGATATAGCCGTCGGATTTCAGATTAGAAATAGAGCTTTATGTTTAAATAGGATTTAAATATTATAAATATGAATATGGATTCATACTTGGAAGCTTGAAAATGATGGAAATAATCAAAGTTGTAAATAATCAAAATGTTGACTTTTGACTTTGACAAGTCAAATTTTGATCGGCTATAGATTCAAATGTGATTTGAATTTTGAGAAAATGAATGTGGATTCATGCTCGGGAGGTCGAATTTAATCAAGATGGTCAAAATTGTAAAAAGTCAAAGTTTGACTTTGACTTGAATGGTCAAATGACCATTTTACCCTTGGACTAAAGTTAGTGGAAAAATTCATCATTTTGTTGGATAATCCCACTAACTCTTAGTGGGCTATGTGGAGGCTCATGGTGATGACACGAAGTCCACTAATAGAAATTGGAATGGTGAATAATTCCACTAAAGGTTAGTGGATTGTGAGGTGTTGAGTTATCACTACAAGAAAAGGGGGCTCTCCCGACATACAAAATTGTCGGGAGATATATGAAAAGTGTCGGAAAAAAGTTTTTCGACGCATAAATATACATCGGGATACAAGTCGGGAAAAATGTGTCGGGAGAGGAACTCCCGACACACAACATTTGTGCATCAGGAGTTCCTAGACATGTCCCAACGTTGTATGAAAGTCGAAGACGATATCAATATAGCCTCGGAAGATGTCTTGGAACTCCCGACGCACAGTTCCTCTATTCATTTCTTGTATTCACCCCCTCCCATTAATTTTTTATTCACCCCTGTTTAATTTTTAATTCAACACCCCCCTACTTAAAAATTCTAATCCAATCCTAAACCCCTTTAATTTTCAATCAACGATTCTAATCATTCCCTCATAAAACATAATATTATTCCTAAAACATAATTCAGAATCCTATTCCTAAAACAAAAACTAATTCAAAAACCAAATTTCTAATTCAAAACATAATTTTTAATTTAAATCATAATTTCTAATCTAAATAAAAATAAATTACATCAAACTAATCTAAAATAACCCTACTTACTGATATGCGACGGCAAGCATATCAGTAAGTAGTTTGATATTATAATAAAGGTGGAATACACTTTTTTATTATACATCGGTAAAGTCTAGTAAATTGGACCAATTTTCAAATTTTCATATTTATTATTTTGAGTAGTTTGATTTTTTTTAATAATTTAGTGGTTAAAATGACTAACCACTAAAACTACATTGTTTTTATCTATGATATTGAATTAAGCAAAATATAAAGAATTAGTTGACCATAACTACAATTATTTGAAGAAAAATGCATCAAGATCAGTTTCACTTTTTCCTTCTCTTAATTGTATCATCACAAAATAAATAAATTAACACATGCTACCATAAACTATCATGAATTTTTTTAAACCTATTCTAACTAACCTAAAACTAAATAAATACAAAATAATAAATATCATATGAAACGTAAAAAAAATATTTAAAAATTTTGTCATAAAAAAAAGTAGAAAAATTGAATCATCCAAACTAAAAAAACGAGTTGAAAAAAAGAAAAGAAAAAGTATACTAGCAAAATTTTTATAAAACATTTTACTAAATTTTGTTTCTAGTATAAATTTGAGAAAGCATTAAAAGAAAGAAAAGGAGAAAAGAAGATGTAAGAGGTGTTTGAAAATAAATAAAATGAAAAATAAAGAAAAAGAAATGAAAAAAAAAGAAGAAGGGGATTTAAAACAAAAAATAAAAGAGAAGAAGCTCCAGAAAACAATATCCCTTTAAAAAGGGCGACAAAATGGGGATTGTAACCCCTATTAAGTGGAATCACATGTTGTTGCTCTTGTTTTATTTTTTTATTTCTTTTTCCTCATTATAAAATTACATATTTCTCTTTCGCTTCCTATATATATGTGTGTGTATGTATGTATGGTTTCAAATATGTGATATCATTCTTAATTTTGATTGCTCTTAATAATACATTTTCTTTCCAAAAAAAAAAAAGAGAAAACAATCTTCGCCCACCTAATTAATATTTTTTCATCAATTTTTTTTAATGTTAGAAACAAAATAAAACGTAAAAAAGTAAATAAAATAATTTTTTTTTACAATACCATAATATAGTATCTTCAACTAGCTAGCTTGGATAAGAACATAACCAATTAAATTTTATTTTCTAAAAACGATTATTTTTATTCAAAATTAGTTCATGCACCACGACAAAACTACAATTGAAAATTGAGTAATATCAAAGATGATGTCAAATTTTGGCCAAAGAAAAGTGTACTTGATCCTCATGTAACATCAACAGTTGAACTTGTAATTTGGAAAAGAGATGACATGCACAAAAAAAAAAATTGATGCCTAAGTTAATAAGAAAATTATAGAATAGAGAAGATGTCTGAGGTATCGAAAGCTTTTGCTCTTGCAAGATGCACGGACAAAAACTAAAATAAGCATTTGCAAAAACCAAATCTATTGATTTTCACTATGACTACAAAATTCTTTGTCCACGTATATATTTTCGTTTGCAGACATGATGTGTTCTACCCATACATTATATTTAAAACATGTCCATAGAACATGACTTTGTCGACAATTTTTATTGCATTCTTGCAGAAAATTTCATATAAAAAAAATTCTTGTAGTAAAAGTTAATCAGCGATAGTCTTCTATTGCTATGGATCACTATGTCAATATTGGAAGCATGAAGTTGGAGTTCTTGAGTTTCCCGGGGCTTATAGCAAACTTTGTTGTGTCCATATAGTCCAACGAAAATGGGTCCAAAAATAGCTAACTTGGAATTTTTTTCAATAATAATTAGTTTCAATAGAAAATCATGTTCTATTTCTATATATCTTAAACTAAGACTTAAAAACGTCCCATTAGTTGACTTAAATTCATAATCGCATCCCCCAGTTCCTACTTCTCTCTTATTCACTTCTTTCTGCTCCAAAAAGGAAAAAGAAAAACAGCCCATTTCCAGAAATTTCTCAAATATTGTATTAAACTTCTCATTTTTCTCATCCAATTTGCTAAAAAAAAACCCACAAAGATTTCCCTTTTCTTTTTTTCTTTTACCCTATTTTTTTGGTGAGAGAAATAGAGGGAGGAACTCATGGAAGCAGTGATGGTTCTTCAGGTTTTAGAGAAAGTTTTTCTTTGCCTTGGAAAAATCCCTTTGTTCTTCGTCTTGCTTTTTCTGCTGGAATTGGTGGCTTTCTTTTTGGCTATGACATTCGTAATCTTCTTCTTAATTATCTTGCTTATATCAATGTATTTGAAAGTGATTTAAAACATTAAATATAACCATTACTTTTTGGCTAGATTCATAATCTCATTTCTAATATACATGTCTCTTAAAAGTGGGATGATATATATATATATATATATATGGGTTTTGTTTTTTCAGGAGTAATTTCTGGAGCTCTTCTTTACATTAGGGATGATTTCAAATCTGTGGACAAAAGTACTGTTTTAAAGGTGATGAATTCATCTTCACAAATTATCCTCTTTAACAAACAATTTAAATTTCATCCCAACAGCTAATAGCGAGTTTGAGTTAAATTACAAGTTTAGGTTTTGTTTGTTTGTTAGGTAATTTGTAATTTTTTTTTATGTTTTTAGATTTATTACTCATTCAAAAATATGCTTTTCATAGATAGTTTGGATTATCTTATCCAAACCTAATTCTAAATTATGTGATCAAAATTGATTAAAATTAGAAAAAAAAAAAAAAACAACAATTTTTTTTCTCACAAGTAGAAAAATTTGAACTATAAATTTCGTAGCTACTACAGTTGAATTAAGTTTTTGTTGCTAAAAAAATACAAAGAATGTTTCTATATCTTGTATTCGAATTTTGTATTGAAATGGTAAAACACAGAATTATATTAAAAAAGATAAAAACATTAATAAGTACACTATCTCATGTGTTTCAAAGTCAACTATATTTGAGTTAAACTAAAATATGTATGGAATAATATATTATAAATCATGTGATAAGTAGACTAAGGATTGTACAAAATTAATAACGGTAAATTAAAATTTAATTTTTGAATCTACTACCAACCATATAACTAAAATATGAAATACAATTAGATATTGAATTGTTTTTTTATTCTTGATTTTGTGTTTAGATTGTCTACTAGACATGCTCTAGTCTCAAAAAGTCATTATTTGGTTTTTGAACTATCAAAATACCTAACAAATATTTTAATTTTTAATTTTACGTTGATTAAGTTTCTATAACTATTTTTTTTTAAAAAAAATATAACAAACTGTCAAAATATTTACGAACAATTTCAACAATAAGAAAAGGCCACAAGATCACAATAAAAATTACTAAAAATACCAAGTCAACACATGATTAATCGGCCACTCGCGCGTAATATATTTGGTACATAATCATAGTGCAAGATCGTTTATATTTAGATTTGGCTATTGTTTGGTACATGATCATTTAGATTTGATCGTTTATATTTGAAATTTTTTTTCAAGATTTTTTTGGTACACAATCGTTTAGATTTGTCTATTCTTTGCTACCTGATTATCGTTAATCTAAACGATATTTTTTCAAGAATCTTTAATACATTGCTACTACCAAAATCTAAACAACCGTATATCAATATCCCAACGATTTCTTTTTCAAGAATTTTTTCAACCCATTTTTGCCAAATCTAAACTTGTACCAATATCTAACGATTTTTGTTTAAGATCGAGTACCAAGATCTTTTATATTTGATACACGATCTTGAACCAAATAACAGTTTGAGAAAAAAATAAAAGAAAAATTGCAAAAGAAGAAAAAAGGAAGATGAAAAGAAATGACAAACCTGAAATATTAAAAAAAACGTTCGGTTATATTTATAAATTTTTTCCATATAACAATGTTGTTAAACATTAAAAAATGAAAAAAAAATTAATATAATTATTATCAACATAGTTTCGTGATATGTTCCAAATTTGTATATGAATGATTAATTGACATAATTATTTGTATGAATTATTAATCAGAAAGAATTATTAATAGAGCTTAATTATACTTAGCTTTCAGGTTTGTGTCTAGTCTATGAATTTTAAAAAAATGTTAATGCATCAATGACGTATTAGACATAAAATATAAAACTCAAACACATCTTGTAAGAAGCTCAAGTATCTATTAAATACTTTTTAAAGTTAAAAAAATAAACGAACACAAACTTTGAACTAAACTCGTAATTGGTGCATTAAAAATATATATACTTTGATCAATCAGGGAAGTGTCATAAAGAAGCAATACTTGATTACATTCTAATATGCACCTATCCCCGTTCAAAACGAATGTATGTACCTATCTTTGTGCAGACTAATCTAATCATACACTTGGAAGGTAAAAAAGACTATTTTAAGGAAAAAGAGATTAAAAAAATTTGTCACATGATAAATTATGATTGAACAATTGAGTCAGAAGTACCATATGATACACCTAAGTATTTAAAAAAATAAAAGTATACGACAATTATAAAATGAAAATCAAACTAGAAGAATATGTTAATTACCCTTAGATCTTAAATTAATTTAGGTTTGAAATATAAAAAATACAAGAGAAATGTAATTAGTGAAATTTTGTAAAAATGTAGTTGAAAAATAAATTTAGCAATACACATGTTAATCCAAGTTGGTGACATGAAACTGCAGGAAACAATAGTAAGCATGGCAATTGCAGGTGTAGTAATAGGAGCAGCAATTGGAGGATGGATGACTGATCGATATGGCAGACGAACTGTAATTCTCATAACAGATGTTCTCTTCTTCATTGGAGCTGTGGTCATGGCAACTTCACCCACTCCTTCCCTTCTCATTGTTGGTCGAGTTTTCATCGGTCTTGGAATCGGTATGGTTTCCATGACTTCCCCTCTCTACATCTCTGAGGCTTCCTCACCAAGTAACCGTGGTGCTCTTGTCAACACAATTGCCTTTCTCATTCCTAGTGGACAATTACTTTCCTATCTCATCACCTTAGCTTTCACCAAAGCACCAGGAACTTGGAGATGGATGCTCGGGGTTACAGGAATTCTAGCTCTTTTGCAATGTATTCTAATGTTCTTTCTACCTGAATCACCCCATGGTTATACCGCAAGGTAATAGAAGATACTTTTTAAAGTTCATAGATTTACACAAATTCAAAGTATTTTTTTTTATTGAACAGGGGAGGATAGAGGAGGCTGAAAGAATACTTAGAAAAATCTATTCAAAAAATGAAGTAGACGGAGAGATTAAAGAGCTTAAGGAGACTCTTGAAGCAGAGGTCAAGGAAAAAGAGGCTTTTGAGAAGATTAGCTTGATCATGAAATTGAAAACAAAAATAGTGAGAAGGGGACTTTATGCAGGGGTTGGACTTCAAATTTTCCAACAACTTGTGGGTATAAATACAGTATGTACTACCGTCCTTCTATAATTCAATTGGCTGGCTTTGCTTCTAATGAGACTGCAATTCTGCTTTCGCTGGGCACAGTTGTGCTTAATGCATTAAGCTCCAGTATCAGCATATATTGCATTGATAAAACAGGCAGAAAAAGACTTATAATCATCAACTTATTAGGTGTCATCATCTCTCTTGGCATTCTATCAGTAGTTTTTCATGAAACAACAACTCATCCTCCATTAGTGAGTATTACAAACACTTCAGTTAAAGCTTATACCTGCCCTGACTACAATTTTGTCAGCAATTCTGCTTCTTGGGATTATATGAAGTGCTTGAAAGCCTCATCTCCAAATTGTGGTTTTTGTACTTTAGGAGCAAATAAGGTAAAAAAAAAAAAAACAATCACCAATTTAAACTATGGAATTCATCTTCTTGTTTGTTTTTCATAGGTAAATTATGATACTTTTCTTTTGTTGTTTTTGTTGTTGTTTTCAGCTTTTCTCTGGGGAATGTTTGGTTGCTAATGATACAATGAAGGATTTATGTCATAATGACAATAGATCATGGTACACAAGGGGATGCCCTAGCAAATTTGGGTGGCTTGCGAGGTCTTGCTCTCTACATTATATTATTCTCTTTAGGAGTAGGACCTGTGTCATGGCTTGTGAATGCTGAGATTTATCCTTTAAGGTACCGTGGAGTATGTGGAGGAATAGCAGCCACTGCAAATTGGATTTCAAACCTTGTTGTTGCTCAGTCTTTCTTATCATTAACCCAATCAATTGGGCCTTCTTGGACATTCTTAATATTTGGATTGATTTCATTAGTAACAATTTTGTTTGTCCTCACATGTGTGCCCGAAACAAAGGGCGTTCCAATTGAAGCGATTGAGCAAATGCTTGAAAAGAGGGCTTTGCATTTCAAGTTCTGGAAGAAAAGAACAAGTATGTTAGACAACACCCAAGGTGCCTGAAAAATCACATTACAACCAAAATTAGGATTTTTTTCTTTGACATTTTAAAAAATTGTCCCAATTATAATTGGTGACAGTTATTTTTAGATAAGAAATTTATTATTTTTATTATTATTATTATAATAATAATAACAACAACAAGTATGAATATTTAAATTCCTATTCTTTTCTTTTCTCACTCTACCATAGTATAACAACACCCAAAAATTTCAAAATCTCTAAATAATAAGATAATTTAATTAAGAAAAAAGTACCTTAATATCTGGGGTGTTACATAATTATTCTACACATCAATGTATAACAATAACAATAATCATAATGATAATGATAATATAAGTATTGTTTAATTCTCTTAATGTTTTAATTAAATTTAAATTTGATGTATTTGAATCAATCTTAATGTTATAAGCTTATAATTTTGGAGAAAAGATCGAGTGGGGAACTAAGAACATAATTACACAAGATGGAATTCACTCATTCCCTACTTTAGGGTAAGTAGATGAGTGTTACCTTAAATAGTGTCTCCAGGACTTGAACAAAAGGCCCTACCCTCTCTATGACACGAGAGGAATTTCTATTTATTGGTTGGATCATAAACAGATTGTTCATTAAAGAAGCACTAATATTTAAGGATTAGAGGTAACCTAGAGGTAAAATGGTAATTTGACCTAACTAATGTTACGAACACTCGTGAAGTACTAACTTACTGTTATTGGTCTATATCCGTGGACACGTAAATATATCTATAGTGAGAAGAGTTCAGCTGTGAGTTTTTAGTGAAGTGCACATACAGTTAACGAAATATTGATTAATATGGTTAATGAGTTTAGCCAATTAATCTCAGATCATTATAGCTTCTGATCTGTAGGTCCATTAGGTCTCATTCTTAGCTTGTAAAAGGTAATGAGATTTATTTATATTGGTTGTAATTTGAAATGTTCAAATTTACTTTTGCGAATTAGTATAATGTATAATGACATTATAATATAAAGTTTATCAAACTTTATTAAATAAATTTAATTTTGGATATGAATCAAAATTAATTTATGAGAGATAAAATATTTTAATGAGTTCAAATATTAATTTAATATGAATTGGATTCATATTAAAATTATTGGTTATGAGAGAAACTTATATTTAAATATGATTCAAATTTAATTTAAGTTAAATATAAGATGATTAATTTAGCTATTAATTAATAGTTTAGTTTTATTTTATTTTATTTAATTAAATTTTATTTAATTAAATTAATATGCAACTATAAGATATTGAAGAGATATTCATTAAATAAGATTTAAATGAAATATGAATTAAATATGATTTAATTAATTATTAACTAATTGATTAATGGTTAATTAATTATTTTATTTGAAATTTATATTAATTTAATATTTTTTAAATTAATAGAATCTCATGATTTTCTCCTACTCTCTTTCCTACTCCATAAAAGAAAGAGAGTTATAAATATGCAGAAGAAAATAGTTTTTCTTTAATTGGTGATTTTGCTTTTCTACAAAATAGTTTGTGTAAAAAAAAAATCTCTAATTTTTTTTCCATCTCAATTGGTTCCAACGAACGAATCTCATCTTAGAGAATAGGAAGGTCTCCGACGGGTGGTGTTCCAATTTGGAGATTTATTTTGTGGATTGAGAGACATCAAACAAGTTTTTCTTTCTCTAATCTATAATTAGAAAGGATGCTTAGCCTTTGAGTTATAATAAGAAAATTTGTTTCTATATTCTTTTGTCAATGTATTGGAATTTTGGGATTCCCAAATTAAATTAAGCAATGGTTCTGTATCTTCTGCTGCCATGAGCTTTTATCCTTTTATCCTTTTATATAGTTCCTCATTTTCTATGCATCAAGGTAATACAAAGATGTATCAGGATCTGAAACAAGTTTACTGGTAGAGAAATATGAAGAGAGAAGTGGCAGAATTTGTTAGTAAATGTTTGGTGTGGCAACAAGTGAAGGCACCAAGACAAAAGCCAGCAGGTTTGTTGCAACCTTTCAGTTTGCTAGAGTGGAAGTGGGAGAATGTGTCTATGTACTTCATTAAAGGACTACCTAGGACCCAGGAGGGTTATACAGTGATTTGGATTATTGTTGACAAGCTCACGAAGTCAGCACATTTCATCATAGGGAAATCCACTTATACGGTCCGGAAGTGGGCATAATTGTATATGACTGAGATAGTGAAACTGTATGGAGTGTCCATATCGATTCTTTCTGATAGAGATGCCCGTTTCATTTCCAAGTTTTGGAAAAAAAAAATTCAGGCTGCCATGGGCATGTGAGATTAGACTTCAAGACAACCTTTCACCCTTCAATTGATGGTCAAACATTTGAACCAAATTTTGGAGGATATGTTGCGAGCTTGTGTGCTAGAATTTTCAGGAAGTTGAAACTCCCATTTGCTATCAGGCCACCATTGGCATGGCACCGTTTGAAGCTCTGTATGGTGAGTATTGTAGATCCTTTGTTTGTTGGGGTGAGGTTGGTGAGCAAAGGATGTTAGGCCTGAGCTAGTTCAAACCATAAATGAAACCATACAGAAGATTAGGACTCGCATGTTGACAACACAGAGAAGACATAAAAGCTACGCTGATGTATGGTGTAGGAACCTCAAGTTTGATGTAGGGGACATGGTTTTTCAAAAGGTAGCACCTATGAAGGGTGTTATGAGATTTGAGAAGAAGGGAAAGCTAAGTCCACGTTTTGTAGAGCCATTTGAGATTCTTAAGAGGATTGACCCCCTAGCTTACCATTAGGCATTGCCTCCGTAATTTTCTGCAATTCATGATGTATTCCATGTCTCTACTGAGGAAATATGTAGCAGATCCAACACATATAGTTGATTATGAGCCATTGCAAATTAATTAAAACTTGAGCCATTTGAGATTCTTGAGAGGATTGACCCCGTAGCTTACCATTAGGCATTGCCTCCGTCATTTTCTGCAATTCATGATGTATCTCCGTTCCTTTAGTTTGAGCCGCTTTCGCAAGATGCGTTTCTTCTTCGTTGGTGACCCACTCCGTCTCTCCTGTCGTTCATCCCTCTTCGACTCTCTCTGTCTCAGTAGAAGCCCATCTTTCTCCATTGAAGCCGAACGAAGTTCAAAGATTCAAGCCGATCCTCTTTCGGTCGAGCCGTTTAGCTTCGTGAGCCGCGTTTTCTCTTCCCGAGCCGTTTCTGAGTCGAACTCTATTAAGTGAGCCGAGCCTTGTTTTCTCCAAGCCACGAACTTTTAGCCATGTTTAGTAATTTGGGTTAGGTTTGGTACACCTAAATAATTATCCTTTCGATCTTAAATAATTTAAAGGGTGGAATTAGGTTAGATTTTTAAAGGTTTTTGGCTAAATTTTTTAGAGTAATTATATGGGGAATTCTACCTCAAAAGTTGATTTGGTCTCACAGGGTGTGTTTGGATTGATTTTTGAAGTATTTAATTTTTAAAATAATTCATTTAAGATAAATTGAGGTGTTTGACATTTGTTTAAAATAAATTTTGGAAAAATGAGATTATGAAATAAATCATTTTAGAGAAAATACATTCAACCAAAATTTAGAATAAATATTTATTTGATGTTTAATGAAAAATTGTTTCCAAATACGTATTTTCTCCCTCTATTTATTCTATTTCTTTTTACTATCTATTTTTCATTTCGTCGTTTTTTTTTTCTTTTTTTAAATACTTTGAATATTTTCAATGTGTGTTCATATACATTTAAATATAGAGATTTGCAAATGTTCATCTTTCAATAAAATCTACTTCACCTTAAGATCTATGAAAGAAATCATGAGAACGTCAATGAAGAACATGAGCGTTTAGTTCATGAAATAAAAATGAATTAAGAACGTTATTTATCTTATTTATATTTTGTTGTTGGAAATCAATTAATTTTTTTTATATAGTTATGTATTTACATTTCAAGATATTGGTGCTTTTAAAATTGAATTGTCCAAAATAATAATAATAACGAAATTAATATTTAGTTTCAAGTATTTAAAAATTAATAATTTCAAGATAACGTGCGATTAATTTTAAAAAAATATTTTTGAAAAAATATTTAAAATGTATGTATTTCGTTATAAAATTAATTTATAATGTTTAATAGTCTTTTATGGTAATTTAAGCTACGAATAAAACATTATTAGTATAGGATAAACCAAACACATTTTTGCATATAAACATTTATAAATAGGTCAAACCAAACATGTAAGTATTTAAATTTTAAACTCATTTTACAAAAAAAGTTTTTTTAAAAATGTTTTTTAAAAAAACACTTTTTTTCAAAGGCAATCCAAACAGACCTTTATTCTATTCCTTTTTACTATCTATTTTTCACTCCGTCATTTTTCTTTAAATACTTTGAATATTCTTTTAATCTGTGTTCATATACATTTGAGATTTGTAAATGTAATCGTTCAGTCAAATCTACTTCGCCTTAACATCTGAAATAAATCATGAGAACGTCAATGAAGAACATAATCGTTCACTTCGTAAAATGAAAATGAATTAAGAACGTTATTTATCTTATTTATATTTTGTTGTTGGAAATTAATTATTTTTTTTATATAGTTATGTATTTACATGTCAAGATATTTGTGTTTTTAAAATTGAATTGTCCAAAATAATAATAATAATAACGAAATTAATATTTAGTTTCAAGTATTTAAAAAATTAATAATTTCAAGATAACGTGCGATTAATTTTAAGACATTATTAGTATAGGACAAACCAAACACATTTTTGTATATAAACGTTTATAAATCGGCCAAACCAAACATGTAAGTGTTTAGATTTTAAACTCAGTTGACAAATTTTTTTTTTATAAAAAATGTATTCTTAAAAAACATTTTTTTCAAAAGCAATCCAAATGGACCTTAAGTAATTAATTGTTTGATGTTGGTTATCAAACTATTAATTTAGATCTTTGTTAAGTTAATTTCGAGGTAAGAGATTCTACTACTTGACTTTCGAAACAAAATTAAGAGCTTGCATGTGCTTTTCCATTATGCATTGATGTAGCTAATGTGCATAATGTGATAGATATGGATGACTAATGACTACCATAGATGATTGATATGTTATGACTGAGATGACTGATATTCATTCCATGAAAGAATGTTAATGATATGTTACATGTTACGGTGTTCTGTTAACTTGTCTGTTAGGGTCCGTATCCACGTGGGTGTCCCTCGGGACCACTCGTCTGTCGTGATAACTTTTATAACTTTTGTGAGTGATTCAACGAGGTCACTTATAATACGATTCTTTAAGGTGTTCCTTCGGGTTTACCAAATACCAGATGTGTTCCTAGGGATCACTAGATAGTGTGTGTTTAAGAGCACAGGAGCACGATAGTTATAGGGTACTTCCACACGAGCTCTAATGGGGAGTTAACAGATCCCCCAGTGAGACTAATAGTAGGTCATTTACTGGGTATAACATATACTTACTCTTTCCATGTTTAACTTGTTATAGGGGATATCTTAGGTTGTTGTTTGACTTTTAGTTTTTTATATTTTATTTTTATTTTTAAATTTACGGAGTTTATGAATTACTTTTATGTTCTTTTTCTTTAAAGTTGTATAGGGTTTGAACTAGGATTTTACCTTCTACTTTTATTTTTACATAATTTACTTACGAGTTACAAATGAATATTTGAAGTTTTTATTGAAATTTTGGTTTTGTCTTTTGTTTTTAATAAGAAGGTCTTTATTTATTTTAATAGTAATGACCTCAACTTAGTATAAAGATTTGGGTCATTATAGTTGGTATAGAGCCTAAGTTATTAGGTTCTATAAATTATTGTATAATTGTTCTAAATTGTCTTGATTATTTTAATCGCTACCATCAAGAAAGAAAAAAGTAATATAAAGAAATTAATTCACATTTTATTCAAAATTAGCTTAGGGAGTCCCAAGTTTAGAGTTCTTTTTTTTTTTTTTTTCCTTTTTTTAAAAAAATATGGTATTTTACAAAAACCTGTCTGAGATATTAATGATTCTTTTTTATTTGAAACAATCATAGATTTAAACTTTTGACATCTTTGATAGATAATATATGGGTTAACTAATTAAACTAGGTCTACTTTTAACTTTTTCTCAATCCAGTTTATCAAAGGCCATTTTTAACCAACATGATGCTCCTATATCATACTAATTAAACTATTATATATTTCAAAAGGTTTGGACAGTATAATATTTTTAGAATTTTTTTAAAAATAAAACTGTTATTTTTTAATTGAAGTTGGCATTGCCAAATAAAATGGAATATTAAGTTGGTTGGGCATTGCATTGCCATCTATATATATGCGTAAAAGATGAAAGTAGTCTTCCTCTTAAATATATCCCAACTTGGTGGAGTTCAACCACATCAGTATTGTAGTTTATTTTTAATATTTATATTTTTTTATGTTATTTTCAAATATAATAAAATAACAAAAAATATATAAAATATATCATAATTTTAAAATTTATCAATGATTTAAACTTTTAGATTAGAAACTTTTTTTGTTATATCATAAATAGTCGTAATATTTTACTATATTTGTAAAATTTTACATTATCTCTCTAATTTCTCAGGAGAGAAGTGTTTTCTTGGAGATTTACTTCTCCAAACACAATTTCCGCCATCCCTTTTACTATTTCAACAAAATCTAGCTACCACAAATTGATCCTTGCCAAGAGAATAGTACGAAGATCAGTGGGGGCATCTTTGTTCCTTTGGGTGACTAATACATGAGAATAAATTCGTGAAATTTGTGAAGATTAGAAGAAGAATGTCTTAAAAGATAACATTTTCTTCTCTTCTGTAATTTCATTAAAATTTGCGTAGCCTAAAATTTAGTGGATTGTGAACGTTGCGTAATTCTCAATTATGTGTGTTGTGCATTTAAAACAAAATCAAAACTACAACACATGCGATCACTCGCTTTCATTGAGGATTCGATCCCTCCAGCAGACATCAAAGAAAAATTCAACTAGCCAAATACGATGAATCTATGTGGTGTTTGGCTCACCAACTTGATTGAGTTGATAAAAGTTATTAAGTTAATGTTTGACTCACCAACTTGAAACATTGAATGGTCCAAATTTCATTTGAAATCACCCCAACTCATCTTGAACTTTCTTTGTCAGGTAAGTGCCAGTGACTACTATCCAAGGTTAACACAACTTTTCCAACTCATGCGTGCACTCGCTTGAGTTGAGAATGGAATCAAAAGAAAAAGATTACTCAGAGAATCAGAGTAAAGAACTAGGGTTTTGCAAGAACCCCATAAAAAATTCTTTACATAATATATATATGTATATATATAAAGAATAATTATAATTATAAATTAAATTAAATATTAATAATTATCAATTTCCAATTGAAATATCAATTAGAAAACAGTACAATGATGGTCATTCCCAACAATCCCCCACGAATGACTGTCATTGCATTCTAGTTAAAACAGTAAGAAAAAAATTTCTCTGAGCAAAGAAAGAAGTAGTATAAACTTAAACATCAATATTTTTCGATTTGAATTGATGTGTAGTGAGGTGGGGCAACAATCCAAATCATCGAAAGTAAGTTAATTGCCTTTTGAACTTTCGATAACAACGGTTGAGATCCCCACAACACGTTTTATTTCTTAAATTTCCATTGATTTCGCAATAAAGTCTATCACAATAGATCACTTAAAATTGTGCTATTTAAGGCCATGCACATAGAACCTCGGGTCAATATGAAAGCTCTAGAAAAAGATCCTTAAACTTTTTCATAAAAGGCGGGCACACCTTCACAATCACATTTATTGCTTCATCAAGTCTATCATAATAGACCACTCAAAACTGAGCTATGAA
The DNA here is from genome assembly GCA_025688845.1 of Cucumis hystrix. NCBI lineage: Eukaryota > Viridiplantae > Streptophyta > Magnoliopsida > Cucurbitales > Cucurbitaceae > Cucumis > Cucumis hystrix. The sequence continues at coordinate 531,811 of JACWES010000016.1, forward strand.
GGCTTCAGATCTAGTCCATATCAAGACTAACTTCATCAAGTCTGTCAAAGACAAACCACTCAAAACTGAGCTATGAAGATTTTCCAACTATCCATCAAGTCCATACCAGGACCACCCAAAGAAGGGCTATGGAATTTTTAAAGGTTTCAATAGACCACCCAGAAAAGGGCTATAGACCATCAAGTCTATTGCAATAGACCACCCAAATAAAGGGCTATGGACCATCAAGTCTATCACAATAGACCACCCAAATAAAGGGCTATGGACCATCAAATGTTTGAATCTCATACTTGTTGAAAATCCTAGAATTACTCTCCTTGTTAGGCCTTTGGAGAGATGATTTACAAAGTTCCTCAGACCTTACATACTTCGAGAAGATAATTCTTTCATTCAACTATCATTTCACAGCTTCATATTCCGGCGAATATGCCTTTTATTGCCATAACATACTATTCTTGGCAATCTCTATGGCAGGGTATGAATCTCAATAAAATTATACTAGTATAGAGCCCCCCACAATGGGACATCTCTCAATTAGGCTTCTATATCATTCATACTCATGTCCCCCATACAATGGTACATTTTTCATTAAGAACACGTATCCACTGGTAAGGCTTACTTTGTCATTCTAAGTTACCTGATTTGCATACATTACCTCTCTAGGTATGGTGGACAATAATTAAAATGCAAACCAAAATCTATTATAACCTTAAGATATCTTGATAAATGACGAAGAGCAGTAAAATACTCAATCTTCTTACAACATATGCAATAACACATCTTGTATAGTTTATCAAAACATGATACTTTCTATAATCCTTGCATATTCAGATTGAGAAACACTATCTCATTTATTTTCCTTAAGGCTCATACTAGCATCATAAGATGTTCTTACTAGAGCATCATTAAAATATCAAATCTCTTTAATAGCATTCAGTGCGTGATTGACATAAATCAAAACATTCTTAATAATACTCAGTGCATGACATTTAGTCTCACATAAATCTTTCACTTCAAAATGTGATAACTTTATAGCATGACTAACATTTATGTTTGTATCACATAAATTACTCCAATATACAAACATAAGGTCACACAATCAACTCCAAGCAACTTTTAGTAAACACATATATCAACAATTCACTTCACAAGACATTGTTTACTAAATTGTTGTTAAAGTTTTTCTCATTAAACTTTTAAAAACTAGTTAAAAGATCATAAAGAAATTTGACTCTTCCAAGTTACCATTGAGGAATATCATCTTTACATACACTTGATGTATTAGAAGACCACGTATAGCTACAAAAGCTTTTAAGGCGCTCTACGGTGGCTAATTTAGTCATATGAGAATAAGAATCAAAACATTCTAAATTCCATGTTTGATTCAAAATATTTTTCATAAGTCTAAAGTTGCACCTATGTACTTATGATCAGTTTTCTTATCTAATGTGGGACTTTGGTCACATTTTCAACGATCCTCCCATCGAACAAAGTTCCAATTGAACCTCTCCTAAAATAAACATCCATCCATTTAACTCTTATCTAGGCTAACTCTTATCTAGAGCATATTGCATATTCAATAGAGCTCAACCATGGATAATATCGTAACTATTTTTTAAGGTTCCACTACACCTTTGTTCAACCCTAGGATTATATCAACAAGGCTAAACCAAGGACAACATGACTCTAATACCACTTTTAGAGACAACGTAGGGTATAAGTTCCCATGCCTTAGAAAATATCACATAATTCGATAGTTTTGACAATATCTTGAACTTGCATAAGGTCCTATGAGGTTCATAAATAATGAATCTGCATATATTCATATTACTAGCAAATAATGTTGTATGACCAAACTTGATTAAAAGTAATAGTAATACTTTCAACTCTATGAAAATTAATAACCAAATTATGCAACAATTCATGACATAATTCATGCATAACTCTGTCAAATATGACATACATTTCTACTCATGCTAACATGCTAAATAGACATGCTCAAGTAGATCACAATAGCATCTCAAAATTCACAAGTTAATTTAAATAAATAAATCTATGTGCAACTCTATTACGAGCATAATCAATATATATACATAGTCAAAAGTTTTCAATCATACTATAGATTTCTTGAACACACAAGATATGCTATCTTAGTTAAACACCCTCACACTTCTAAATATTTAGATGCATAACATATTTAAAGTTCAACAATACTTATTTTGTTGAAGGGAAAGAATTTTATGAACAAATCCTTTTAGTTCACAAAATTCTATTCTAAGGTATGTATGATCACCTTGTTTAATTGAATTTCCGCTTTTAGTTCTATACATGATTTATGTCATAAATTATTTCTATCCATGAATGCGTAGACTAATTCAAATTCATCAAAAATAGCATTCGTTACTATAACAAAAATTTGTTAAACTATACAAAATATTATAGTATGTTATCCTCAGATATAGCATAGAAATAAACGGGCTAAATTCTTAGACCATACGTGCAAATTCTATGTAAAGTTCATTCAAACTTAACCATGAAAGGCTCAATTTTGTATTGATTCGTATTCGAAAAATAATTTATCAATCAAAATATATTCACATGAAAATTTCAGTACCATTTTTTATCCAAATTAACAATATTTGGAAAATTATAGATATGATAAGTTGAAAATTTTTCATCCAAAACTCAAATGCTTAAGTTGTTCACTAATTTATTTAGATCATTAATTTATGATTTATTATGTCCAAATATTCACAACTAAATGTGTGACTCCAATTAATCAAAACTTCAAAATTTGTCGTGCATTAGATATTCCAATTCTGTAATGCATAATAAATTATCATTTACTAGTCAAATAAATAGTAACTTACCAAATCAAATAGTAAATTTAGAAAATTACTCCTAAAATTTAGCCCAACTATTAGTAACTTGCCAAAATAAATAGTAATTTTAGAAAATTACTCTTAAAATTTAGCCCGACTATTAGTAACTTACCAAAATATCCATTGAATCTACTCTCTATTTTACGTCTTTCATTTATGAAAGATTAGATAGGACAAATTACAGAACTCAAACATTTCTAGTTGAACATGTTCTCTCCTTTCTTCCCTACATAATATACCACTTCCTAAAAAAAAAATTAATACACGACCATAAACTCAACAGATCACAAATTACCAAGAACACAAAATCAATCACCAATTATAGATTCACGATCTCCCGAAACGTCCATATACAAAATCATTTGAAAATCAACAAATAATACTAGTTAAAAACAAATCCATCCCTCCAATAAAAATCAATTCCAGCTTATGATTCACAAACAAAAAATAAAGCAAAGCAATCATATGGTATTGTAACATATTTTGATTTTATACTCTCAAATTTGTATTTTTGTATAATAGGTTTAAGATAATAAGTTTATACTTTCAAACTAAGGATTTCAAAACAATTTCAAAAGTGAATGTACTCATCATCATAATTATAATTATGCACAATGTGAAAAGTTCGACATGGAACAAATTCATACTTCAAAAAGTTGAAATCAAAGTTCAAGGAGTTCAAAACGAAGAACAATTAGAAGGAAGTAAGATCAAGATGAGATATAAATCAATTTGATGAGAGCATTAATTTTCTCAATGCATAAAAACAATTAAACCATGATCAAAACCTGAATCAATTCGCGAGGATTTCCTTTAACATTATGAAGATTCGAAGAAACATCCTCCAGCGATGAGTCCCACAGTCTAGGGCAACGGATACGCCACCTAGAACAACAACATCGTCATTTTTATCCTTAGATACCGAAGAATGAAGCAGCTCTAGCGATCCTCCATGCCACACAGGAGATATATAGGAGGTAATTAATCCACTCGGGAACATAAGAATCATAGAACCACCATTTTGTAATTGCAATTTGGCAAGGCATTCATCGCCAATTCCTTCAAACGTTACTCCATGCCTTGAGCGATGAATTCTTCTTCCAAATTGGAAGTTTTTGCTTTCATATTGTAGGAAAAACAATTGTTAATCATAGTTGTGCTGTGTCGAAACACTGCCCTGAAAGCAAAAATTTGACGCGACCTCGGTGCTAAATCGCTTATATCGATTGCTCCATAAGGTTAACACAACTTTTCCAACTCATGCGTGCACTCGCTTGAGTTGAGAATGGAATAAAATAAAGATTACTCAGAGAATCAGAGAAAAGAACTAGAGTTTTGCATGAACAATAATTAAACTAGAGTTTTGAAAAATTCCTTCAGAAAAATCTTCCACTTGATATAAATGCAAAAGCAAGAAGTGTATTATTACTACATTCAAGCAAGTTAAGCCTCAACAAAAACAAATCAGGCCTGATCATTTTTTGAATTTGATTAATTAATTAAATTTTGTTGTGCAATCCAGCTAATTAATGAGTGTTGATTTAGTTTTTGTTGGTCCAAATATTGACAGAACTGAAATGATCACTTTACCAGTAAAAAGTATGCAAATACATATGTGTGAAGGAAAACATTCACTACCAGAATTTTGACAATTTTCGAAGGTCAAAACCTTTGAAAAAACATTTAATAGACATTCGATATATGTTTTTTCGAAGGTTATTTCAACCTTTAAAATGTGTCGAAATAAATCCCGTCGAAAAAACCTCAACTTTTTCGAAGGTTTACTAACCTTTGAAAATTACTAATTCTCGAAGGTTTACTAACCTTTGAAAATTAGTAATTCTCAAAGGTTTATTAACCTTTGAAGATTAGTAACGGTTAAATTATTCATCGAAATTTTTTTATTATCAAATGATTTTTTTCGAAGGTTTATATAAAAGAACTTTTTCAACAAATGTATAAATCCTTCGAAAATTCTCTCACATAACTTTTAACACATTTATACAAATATCAAAATGTTTTTACTAATTCATAAGATATCAAATAAAGTTATAAAAAGAAATTTCAATTGACACCACATTACTCTTATTTAATGATAGAGACACAACATTAGACACAACATTAACCTCTAGTCTCCTCACATAAATGGCTATCAATCACAATCAGAAATAATGCAGGGCAGAAAAAGGTGCACAAGAACTAAGATAATGCTTGTTTGGACCTGATAATTTAACATGGAAAAGGAGGTTGGCTAGGTATTGAGGTTGGCTATGATTTTATACTACTCTAACCTTCTCCAGATGCTATCAAGAAAAGAGCACGAGCAAGGGACAAAACAACTTCTTCTTTGATGCACTAAACATAAGTTTCCTACAAATAAAATTAAATCTATACTTCATTATATTAGTAGAGAAAGAAAACCTCGCTCCCAATCAACAACAAATAAAATTACTATTTCTTTGACAACGGAAGCTTCAGCAATGGTCCCAGATTGCTAACATCTTCCTCACAATTGCCATTTCTAAATCTAAACCTCACTATTTATTAGAGTTTCTTTCATAGTTACGTAAATGGAAAATTATTGTTTTCTTCTTAACCTGTGATTTCTTTCTTTTCTTTTCTTTTCTTTGCCCATCTTCCTTATGATATTTTTTTTTTTTTGTCTTATAAATCTCATTTTGGCTTTGACAAGAGAGCAATTTCTTCTTAATGTTTCATTCGGGGAAAATCAAGGAAAGAAATTGAAGTTGAAACGGTGCAATTATAACAGTACATGTTCCAGACAAGGAAACAAAATTATCATATAGGAAAGCTGAAGCTTAAGAGCCCAAGTCCACATCTCGCGATGAGGAAAATTTAAACTAGGTTGCGAACATCGGATTCTCCTAGCATATATATCAACAGGTTCTTACCTTGGCTGCTTTTGCCACAAGCCTTTTCTCCCTGTCAGTTATAAACCAGGTCTTTTCTGCCTGTGTACACAAAGAAAGAACAAAATCTTGAGCATGGTTGGTAAAGGTTCCAGTAAAAGTAGAGGGTATGTGATGCAGCACCCGAAATTATGCAAACTGCCAACTAATAATAAAATGTAAAGATGAAAACATAGAAATATGAACAACAGTACCTTTGTTGCTTCCATCTCAACTTTCCTTAAAGCTCTCTCTTCCCTATAAAATTATTAAAATTTAAAATAGCAGAATGAATGAGAAATTGAACAAACAAGCAAACAAAAGCAACTGAAGATGAGTCAGTGCAAATTAGCAATTACTATAAAATTTGTTTATTTCGTCTTTTGCTTTTTTGCTCGAGATGATTGAGGGCATAACAGTAGCAAAAGATGATTCAGTGCAAATTGCTTTTTTGCTCATGATGATTCAGGGATTTGCAATTCTTGAGGTGCAAATTAGCCATTAGATTTTTATTTCAAATCAGCTTATTAATTAAATCAATAGGATTAACATAAATCAGCTTGAATTGAAAGTTAACCGGAGAGATTGGAACGAGGAGATGGTCTAAAGGACTCGAGAGTGTGATCGAGCTTCGACTGTTGTATACGCGGCAGGGGACGTGGAGCATTTGGGAAGAAGAAGAAGAAGTTGGGGAATTCCTGTCAGGACGGCTAAAGACGATTCGAAAAAAGTTGGGGAAGGAGAAAAAAGGTATCGTGGGTAGAGAGAGAAGAAAGGAAATTTGAGGAAAAAAATAAATTTTTTGAAAAATGAAAAAATTACATATATAACCTTCATAGTTCTTTTTCGAGGGTTTTATTAACCCTTCGAAAAAAAGTACTTTTTCGAAGGTTCTATTTAACAGTTGAAAAAAGTAATATATTAGAACGTTTAGGGCGTATATTTACTTCAACATTTAAATAAATAATTCAAATAAAAAAAATATATAGTTTTATTATTATTAATAATCCTGTATTTTAAAGGATATTAAATCCTACGGTAAAAAGTATAGTTTTTTCCAACGTTATTAATAATTCTTTGATAAAAAGTATAGTTTTTTCAAAGGTTTTTAATATCCTTCCATAAAAGTATGGTTTTTTTTAAAAGATTTTAATATCCTTCGAGAAAAGTATAGTTTTTTTAAAAGTTTTTAATATCCTTTGATAAAAGTATAGTTTTTTCAAAGGTTATTAATATCCTTCGATAAAGGTATAGTTTTTTCAAAGGTAATAATAATCCTTCGATAAAAAGTAAAGTTTTTAAAAGGTAATTAATATCTTTCTATAAAATAATATTTTTTTAAAGGTTATTTATAATTCTTCGATAAAACATATAGTTTTTTCAACACCTTCGATAAAATATATATCTTTTCAAAGATTTTTATTATTCGTCGATAAAAATCATATATTTCTCAAAAGTTTACCCTAAACCTATATCTTTCTGAAAGGTTTTTGATAGCCTTCGATAAAAGAGGGTCGAAACAACACAACTTTATTATTGTACTGATTGGATAGGTCTACTTTAATTTAGAAACTGGAAAATCTACGTGTGGTTCATGAAAAATGCAATAAAAAAGTTGATTGAAATGAATCTTGGGTTAGCATAAGATCCAAATATGAAGCGTAAATAATTATTTCTCCAAAAGCACTTTTAATTACCTTTTCTAATTGTCTTTATCTTGTAGTGCTTAATAGATATATATGGAAGAACCTTTTTCCATAATTACAAGAATAGGCAAACCTGTTTGCTTAGAAGAATAATGACATTAATATTAGTTTTGCTAAAAGACCCAGCAAAACATCCTCTCTCTTCCATTTTTTCTCCTTGCCCCAAAATCCGAAAAAACAAAAATGACTCATTTAATTCCAAACTTTTCACAATATAATGGGGTTGATGTTTTCTGCTTTTTCATCCACTTTGCTAAAAAAACCTGAAAGACTTCCTTTTTTGAGTTTTCCACCCTTCTTTCTGGTGGGTTTTAGAGGGGAATATTTGGTTTGGATTTTATGTGCTTTCTTTAGAGAGAAATGGAGGGAGGAATTGATGAAATTAGCAAAAAATCTGATGGCTCTTCAGGTTTTAAAGGATGTTTTTCCTTAGCTTGGAAAAATCCATATGTTCTTCGTCTTGCTTTTTCTGCTGGAATTGGTGGCTTTCTTTTCGTCTATGACACTGGTAATCAGTTATTACTCAAACTCCATTCCTTTTTTTCTACTTCTTCTTATCTTTCTTGTTTGAAAGTGATTTTGAAACATGAATAGTCATTTTTCGTGTCAGATTCATATATAATCAATATTTCAAAACATGTCTCTTAAAAGTCGGATGATGATATGGGGTTTGTTTTTTCAGGAGTTATTTCTGGAGCTCTTCTTTACATTAGGGATGATTTCAAGTATGTGGACAAAAGTACTTTTCTTCAGGTTTGAGATTAAAAGAAAGGAGATTAAAAACATCCCTAAATTTGAGAAATGATAAACATTATGCTAATCTTTTCTTCTTCTTTTTTTTGTTTAAATTTTCTTCAAAACGTCAAATTCTATTTTCAAAAGTTGTATTTTTAGATGTCTAACTTATTTTTCAAAAAAAAATTATCAAAGATTTAAAAATTACTTATATATTTGTACGCAAATTTCAAAATAAAATTAATCTTTTAAGGGAATTATCAAAAATAGCAAATTTAACAAAAATATTTATAAGTTATAGCAAAATTTCAGATTCTATCAATAACAAATATTTGATAGCCAGTGATATTCTTTTATTAGTGGCATTGATAGCCAGTGGTAGAAGTTCATCATTGACTATCATCGATAGAATCCAAAAATTTTGTTATAGTTTGTAAATATTTTAATTTATTTTGTTATTTTTAAAGTGTCCCATTTTTAAATATGATTAATTTAATATTAGCTAAATTTAAAAAATATAACAAACCGACAAAATATTTACCGCCCGTCAAAATGAAAAATTCTAGGAAAATGGTCATTTTTCATAAAATATTTCAAGTTTGTCTTTCATTTTTTATCATATTTCTTCTCTTTCTCTTCTGTGATTTTTTTTCTTTCTCATTGTCTTTTTCTCTTCTTCTTTTTTTCTTTCCATTGTCTAAGTTTTTTTTTTCAAACTGTTATTTGGTTCAAGATTGTGATGTATTTTTTTTTTTCAAAATGTTATTTGGTATTGTAAAAAAATCGTTTAGATATTGGATAGTAAAATCTAAACAATCGTGTACCAAAATAGTCAAATCTAAACACATCCTAAAAAAATTGATTAAATCTAAATGATTGTATACTAAATCTAAACTATCGTTTTCTAAATATAAACGAGAATACAAAAAAATCTTTAAAAAAATTGTTGAGATTTGACAATCCAAATTTAAACGATCAATGTTAACGATCGTGTACCAAAAAAAACTATGGAAAAAAAATCATTTAGATTTAGATTTGATCGTTTAGATTTGAAACGATCAAATTTAAACGATCGTAGAAAAGAATAAACGATAATAGGAAAGAATAATAAAATCTAAATGATTATTTCAAAATACTAAACGATCGTTTCTCAAATATGCTCGAGTAATTTTTGGAATTTTTCATTGTGGTGGGCTTTTTCTGTTTTCAATTTTTATTCTCTACTGTGTAAATATTTTTTCGATGCATTTATATATTTGTTGCAATATCTAATTAATTAAATAAAGTGACCGTTTAATCTAACAAGTATTTAGATTTTGAATTTAAAATTTGAAAATGAAAACTTTATATTAACAAAGTTTAGAAGTACGATGAAATACAACTTTATCAAATCTTTGGTTTTTTCAAATTTATTTCTTTTAAAGTATTTATGAAGGAGGTCCTAAGTTTTTTAACTTTGGAATTTGCGCACACACATATATGTGATGTTTCAACTTTCAAAATAATCTAATTTAGATTCCGCCTAGAATTGTTATAACTGTTCAAATAGTTTTAGTTTTAGTTTTTTAACTATTTTAAAATATTCGTAGAGGGTGGACAGTAAAATTTTTTAAAAAAAAATTATGAAAGTTAATTTTATAAAATTACTTTTTTTCAAAAAAAAAAAAATAGAAAGTAAAAGATTTAGACCTTTCATGCAAATAATCATGTGACTTTTTTCTTATAAAAATTGAGCTTATGGACATTTTTTATTAACTAGTTGCCTACTTTACGTATATTTTTAAAAATTAAGTTGAAATTCAAAGAAAATAATAGTTTTTAAAAACTTGTTATAGTTATTATTGAAATCGGACTTAATTTCAAAAATAACAAAATGATTAACCAATTAAGATTTTTTTTGTTTCTTTTAAAATTAAAATTAAGCTGATAAATATTATTTGTATACCCAAGCTTCAATAATTTATTATTACTTTTTACTATTGTTTTCATTTTTTAGAATTTGAATTTAACTAGACATTTCAATTTTATTTAAGGTTGAAAGTTTGGAGAAGGGGAAATAAGCATTAAATTTAATAAATATTATAAAAATTGTAGAAATGAAATTTTAATAAAAATTGAAAAGCAGAAAGTTACCACCCAATAAAGGCTAAATTTTTAAAGCACAAAAGACTTAAAAATCCAGAATAATTATTTTTAAAAAATGGTGGATTCTTATGGTTGAAATTACTTTATATGATTTATTAAAATAAATATATTAAATTTGTTTATTGGATATACATTAAAAAAAATTAATACTACTATCATAATCCTTTTCCAAACGCACATACTATCATAACACACCTATCATAATCCTTCTCTCCAACATATACTGTTATAACAATATGTATCATCACCCTTTCTTCAAAAGTATATTATCATAACATAGTTTTAGGCTTATCATAACACTTAACTTCTATAACTAAACCTTTTTTCGATGGTCTCTTAAAGTGTAACAAACAAATAGAGATGATCTTTAAAAGCTTATAAGCATACATGTATATCTAATCATGGGAAAGACAACCATAAAAATATCATTAAAGAAACACTACATGGGTGCATTCCAATCTAGTAATCATATAAAATATATATAAATAAGAAGAATTTGTCAGACTAAATATTTGGGTCACATGATTTTGAATATTTAATTTCAATAATAGAAATCTATTTTGTTGAAGATTTTTAGAAGTATACTTCGCCTATTATAGCAAACTGTTTTTTACTCCCAAGACCCTAGAATAAAAAGGAGAGAGTATGTCAATTGTGGTTGATATTAAGCTAATATGTTTTTGTTATATCAAAACAATTGATGTAATGAGAGAAAATTTGTAAACAAGTCGTTGAAAAAGAAATTTAGTAATGTCGTGAATCTTCTGTTGGTGACATGAAACAGGAAACCATAGTAAGCATGGCAATTGCAGGCGCCATAATTGGATCAACAATCGGAGGATGGATGAATGATCAATATGGTAGACGAAGTGTAATTCTCATATCTGACTTCCTATTCTTCATTGGAGCTGTGGTCATGGCAGCTTCACCTGGCCCTTCCCTTCTCATTATCGGTAGAGTTTTCATTGGTCTTGGAATCGGCATGGTTTCCATGACTTCCCCTTTGTACATCTCTGAGGCTTCCCCTCCAAAACATCGTGGTGCTCTGGTCAGCACCATTTCCATTCTCATCGTTGGTGGTCAATTTCTCTCATATCTCATCAACTTAGCTTTCACCAAAGCACCGGGCACTTGGAGATGGATTGGGTTACAGGATTTCCAGCACTCTTGCAATTTATCTTAATGTTCTTGCTACCTGAATCACCTAGATGGTTATATCGCAAGGTAATAAGAGATACTTTTTAAAGTTCTAAGACTTGATAGATATACGAATTACAAGTTTTTTTTCTAATTGAACATGGGAAGTTAGAGGAGGCTGAGAAGATACTGAGAAAAATCTATTCAGAAAATGAAGTAGATGGGGAGATTAGAGATCTTAAGGAGTCTGTTGAAGTAGAGATCAAGGAAAAAGAGGCTTCTAAGAATATTAGTGTGATCATGCTACAAAACAAAAACAGTAAGAAGGGGACTTTACGCAGGGGTTGGACTTCATATTTTCCAACAATTTGTAGGCATAACTGTAGTTATGTACTATAGTCCTTCTATAGTTCAACTGGCTGGATTTGCTTCTAATGAGATTGCACTTTTGCTTTCATTGGTCACAGTTGAACTTAAAGCATTGGGCATTATAGCTAGCATATATTTCATTGATAAAACAGGCAGAAAAAAGCTTCTAATTTTTAGCTTATTTGGTGTCATCATATCTCTTGGCCTTCTATCAGTAGCTTTTCATGAAGCTACATCTCACTCTCCCTTGGTGGATACTAGAAGCACTCCTCTTAAAGGTTACACTTGTCCTGATTACAATTTTGTCAGCAATTCTTCTTCTTGGGACTGCATGAAGTGTTTGAAAGCCTCATCTCCAAATTGTGGTTTCTGTGCTTCGGGAGCCAATAAGGTATTAAAGAAAAAAAATCACCAATCTAATGACACAGTGGCTTTTGGAATGACTTTTCTAGAATTTAAATGTAATGGTTGAGTACAAAAGAGACACACTTACACATGAACCAATGCCATATAGAACGAGTAAGATGTTGAAAATGTGTAATGCACGAACAAGTCGCCTTCCATTTCTATGACCTATTTATAGGAACTCATAAGTTTAAGTGTGCCAAATCCTATTAGAAAGTAATCTCATACAAAAATTTAAAGTAGGTGAGTGAAAACAAAATGCATTGAAAAGTGTTTTGTTAGTTTGTTTATGCATAATTTCCACTCTCAGAAGCAGTTTAAAACAAGTGGATTGAGTGACCAGAGTATAGAAGATGATATGAATTTGGGAATTTTCATTTGGGGTTGAATCTAGACACCAAATCCTAGGCCAGAGGCATCATGAAAAGTCATTCCAAATAGGTATCATATTTTCTTGTTTGTTTTTCATATGTAAATTATGACACTTTATTTTGTTGTTTCTAGCAGTTCTCTGGAGAATGTTTGGTTTCCAATAATACAGTGAAGAATTTGTGTCATAATGAAGATAGACTATGGTACACCAGGGGGTGTCCAAGTAGATTTGGGTGGCTTGCACTCATTGGTCTTGCTCTCTACAATCTCTTCTTCTCTCCCGGAATAGGACCTGTACCTTGGCTTATGAATGCTGAGATTTATCCTTTAAGGTATCGTGGAGTGTGTGGAGGAATATCAGCCACAACAAATTGGATATCAAATCTTATTGTTGCTCAGTCTTTCTTATCCCTAACTCAATCAATTGGGCCTTCGTGGACCTTCTTAATATTTGGATTGATTTCAGTAATAGCACTTTTGCTTGTCTTCACATGTGTGCCTGAAAAAAAGGCCTTCCAATTGAAGAGATTGAGAAAATGCTAGAAAAAAGGGTTTTCCATTTCGAGCTCCGAAAGAAAAGGACTGATCTTTTGGACAAAACTCAAGCGGGCTGAAAATTCATTACCAAAAGTAATGTTATAAAACTTGTAGTTATGCAAAAAGTACTGTTTGTATTCTATAGGCTCTGAGTTCATTGATTAATGGTGCCAATAGATGGTAACATGTCTACCGAAGCCTAACTTTGTGGATGAGACACCTACTATCACCTTTAAATAAATAATTTAATTTTTCATCTCTTAAGTGTAGTTTTATGAAAAACACGATTGTGGAACTTTTGTTTATTGTTGTGTGGTTGTTTGGAAAAACAAACATTTATAATCACTCAAAACCAAGTTGGCAATAAAATTTTCATACAATGAGATTGATTGTGAATCACTAAAGACATTTATTTTGAAGTAGTGATCTTGAAAATGACAGGTGTTCAAACTATATTTCAAAATAATTAGTTAACATCCCTTAGTTTGAGTTTACTTGGCATTAATCACGCAACTTCAGCCATGTGTATTTATTTATTGATATTGAGATCTGCTGCACATAGATTTTTCTAAAACGGGGTTGGATTGTTTTAAATAATAGAGGATTTGCTTCTCCAAAATTCCGCCATCTCTTTTACTATTTCAAGAAAATCTAGTTACCACAAATTGATCGGTTCCAAGAGAATAGTAGGAAGATAAGATATGGGGGCGTTTTGTTCCTTTGGAAGACCAATACATGAAAATAAATTCGTGAAGGCTTGAAGAAGAGTGTCTTAAAAGATGAATCTATGTGGTGTTTGGTTCACCAGCTTGATTTGAATATATATTAAGTTGGTAAAAGTTATTAAGTTAATGTTTGACTCACCAATTTGAAACATGGAAGGTCCAAATTTCATCCAAACTCATCCCAACTCACCTTGAGCTTTCTCCTCTTATGTTTATAATGACTCCACTTTTTGGTCTGTGTCGATGACTATTATCCCTCGATCCAATCGCCAACTTCAATAATAATTGTGCTTCCATCTTCAAGAACTAGAGTGGATTGAAGACACTCTTGAAAAATTCCTTCAGAAAAATCTTCCACTTGATATAAATGCAAAAGCAAGAAGTGTATTATTACTACATTCAAGCAAGTTAAGCCTAAACAAAAACAAATCAGGCCTGATCATTTTTTGAATTTGATTAATTAATTAAATTTTGTTGTGCAATCCAGCTAATTAATGAGTGTTGATTTAGTTTTTGTTGGTCCAAATATTGACAGAACTGAAATGATCACTTTACCAGTAAAAAGTATGCAAATACATATGTGTGAAGGAAAACATTCACTACCAGAATTTTGACAATTTTCGAAGGTCAAAACCTTTGAAAAAACATTTAATAGTCCTTCGATATATGTTTTTTCGAAGGCTATTTCAACCTTTAAAAATGTGTCGAAATAAATCCCGTCGAAAAAACCTCAAACTTTTTCGAAGGTTTACTAACCTTTGAAAATTACTAATTTCGAAGGTTTATAACCTTTGAAAATAAATTCTCAAAGGTTTATTAACCTTTGAAGATTAGTAACGGTTAAATTATTCATCGAAATTTTTTTATTATCAAATGATTTTTTTCGAAGGTTTATATAAAAGAACTTTTTCAACAAATGTATAAATCCTTCGAAAATTCTCTCACATAACTTTTAACACATTTATACAAATCTCAAAATGTTTTTACTAATTCATAAGATATCAAATAAAGTTATAAAAAGAAATTTCAATTGACACCACATTACTCTTATTTAATGACAGAGACACAACATTAGACACAACATTAACCTCTAGTCCCCTCACATAAATGGCTATCAATCACAATCAGAAATAATGCAGGGCAGAAAAAGGTGCACAAGAACTAAGATAATGCTTGTTTGGACCTGATAATTTAACATGGAAAAGGAGGTTGGCTAGGTATTGAGGTTGGCTATGATTTTATACTACTCTAACCTTCTCCAGATGCTATCAAGAAAAGAGCACGAGCAAGGGACAAAACAACTTCTTCTTTGATGCACTAAACATAAGTTTCCTACAAATAAAATTAAATCTATACTTCATTATATTAGTAGAGAAAGAAAACCTCGCTCCCAATCAACAACAAATAAAATTACTATTTCTTTGACAACGGAAGCTTCAGCAATGGTCCCAGATTGCTAACATCTTCCTCACAATTGCCATTTCTAAATCTAAACCTCACTATTTATTAGAGTTTCTTTCATAGTTACGTAAATGGAAAATTATTGTTTTCTTCTAACTGTGATTTCTTTCTTTTCTTTTCTTTTCTTTGCCCATCTTCCTTATGATATTTTTTTTTTTTTTGTCTTATAAATCTCATTTTGGCTTTCTTTCTGGTGGGTTTTAGAGGGGAATATTTGGTTTGGATTTTATGTGCTTTCTTTAGAGAGAAATGGAGGGAGGAATTGATGAAATTAGCAAAAAATCTGATGGCTCTTCAGGTTTTAAAGGATGTTTTTCCTTAGCTTGGAAAAATCCATATGTTCTTCGTCTTGCTTTTTCTGCTGGAATTGGTGGCTTTCTTTTCGTCTATGACACTGGTAATCAGTTATTACTCAAACTCCATTCCTTTTTTTCTACTTCTTCTTATCTTTCTTGTTTGAAAGTGATTTTGAAACATGAATAGTCATTTTTCGTGTCAGATTCATATATAATCAATATTTCAAAACATGTCTCTTAAAAGTAGGATGATGATATGGGGTTTGTTTTTTCAGGAGTTATTTCTGGAGCTCTTTTTTACATTAGGGACGATTTCAAGTCTGTGGACAAAAGTACTTTTCTTCAGGTGATTAATTCATCTTCACAATTTTCCCTCTTCAATAAACAATTTAAATTTCATCTCCTCTAGTGGTGTTAACTAGAAATTTGACTGAAAAAGTATTTATATCTTCATAAATGAACGAATTTAATACATTTAGTTCTTTAAAATTGATTTATGTATAAGATCGATTAGAATCTTAAATATTTTTCTTCTTCGAAGATATTGGGTCTACTGTATTTGTTGTTTTTCTTTTATATAATATCACTCCATATTAATTTTGAATTAACCCTAAGAAAGTACTTATAAAAGTATTGCATTACTATTATAAAGTGTAAAAACTAAAGTCTAGAAAATTTCCTTTACCCAAAAAGTAATATTATACAACATAATATTTTATAACAAGCAAACATATAAAGTAAAAGTATACACAATCAAAATATTAAACTCTCTTTCAAAAAAAGAATAAAATAAAAGCTATTGCATTAATTTAAAAATATGTCTACTAAAAAATATAAGAAGATAAACATTGAGAATATTTTTGAGAATTGAGATAAAAGAAACTTTTAAAAAAGGAAGAAGAAATGAGATTAAAATCATCTCTAAATTTGAGAAAGGATAAACATCGCTAATCTTTTTTAAAATTTTCTTGAAAACATCATATTCTATTTTGAATATTTTCAAAAGTTGTATTTTTAGATGTAAAATTTTGTTATATTTTATAAATATTTTTATTCATTTGATTTTATTAGAAATAAACAAAAACTTATTTTTCAAAAATAATTGATCAAAGATTGAAAATTACTTATATATTTGTACGCGGAGAAAATTCAAAATAGAATTAATTTTTGAAATAGGATTAATTGGACATTTATATATTTGTTGCAATATCTAATTAATTAAATAAAGTGACCGTTTAATCTAACAAGTATTTAGATTTTGAATTTAAAATTTTAAAATGGAAATTTTACATTAACAAAGTTTAGAAGTACGATGAAATACAACTTTATCAAATCTTTGATATTTTTAAATTTATGTCTTTTAAAGTATTTATCAAGTAGGTCCTAGTTTTTTAACTTTAGAATTTGCACATATTTGTGATGTTTGAACTTTCAAAATGGTCCGTTTAAAATTGTTATAGTTTTTAAAATAATTGTTGGCAATTATATTTTTAATAGAAATAGTTGTGTGGTAAATTGTAGCTTAAACTTGAAAAAATTGGTTATTATGTTTGGTAAATAATAAAAAAACACACTATTTAAAATATAATAACTAAAATAAACTTCTCATCAACGTTTTTTTTTTTTTTACATTTTGTAATTTATAATATAAAATGATTGTGTACCACCATGACGTATGTTTGTTGTAAATTATTTTTTAAATATGA
This sequence comes from Cucumis hystrix, assembly GCA_025688845.1. Classification (NCBI taxonomy): domain Eukaryota; kingdom Viridiplantae; phylum Streptophyta; class Magnoliopsida; order Cucurbitales; family Cucurbitaceae; genus Cucumis; species Cucumis hystrix. The sequence goes on from JACWES010000016.1 coordinate 549,196, forward strand.
AGAAAAATAGCTTTATTAAAATAAACGCAATATAGTATACTTGTTTAAAAAATTAATGCACTTAATTAATGAAATATTGAAAATAGATTTGATTTGGTGGAAAATAGATAAATATGTAATAAATTTTCTTCTTAAAAGTATAAAATTTAAAAATAAATATTGTTCTATATGCTTTTAGGAGAATTTAAAAGCTGGTTGGATCTTTTTAAAGTATATGTGTGAAATTGACTAACTGATTTAATTTAAATTTGTTTTACCAAACACAAAATACCTTAAGATTTTTTCGAATCCCAATTTTAAAAATAATAATAAAGTATATAGCAACATTTTAAGAAAATTACAAATATAGCAAAATCTATTGATAGACTTGTATCACTTGTACCAATATTTGCAACATGGTATATTAGTGAGAGCTAAAAAGAAGGACAATGGAAGCGAGAGATAACATCTGACTTTAAAGGAAAGAAAAGAAAAAGTTTGTCTCTTTCGTGACTCAGATAGCGCAGATATGCTAGAGCAATTATTGGAGAAGCAATTGATCCAACTGCCGGAATGTAAGCAACCCGAGCAAGTAGGAAGGGTAGATGTGATTTCAACTATAGCAAGTACATCGCGTATAGAGAAATGTTTTATGCTAAGGAGCTAATTCTAAGGTTGGCTTGTGAGAAAAAGATCGAGCTAGACTTGGAGGAGGTAGCTCAAACAAACCATGTTGCAGTGACAATTATGTCAAAGGCTCCTCCGTCAAGATTGATTTTTGATCAAAGGGAAAGCTTGGTCCAGTTCGGAACCTTTGAGCCTATAGTTGTCCAATTTGGTCAGAAAGTCGCACCAGAGGATCCTTAAAGAGAAAAAAGATCGATCGAAGAAGACGATGATGATGGGATTTATGTCCAAAAACTCGTTGATTGTAAATATAATCTATTGACTGTTATTAATAAAGTGTTATTATTATAATTTCAATAAATGTTATTGATTATATTATTAGTTTTGTCTTAATAACTCAAATCCAATAAACTAACATCCTAAGTTGTTTGATGAGTCTTTAATAGTATGTAGAGACATACAAATATCAATGTTCAAAATCAACTTAAAGGGTCTATAGTATAGGGATAAGGTTGGGTACCTTATCCTGGTAACACTGGATACAACTCAGTTTGCATTTGATACAAACACAATAATCCAACACGTTCAGGTAGGTGACATGTGAGTGAGGGTATCCTATGCAATGACTTTGCATAAGACTGGATCACATAATAGTAACCACTAGATGTAACTTCGTTAACTAGTTGAGTATCTATTTCATTACGATGACCTAGGTAACTTAGTCTTAATCCTGAATGTATTATGAACTCCTATTCGCGGGGATTGTCCTTTCATTTGTATGGGTGAGAGTGGCCAGATCGTCAACTCAATATGCTTAGCTTTTTTAGGACAAGACCGAGTGAGGAGCTGAGAATATAATTACACAAGATGGAATTCACTTCTTCCCTACTTTAGGGTAAGTAGATGAGTGTTCCCTTAAATGGTGTCTCTGAAACTTGAATAAAGAGCCCTACTCTCTCTATTGCACGAGAGGGTTTCTGTTTATTGGTTGGACCATAAACAGGTGGTTCATTAGACGAGCACTGGTATTTAAAGACTAGATGTAACCCATGGGTAAAACGATAATTTGACCCAGCTGGCGTTACGAACACTTCGTGAAGGACTAACTTACTGTTATTGGTCTATATTTGTGGACACATAAATATATCTACAATGAGAAGAGTTCAACTGTGAGTCTTTAGTGGAGTGTACACGTAGTTAACGAATATTGATTAATGTGATTAATGAGTTTAGCCAATTAATCTCATATCATTGTAGCTTCTGATCTGTAGGTCCATTAGGTCCCCTTTCTAGCTCGTAAAGGGTAATGAGATTTATTTATATTGGTTGTAAATTGAAATGTTCAAATTTAATATAAACTTTACCAACCTTTATTGTATTAATTTAATTTTGGATATGATTCAAAATTAATTTATGGGAGATAAAATATTTGAAGGAGTTCAAATATTAATTTGATGTGAATTGGATTCATATTAAAATTTTAATATTGGCTATGAGATAAATTGTTAATTAATTAGTTGATTTGAAATTCCTATTAATTTAATATTTTTTTAAATTAATAAAATCTCATGATTCTCTCCTACTCTCTTTCCTACTCCATGAAGGAAAGAGGGTTATAAATATGCAAAAGAAAAACAGTTGTTCTTAAATAAATAGAGAACCAATTATTTTGCTTTTACGCAAAATAGTTTCTCTCTCAAACTTTTTCCAATCAAATTGGTTCCCACAAACCAATCTCATCCTAAAGGATAGAAAGGTCTCTAACGGGTGGTGTTTTCAATTCGGTGGATTGTAGATTCAGAGACGTTAACAAAAGTAAGTTCTTTGTATATATATTTTAATTTAAAAGCATGCTTAGTTTTTTATTTAGAATTTTGATTCTAAATATTGCCTAGGGGTGTAAGAATACGGGTTGAACCCGAATAACCCGGACTACCCAACCTATATTATAAGGGTTGGGTTGGGTTAAAAAATTTTGATTTTTTCGGGTTCGAGGAATGAGAAATTCGATTCAACCCAACCCAACCTGAATTAATATAATATATATAAAAATAATAATAATAATAATAATAATAATAATAATAATAATAATAAAACTTTGAATTTATTTGTGTTTGTAACTTTGAATTTATTTGTGTTTGTAACTTTGAATTTATTTGTGTTTATAACTTTGAATTTATGAATGCTTATAGCTTGAATTTATTGTATGAAATTTTGAATTATGTATGTTTAAAATTTAAATGTAACAAACCTATACAACCCGACAACCACCATATTTTACGGGTTGGGTTGGGTTGAAAACTAAATTCGGGTTATTCAGGTTGCCAACCCAAATAACCCAAAAATATGGGTTTGATTGAGAATGTCTCCCAACCCAACTCGATTTCACCCCTAATATTACCAATGTACTGGTATTTTAATGGTTCTGTAAAATCTTTTGCTGTCATGGGCTTTTATCCCTTTAGGATGGATCATTGTGAGCCACCGAAAAAAAAGACGGTTGACTCTGACCCAATAAGAGTCCCGCTCCTACCGAAATTATAGAAGAGGGAATAGAGCTCAAAAGAATAAGAAGAATTGGACTCGAAAGCCTAAGCTCGTGCATGAGGAAGATAGGGATTTCCATCGACCGCATCGCTTAGTAACCTTGGCAGACTTCCTTCTAACAAACTTCCTTTGTGATCATCAGAATGGTGTCCCATAAGTCGTTACATGTCATGCTATCAACGCAACAAAGGAAGAAAGCATCCCTTCAAGATCACTAGAAATTAAAATGAGGAAGTGTAAAAAAACCTATCGAGGTTCAACGTGGAGGATTTATTATCACTCCCTCGAGAAACCAAAACCATCCTTATTGATGCATTGTTAAATTTAGGAGCATCAAGTTTGAGTGTGCCGACTACTACATACGGGAGTCCTCCTTATTGGATGTCTATAGACTTTGCAAATCAGGATTTGCTGTTAGGATCTAAACTTCATAATAGATCCTTGTATGTTTATGGATACGTTCGAGAACATAGAGTCTACCAGATTCTCATTGATAATGGATCAACTGTCAACATAATGTTGAAGTTAACTATTCTTCCATCCAGAAGATGTGCCTTGCACTTTTCTCTGCCATCGATAAGTTGAGACATTACATACAGGGCTTCATGATTTATCTTGTTAGGGTTGGTGCCTTAAATCTCGTAGTCTTGTAGTTTGTAATTGTATATATTATATAAATATTTTATTTGACATTTAGTTGCATTAACCCACAAAATAAATAAACTAATATCCAAGGTTATCTTCTGTAATCTAAAGATGTATGTGGAGACATACAAGTGGATAATATTTAAGTGATAACCTAAATGGTCTGTAGTAGATGGATAAGGTTGGATACCTGATCCTGGTGACACTACGAATAAGACCTGTTTTGTAGTTGTTACAATTGTTCTAAAGTGCTACAAATGATTTGATCTTAATCATTCATGTCGAGACATCAGAGCGGAGGTATTCTATACAAAGAGTTTGAATAAAACTAGACCATCAAATGAATAGTTTCTCTTATTAACATCATTACTAGTTGAGACTATATTTCACCAGGATGACTATAGGTGACTTGCCTTGAATCCTGAGTGAGTTGTGAACTCTTACCTATAAAGGGCATCCTTTGATTTACATGGGTGAGAGTGGCCTATGTCACCGACTCAATATGCCTACCATTTTGGGGATTCATCGGATTCGGGAGCTGAAAACACAGTTGAACAAGAAGGAATTCACTCATTCTCTATAGATAGAGTAAGTAGAGAAATTGGTCTCTTAAGGGATGATTCCAAGGCTTGAACAATGTGGCGCCACACCCTCTCTTGGCTAGAGAGAAGTTCAGTTATAGTGAAACTATAATTATTGTTCATTAGAGAAATCAATGGTACTTAAGGAGTTAAATATAACTACATGGGCAAAACGATAATTTTTGGCCTAGTTGTACTTACGAGCAATTTGTGAAGGATCATTCCACTGCTGATTGGTCATATCTAATGGACACACAAATATATCTACTATAGCCACCTAATTTTATCCTACATCTTTTATTATTCTCTTTTTAAAAAAATGAATATTGATAAAGACTAAGATTTTTTTTGTAATAATTTTTTTTAATCTTTTAAACATATCTACTCATATTAGGATAAAATAAATTATTTAGTTTTAAATAAAATATTTTTTCAAACTTATTTCTACTCATTTTAGAAAATAAATAAATTAATAAAATATTTTTAACTTATTTCTACCCATTTTAGAAAGAAAAATGAATTTAATAAAATCTGCTTTTTAACTCATTTTAGGAAAAAAGGAAAATAATAAAAATCTTTTTTAACTCATTTTAGGAAAAAAAAGAAGAAATTAATTGTTTTCAATAAAATCTTTATTAACTTATTTATACTTATTTTAAGAAAAAATAAATCATTTTTTTTAAATCTCATAATATATCATTTCTATTATTTAAGGAAAAAATAAAATTTAATTCATTCATAATATCCAATTTTGATTTTATTCTTATTAATTTTTTTCATAATTTATGGTACACCCTCGGTCTATAAATAGGGATATTTGTCATTTGGAAGGGAAAAGAAAGTTTCTTAGAGAATAAAATTTCTTTAGAAAAAGGTGTAGAGAAAAAAAATTCGTTAGAGTGAGTCCGTAGAAAGAATCTTTGCGAAAAAAGTTCTTGCAAGAAAATTTTTGTAAAAGGTGGATTTTTCTTGTTCATTTCTTACCTTATTATATTTATTTTTTTCTTTCTTTTTTATCTTAAGTAAATAAACTTAGTTAGAGGTTGCATTTGGTAGGGATTTACTTCCAAGGATCTGAATCTTATCAATAAGTAATTTTTTTACGGATTTGAATCCTTATTTTTCTTTTCTTATTTATTTTTTTAAATAGAGAAAAAGAAAATAAAATGTATAAAGAAAATTTTATTATTTTTTGCCTACTTCTTTACTTTTATCGTTATTCTTTTTTTAAAAAGAAAAACTTTAGTCTTTTTAGGGTTATTTACAAAAATAATGTGTTTTCTATAAATATTTACAAAAATAGGGTTGTCTAATAAGAAATGATAAGAATAAGGTGTTTTGGCAAACTATTGTAAAAAATAGGTGAGTTTTTGAAATTTGACGAAGTCGTGTACCCCTTACACGACTTCGATACTATACACTTCAACACATTTGACCAGTTTGCTCCACGTATGGACCAGTTTGACCCACGTGGAGTCCACGTGGTGACTCGGTGATCGAAGTCGTGTACCTGGTACACGACTTCCTTTAAAAAAAATTAAAAAATTATTAGATTTTAAAAGACTAACTATTTTTAAAATAACAACATTTGTGAAAGACTAATGAAAATAAAAGATGTGAAGATTTTAGTTTTTGTTCAAATGTCCAAGTTTTTGGTAATTTATTTTTAATTAAGAATTGAGTTCTAAACAAATTAAAAAAAATAAAAAAAAAATTGATTATTAATTTTTTGTTGGTTTTCAAAATTTGGCATGGTAAGTGCTAAAACAAAAAACCAAAGGTAAAACACATCATTAGATGGTATTTTAAGTGAATTGATAAGACGAAAACCGAAATAATTTTTTTCAACATTTTCTCATTGGATCATTTTCAAATCATAATTTACTCATCTAAATGTAGCTAAATTTTTATTTTTTTTTCCTCTCTACTAATAATCAAGTATCACAACTTCTCTAACAAATTAGTGATATTTTATAAGAACATCCTAAATTTGTGTAGAAAAATTTCTCTCTTAGATGACAATAGGCAATGCGATAAAATTATTTATAGTTAAAATAGGATTAAATTAATAAGTCAATAAATATAAATAAATGAAAAAGACTTCCTATTGAAATAACGCCGTTGAGTTTAATTAAAAAGACTTCCATAGCCTTAGCAAATCTCATAAATTATACAACATTATAAAATAACGCCGTTGAGTTTAGTTTTACAAATTTAATTATATTTCTCACATATTATATAAGATATATTTGGTATGAAACTTAGGAATATTTGAAAATGATGTTGTACAATCTCTATCGAAATGCATCACAAATCAATCAATAAATTGATTTTTTTGTTAATTTATTAAGGAAATCTTGTGGCTTAAGATAGATCGAGAAAAAAATGGTTTGAACGTTTTTTTTTTAATACTTGGTTCTCTATTTTTAAAAAGAATATTATATTTTGATATTATTAAGAGTACTCATACATCTAAATCACGTATTAGCAACTTTTAATTTTTAATTAATTTTAAAAAGTCCAATTTTTAATTTATACAACTTGATTAAGTTCTAGCAAAATTTAAAACACTTAAATTATACAACTTAAGAATTTTCCTCATCTCCCTCTACGACATCATCGCCTTGTCGTCGTCGTCGCCGTCGAATGCGTCTACGATCTATGTCGGCAACATTTAGACGTCGAGTCCGCTGAACAAGTTGGTTTATATCTCCCATGACTTCGTCACACATTGATATAAAACTTTCAAAATCGTTTTCCATGGAGACTCGACGTACATCTTCAACAAAATTACTCTGAACGATTGTAAATAATATAATTAAAAAATGTTCATGCTTGTATTAAATTTATAAATCATATTAAAATTATTATCATGCGATAACAGTAAGCGCCATCAGGTGTCATGAAGCGTCTGGTAATCGACGTGTACTAGGAAAAGTAGTTATCTGATACTGTCGACTCGTGTGTTGCTTCTGCTTCGGCACAAAAATTATTTCGTGAATGCCACGTTGCTATATGCTCCGCATGAATCCTACTCCAATCTTGATCGTGCTTGCCTCTTAAATCAATTTGGTATAGGCCCTGATCTGTGGAGCAAAACTCTGGTGGCATTTGTAGCATATGGAACTGTCGCAATACACGATCTGCTTGATGCTTCTCAACGAGATGAAAGCAAATCATAGGACCCACATATGTCCACATCGCTTGACCGTTATGACATTGATGAGGAAGCAATGTCATAATGTGAGGCGTGTATGGTGTCGAATTAATCTGTTAAAAAAAACAAACATAAGTAAGTAACAAAAAACATACCTAGACAATATTGGTATAATATTTTACTACCTAAGAGTTGATCAGCCGATCAAATAGCATTCGGTAGGTGATCAACATATTTCCTGACAGTTCTGACAATGGTATAACACCGCTCCTTAAAAAATTACCTGAAACTCAAAGGTCGACCAACTGACACCTCAATTGGTACTTGTAGTGCCAAAATAGGAAATCTGTCATACGCCCATACTTGCAACAATATTAATGGGCCAGCAATCTCTAAAGATCGTGCATTACTCGCTCGACACAATTCCCTATACAATCATGCGAGGCATGCAGGGCCCCAAGCATACGTACCAGCCTGGTTAAAATTAATTAAAAGCTGAAGAAACATACAGTGGACCAGGGTGTTTGATTTGTCGGCAAATAGAAAACCTCCAATCAACTGCATAATGTATGCACGAGCGTATCTCTGAATGCTCACTACATCAGCATCCGGTGACAATTCTGTGAACTGTTCTGTCAACCAAGGAAGGCTCAACCGTTGACCTTTCATTTCAGGTGGACGAACTCCCAAGTAATCCTCACAGAGTATCTTCCAGTCATATAACAACGACCCTACCACAGGCTCACCATCCACAGGTAACCCCAATTGAACTGCAACATCCTGTAGTGTGATCGTGCATTCCCCACAAGGCATATGAAATGTGTGGGTCTCTGGTCTCCAACGCTCGACCAAAGCAGTAATCAAGTGTCAGTCCAACTGCATGAATCCTATCTGGGAAACCCCTAGAAATCCAGCAGCCTCTAAATATGGTACAATACGCTGATCGAATGGGATCATACGTTGAGATGTTGCCTCTCTTCGTCGACAACTCAAAACAACTGTGGAGGAGGTCTCCCATATAGACTGTGAACGATGGGATGGCTGTAGATATAGCTGCGTAGGATCACTCGGCCCAGGTTCCATTATGCAAATAATCTAAAAAATAATTCATTAATAACACACATACATTGCTAAAAATTATCGAAATACTAAGAGGATCAATTGGCCCAGAATTCGCAATGTAGAGCCTTCTAAAAAATGTAGAGCCTTCTTCACAAACAGAATTCGCAATGTCCCAATCTATTTGTGTAAATATATCGAACGGGGTCATTTCATTCTCTTCCTCTATATTTTCTTCATTACCAAATAGTTCATCGACTTCTACATCTATATCACTATCTCCATCATTACCAGGTTCAAGAATAACTAAATCTTCAGGTCGCAACGACATATTTAATTAGCTGTTAAATATGAAGACGACCATCAGTTTAATGTATCTATTTATTTTATTAGTAATGTAGTGTACACAATAAAGATGTTTATGTCATTCGTGTTTTCAAAAAGGTTCAATTGTTGTTGTCGATTATGATTATTATTATTCTTATTATTCTTATTCTTACTATTACTATTACTATTACTATTACTATTACTATTACCATTACTATTACTATAACTATTACTATTACTAGTACTATTACTAGTACTATTACCACCATCATCATCATCATAGGTTTTTGATTTAGTCAAATATGATTTGGCTTTGGTTTTTCCTTTTAGATTTTGATTAATAATTATATTCTTTTGTGGGTTTTAATATATTGTTTCTATTGTGTGTGAAGTGATTGAATTTTGAGTATTTGTTTTACCTACCTCTTTTTAAGTTTGTTGATTTGGTATATCAATACAGTGACATGCATATTTTTAGACAAATCATTGTCAAAATTAAAAAAAAAAAAAAATACCATAGTATGCATTAAATAAGTTTGGTGGTGCATTAAATAAGTATTATTATTATTATTAGTATTCTACAAATTATTAATTACATTATCATTTTTTTCCATAATAACTTTTATAAATCCAAATAATAAATCTAACTTCATAAAATATAAATAAATTCAAACAATATAACTAAATTTATTTAATTTTTTCAATGAATTAAGAAAATGAAATAACAAATCTAAATAAAATTATTTTTACAATAAACAAACATACCTTGTGAGACCGGAAGAAACAATGGAGACAATGGAGGATATACCTTATTTTATCAACATAATAATAAAATCAAATAATTAATTAAATAATTTTAACAACAAAATCGTGTACCCGGTCTACAATTTTTAAATAAATATACCTTATGACGCAAATATTAAACCGTAGAGAAAAGTTAAGCGGAAAATCGAAACACAACTCCCGTCAGAAAACGTGGGCCGGGTCCACAACTTCACTAACCTATTTTTGCCATTTCTTTCACAATCACCCTAATTTTGTGATTACGTTTTAAAAACACATTATTTATAAAAAACTTCTGTCTTTTTAACTTGTTATTATTATATTTGTTTCATTTCATTTTATTTCTTTTCTCGGCCACCACCTCTCTTTTCTTTTCTTCTTATTTATTTATTTATTTATTCATTTTTTTTCCTTATTTTATCCTCTGTTACAATATTTTTTTTCTTTCTTTACTTAAACTATATTTTTTTTAATTTTTTTTTAAAGTTTAAGGTATTGTAATAAATGAATGCAGGGGTGGGGAGTTGAACTTGGGACCTCTTGTCCATAGGTACATACAGATGCCAGTTGAACTAAACTCATGTTGGCGAGAATTTTTTCTCAATATACAGTCTAATTAATAGAATATTATTCCACTTATTTTATGAGATCATTGCTTCAAATCGCATTGTAAATTTTTTTTACTTTTTACTTTATTTTGATGTCCAATCGCATCGTTGAAAAGATTGGTGACGACTTCTATTTTCTTTCAAAACTAGCTCTTTTGAGGACGTCGATTGCTTTGCGTTGTCTCGGGCATGTGGCGACATCTACAGTAAGAAGAGTGCAACTATTAGTCTTTAGTGGAATGACTGATAGTTAATGAATAAGGATTAATTTAATTAAAGATTTTAATTAATTAATCTCATATCATTGGAGCTTGAATCGGTAGGTACGTAAGGTCCCCTTGTTAGCTCAATAAGGATAAATGAGAATCAAATTTATTTTGGTTTAATTTGAATTGTTCGAATTGATTAAAGAGAATAAATTGTATATGATCAATTCATATAATGTATTTGAGAAGTTAATATTTGAATATGATTCAAATAATAATAATAATAATAATAATAATAATAGTATGAATAGGTTTGATAAATAAACTATAGGTAAAATTAATATTGATTCAATTCATATTAGAATTGTAGTTCATATGAGAGATCTAAACTATTAGTTATATTATATATGATATAATATAAAGTTTATATTAATATTATTTTATTACCATAATTTATATTAAGTTTAGTTTATAGGGAGTTATTTTACGTGAAGGTGAGAGAGAGGGGGTAACTTCCCCTCTAACTATTTTTTTTTTTTTAAAAAATGGTTAAGATACATAATGATGCTTAACCTCTCGACTCTCTTGATATTACCAGCTCTCTGTTCCAAAAAATAAATTTCTCTCAAACGTTTTCCTTTTCATCAAACCAAAATCACGGAAGCTCACAAACTCTCTATTGATTTTCACCTTGAGAATAACAAGGAAAACTCCGTGGTGTTTTTTGGGGATTCGAGGAGTTCTTGGTGTTCTTGAGATTCTACAACGGTTAGAATTTTTTTTCTTTTCCTCCTTAGAAGCATGTTTAGGCTTTACTATTGTTTTCTCTGAATTTTTTGTGTGTTTCAAATTGAATTCCTTTTGCCTGGTGTCACACACTTTCGCTATAGGAATTCCATTCATTCACATCTAGTGTCAAAGGCGAACCCTATAAAGCATGTTCTGTCTAGGCTAATGATCTCTGGATGCTTAGCCAAATGGGCGGTTATGTAAAGATTTGCTAGATATGAAGTTTTCTTTACGAAAGTTATGGAACATTGGATTATGTACTTTGATGGTGCAGCACGAAGAAGTGGTGCGGGGGCAGACATCATTCTCATTTCTCCTCAGAAACATATGTTACCTTATAGCTTTGCGCTCGCTGAGCTGTGCTCGAACAATGTGGTTGAATATCAGGTTAATGGAAATGGTAGACATGCGTAGCGGAATAAAGATCAGATTTTACTTTAATTGCAACTAAACACTTTGGTGATTAACATGCATTATAACTCTAAAATGAGACAAAATTAGGGTTAATAGAAAAACTCACATTTGATGCTTTTCTATTGTCGTAATCTCGTCACCTATTTGAAGTCAGGATTACCAATAGCGTTGACCCGCTATACTTAAGACTTAGAACCGAGTTGTGAGACTCGAACGGTGGAAAAAATAGAGAGAGAGATGGATTTAGAAGGATGAACTTGGCTTTGAGAACTTGTGGAGAGAAAAGGAGTTTTGGTTTGATTTTGGAATTCCAAATTACAAAATCAATTTCACCCAAAACAACTACTAAAATTCATTTGCTAATCCACTCATTTTATATGTAAACTACATGCAAAAATTGAATGTAGTGAGCTTCCATTCTCCATACTTGGCATATCACCAAGTAGGTGTCTCACATGCATGAAGCCATTTGTTAATTACATGCAATGTGCTTCTAATGGTAATATGGTAATTTGACATTTAAAAGGTAAAAAAGTCAACATTTTGACTTTTTACTATTTTATCCGTCTTGACTAATTTTGACCTCCCAAGTATGAATCCACATTCATTTTTCTAAAATTCAAATCACATTTGAATATAAAGTCGGTCAAAGTTTGACTTTTCGAAGTCAAAAGTCAACATTTTGACTTTTTACAACTTTGACCTTTTCCATCATTCCGAGCTTCTAAATATGAATCCATATTCATATTTTCAATATTTAAATCACATTTAAACATGAAGCTCTCTTTTAAGTTATAATCAACGACTATATCAAATATATTTATCGATTTCTCTCTCTTTACCTAATTCGAACAATTCAAATTATTTCATCATAATATTCTAAGTTGATTCCTTACGAGCTAGGAGGAACCTAATGGACCTATAGATCATGGGCTCCAACGATTCGAGATTAACTGGCTAAACTTTTTAGACTAAGTTAATCAATCTTCGTTAACTAATGGGTCTTTCCACTAAAGTCCCGTAGTTGTACTTCTCTCACTATAGATATATTTGTGTCCATGTGATATAACCATGATAAGTAAGTTAATCCTTCACAGGTTGTTCGTAATCTCAGCTGGGTCAAAGTACCGTTTTACCCCAGAGACTACAACTTGCTTCTTAAGTCCCACTGATCCACTATTGAACAATTGGTTTAAGGTCCAACCTTTAAATCAAATCCCTCTCGGACCAATGAAAGGGTCGGGCCCCTTCTTCAAGACTTGGATTTGGTCCTTAAGGGAACAACCAATCTACTAACCCTAGAGCGGAGTGAATTTCGTCTTGCACCCTATATCCTTAGTTATCCACCCGATTTTACCTATAAAATGGGAGGCTTATTGGGCCAGCGCCATTGAGCTGCCCTCACCTATGCAGATCTAAGGATAATTTCGTGTGAACAAAAGTTTATAGTTAGCTCAGAATTAAGACTAAGTTACATTGGATATGTATAAATGAAATAGTCGGTTTTATTAACGCCAACGGTGTTATAACCTAAAAGCGACTATTTCATGGTTCTAGTCTTACGTAAACACATTACATAGGATGCTCCCACTTTCATGTCTCTACACAAACAATTCAGGATCACATCGTTTGTACTAAGTACAAAGTGGGCCACATCCATAGTATCCCCAAAATAAGGTGCCCAACCTTATTCGAATACTATAGACTATTTAGGTTATATACTCGAACTTGATCCATGTTTATGTCTCTACATAAAGTTCAAGTTTACTCAATAATAGCCTCGGGTCTTTAGTTTATTGGTTTTAAGATTATAGTATCAATAACTACTTTATTAAATAGAATATGATTACAAACTACGAGTTGGACATAAATTCCAACACAAGCTTTGGTAATTAGATTTCAAATGGCATTGGAAATTAGAGTATCATGGTGATGTAACTCTGAATATACCACTTTGTGAACTATCGATTATGCCTCTAATTGTGTCTAAATGTCAGGAGGCGAATGTGACGACATCCCACTTGATTGACGAAGAAGTTTCTCGTCAACCCATCATAGAGTATCTTAAACATGGAAAGCATTTAAAGGATTTTCGTCATAAAATGGAGGTATGAATAAGAGCTGCGCACTTCATTTATTACCAAAAAAAACCTTATGTCGTCGTTTTCTTGAAGGGCTCTTCCTTCGATGCCATGGAAAGGAAGAGCCGATAATAACTCTATAGGAAGCGTGTGCAGGTGTCTATGGAGCATATTAATCGGGACAAAAGCTTCAATTCCAGCTAAGAAGAATGAGCTACTACTGGCCTAAGATGATCCAAAACTCAATGGACTATGCAAAGGAGTGTGAGGCTTGTCAATACCATGCAAACTTCATACACCAACCTCTAGAGCCTCTTCATCCAATTGTGGCTTCCTAGCCGTTTGAGAGTTGGGGACTTGATCTTGTTGGCCCCATTACACCAAGATCATTAGCAGGACATTCTTATATCCTTGCAGCAACAAACTGTTTCTCAAGGTGGGCTGTGAGGTCATTCCCTTGAGAGAGGCCAATAAGGAGAATGTGGCAGACTTTATTCAAACCCACATCATCTATCAATGGAGAATTCCTCACCGAATCGTGACGGGTAATGGAAGGCAATTCACCAATAGCATGATAGAAAATTATGTGAAATTTTCAAGTTTAAGCAATATAAGTCATCCATGTACAACAGATTCAACAAAACGTTGTGCAATCTTCTTAAGAAATGTCTCCTAGTCGACTAGGGGTTGGCAAGAAAGGATTGGAGAAGCATTATGGATCTACCGAACTACCCATCATACACTACAAATGTTACACCTTATTCTTTGGTTTACAGAGTAGAAGCAGTACTCCCACTAGAGAGAGAAATTTCATCCTTGAGAATGACAATTCAAGAAGGTCTAACTACCGAAGACAATGTTAAATTACATCTTCAAGAGTTAGAAGCACTTGACGAAAAGAGATTAGAAGCTTAACAGGCATTGGAATGTTATTAAGCACGAATGTTAAAGGCTTTTGACAAACATGTAAAGCTCCGATCATTTCAAGTTGTGATTTAGTGCTTGCAGTGAGAAGATGTATCATCATGACAAGGCATATGGGAAATAAGTTCACACCTAAATGGGACAGACCCTACATCATCAAAGAAGTTTTCACAAATGGAGCATACAAAATCATCAATCTAGACGGATTACAAATTGGCCCAATCAATGGAAAATATCTCAAGAAATTTTATGCTCAATTTTGTTACATAAGAAAAAAAAAAGTTGAACTACTTTATGACTTGATCTCTGTATTATAAAGGGTATGTAGGCAGCTTAAGGAAAACTTTAAGTTCATTCCAGAAAAAAAAAAAAAAAAGTTGAACTACATTATGACTTAATCCGTGTGTTATAAAGTGTACATGGGCAGCTTAAGGGAAACTTTAAGTTGTTCGAATTTCTGTCTTAAAACTCGTAGTTTATAATTATATTCTATTCAATAAAGTCGTTACTGAGAAATTGAATATTATAATCTTAAGTCCAATAAACTAAGGTTTTTAGACTATTTTGAGTAAACTTGAACTTTATGAGACATAAACGTAGATCAAGTTCAAGTATATAACCTAAAACGATCTATAGTATATGAATAAAGGTTGGATGCCTTATTTTGGGACACTATGGAACGGTCCACTTTGTACTTAGTACAAACGATGTGATCCTGAATCATTCATGTAGAGAAATGAAAATGGGGGTATCCTAATCTTAATCCTGAGCTAACTATCAACTTCTGTTCACACGAGATTATCCTTAGATCTGCATAGGTGGGGTCAACTCTTTAGCGTCGGCTTAATAAGCCTCCTATTTAAGGGTAAGACTGGCTGAATAGCTGAGGACATAAGGTGAAAGACGGAAGTCACTCCTACCCTCTTTAGGGTTAGTAGATAGATTGTTCCCTTAAAGACTGAATCCAAGTTTGGAACAAAGGTCCCTACTCTATCATTGGCCCAAAAGGGATTCGATTTATAGGTTTGACCTTAAACCAATTGTTCAATAGTAGATCAGTAGGACTTAAGGAGCAAGATGTAGTCTCGGGGGTAAAACGTATTTTGACCCCACCGAGCTTACAAAAACCTATGAAGGATTAACTTACTGATCATGGTTATATCAAATGGACACCAATATATCTATAGTGAGGGGAGTGCAACTACGAGACTTTAATGGAATAACCCGTTGGCTAACGAATGTGTATTAGCTCGATCTAAAATACTTTAGCCAGTTTATCTCATATCATTGGAGCCCATGATCTATAAGCCCATTAGGTTCCCCTGCTAGCTCATATTTAATAAACTTATAACATTATGATAGAATAAGCCGAATTGGGCGAGGAGAGAGAAACTGACAAGTATATGTGATATAGCCGTTGAATTTCATATTAGAGATAGAGCTTTATGTTTAAATGGGATTTAAATATTAAAGAATGCAGATTCATACTCGGAAGCTCGAAAATGATGAAAATAGTCAAAGTTGTAAAAAGTCAAAATGTTAATTTTTTTACTTTGAAAAATCAAACTTTGACTGGCAATAGATTCAAATATGATATGATTTTTGAGAAAAATGAATGTGGATTCATGCTTGGGAGGTCAAAATTAGTCAAGATGGACAAAATAGTAAAAATTCAAAATGTTGACTTTTGGTTTAAAAAGTCAAAGTTTTACTTTTGACCAAATGACCATTTTTTCCTTTGACCAAAGTTAATTGGAAAATCTAACATTTTTTTGGATAATTTCACTAACTCTAGTGGCTAGGTGTTGTCATTTGAGACAAAAAGTCCACTTGAGAAAGTCGACTTAGAGTTGTTGGGCTTTAGTGTTGCATGGACATGCAATTTTGCAAATAAAATTTCTAATAAAATACGGTCTTTCAACTCATTTGATGGGTTGGTTTTTTAGTTGGTCTCTCATAAGTAATTGAGTTTCTTTTTCTTCATCTTTATTTAAAAAAAAAAAAAAAATTCTAACCAAGCCCATTTCTTTTTCCATCTCTTTCTCTCTCTTGTTTCCTTCATCCAACGGGTCCCACAACCCAATTTTGAGTCCAGAGGATAGCAGGTTAACCTTAGTGGTGGTTCAACAAAAAATTGGAGCGTTGAATGTTAGTATTTTCAAAAACCCTGATTTCAATTTGTTTTTTTATTTAGGGATACATGTTAATTAAGTGCAATTAGGATATATTTTTTATCTGGTTTGTGTCGTGCATGTTTTAATTCTATCGCAAGTTCAGTCTAGTAAAAAAAGTTGAACTAAGTAATGACTTCGTAGGCAACTTAAGGGGAACTTTAAGTTTAGTCCACTAAAAAGAAGTTGAACTATGTTATGACTTGATACCTATAAGGGTTTAGGGATCCCTATAAGGGTACGTAGACAACTTAAAATAAATTTTAAGTTTAGTCACACATAAAATAAGAGTAGTGTTATTACCACGTAAAGCATGGCATAGCAATTGATGTCGTTCATTCTCATTAAATAATATCCACTTAAAGTTGAAGATGCCCTATTGGGGGCAATATAACAAATCAAAGAGGTGTTGCACTAGGAGCAATATGCTGCAAAGTTGGATGCTTATAACGGGCATCACTCCTCTGAAGTTCAACACTTCATCTTCAAGATTAGAAGTTCCTCACAATCAAATTTTGTGGCTTTGCTGATGTTTCTTGAAATTCAAGTTCAAACAAGTTTAGAAGTTCTTCATAATCAATTTTGAGGCTTTGTTGATGTTTCTTGAAATTCAAGTTCAGACAAGTTTAGAAGTTCCTTAGAATAAAATTCTGAGGCTTTGTTGATGTTTCTTGAAATTCAAATTCAAACAAGTTTAAAAGTTCTTCAAATCAATTTATGAGGCTTTTTTTTTATATATTTCTTGAGATTAAAAAAAAGGGAGAAAAAATTCAAACAAGTTTAGAAGTCAAAACGATAGCGAAAAAAACAGAAGAAGAGAAGGAGCTCTCCTATTGAAAATATGTCTAGAAGTAGAACGAAGATGCCCGATCATTCCTTCCTACTAGAAGGTGGATTTGATGAAAAATTTTCGATCGTCTCTAGTAGAAGTTGGATCACTGACTACGAAGTAGAACGAAGATGCTCGATCGTTCCTACTAAGAGCTAAATTTGACGGTAAACGCCCGATCGTCCCCTAGTAAAAGTTGGATCGCTAACGGCAAAGCAAAATGAAAATGTTCGATCTTTTCTACTAGGAGATGGATCTAATGGCAAATGTCTGATCATCCCCTAGTAGAAGTTGGATCGTTGACAACTAAGCAAAACGAAGATGTCTGATCGTTTCTACTAAGAGGTGGATCTAACAGCATATGTCTGATCGTTCCTAATAGAAGTTGGATCGCTGAGGGTAGAATCACTCCTGCAAAGGATTGCAAAAAAAAAAAAAACAAGAAGAAGAAGAAAGAAAGAAAGAAAGAAAAAAAGAGATCTTACCTTTTGAGAATTTGTTTGGAATCAAAGAGAGGCGCAATAGTTCTAGTTCCTGTAAAGAGATAAAAAAAAATTAAAAGAAAAAGAAAGGGAGAAAATAATTTTTTTTTCATACCTTTCTTTTGCTTAATGAAGAATGAATAATCAAGGTGTGAGTCTATTTATAAGACCAACAAGTCCAATTTCTCAAAAGATTTGGAATTATATTCAATCTTTTTTTTAATAATAAAATAGGAAAGATAATGGGACATTTTTCAAAATAACAAAATAAATTAAAATATTTTCAAGCTATAACAAAATTTTGGATTCTATCACTGATAGTCTTCTATCACTATAGCATATCAATGACTATCAGTGATAGAATTTGCTATAGGTTGTAAATATTTTGTAAAATCTACTATTTTTAAAAATTCCCTAAAGATATAATTCAATTATCTTATTTTAATTATATTCAATCTTCTTTAGTATTAAAATAGAAAAGATAATCCAATTATCTTATCTTATTTATATAAAAAAATCATTTTGGGATAAATCTTGAAATTCATTTTTGAGATAATTAAGATATTTAAATATTTCAAAATTTTAGATGTTATCCCCAATTTTAAAATTAAAATTTGGATTCAAAATCCAAGTCAAATTAAGTTGCATATATGGTCTCCTTTTTTATCTCAAATTTAAATCAGATGATTAAATCCAACTTTATTCCAAGATTGAGGTCTTCTAGTTTTTATCCCAAACTAAAATTGGTCATTTCAAATTCATGTGCATCCTCGAGACAAAGTGGTAGAAACCTCATCCTTATTCCAATTTAAAAAAATTGATCATGTTCCAAATTTTATAAAAAGAAATCAATTTTAAATTTTTATCCTCAAATCAAATTAAATTACAAATAAAACTTTCAACTTTTCTCAAATTAATTAAGGTTTGGTCATATTCCAACCTCTTCTATATATCTAATCATGGGAAAATATTAAGACAGCCAAACAAATATCATTAAAGAAACACTACATGGGTACATGGGTGCATTCCAATCTAATAATCATATAAAAATATATATATATAAATAAGAAAAATTTGTAACATAAAAGATTAGGACTAAATATTTGGGTTAGATGAATTTGGGTATTTAATTTCAATAATAAATATTTATTTTTTGAAGACTTTTATAAGTATACTTAAGCCTATTATAGAAAATTGTTTTTTTACTACCATAATTACTATGGAATATAAAAGAGGGACTATGTCAATCATGGTTGAGATTACATTGATGTTTTTGTTATCTCAAAACAATTGAAGTTCTGAAAGAATAATATGGAAGGAAAATGTAATGAGATAAAATTTGTAAGCAAGTCGCTGAAAAGGAAATTTAGTAATGTCGTTAATCTTCTGTTGGTGACATGAAACAGGAAACGATAGTAAGCATGGCAATTGCAGACACTATAATTGGATCAACAATCGGAGGATGGATGGATGATCAATATGGTAGACGAAGTGTAATTCTCATATCAGACTTCCTCTTCTTCATTGGAGCTGTGGTCATGGCAGCTCACCTGGCCCTTCCCTTCTCATTATCGCTCGAGTTTTCGTTGGTCTTGGAATCGGCATGGTTTCCATGACTTCCCATTTGTACATCTCTAAGGCTTCCCCTCCAAAACATCGTGGTGCTCTGGTCAGCACCATTTCCATTCTCATCTTTGGTGGTCAATTTCTCTCATATCTCATCAACTTAGCTTTCACCAAAGCACCAAGCACTTGGAGATGGATGCTTGGGGTTACAGGATTTCCAGCACTTTTGCAATTTATCTTAATGTTCTTGCTACCTGAATCACCTAGATGGTTATATCGCAAGGTAATAAGAGATACTTTTTAAAGTTTGAAGACTTGATAGATATATGAATTACAAGTTTTTTTTCTAATTGAACAGAGGAAGTTAGAGGAGACTGAGAAGATACTAAGAAAAATCTATTCAGAAAATGAAGTAGATGGGGAGATTAGAGATCTTAAAGAGTCTGTTGAAGTAGAGATCAAGGAAAAAGAGGCTTCTACGAAATATTAGTGTAATCATGCTACTGAAAAAAAAAACAGTGAGAAGGGGACTTTATGCAGGGGTTGGACTTCATATTTTCCAACAATTTGTAGGCATAATTGTAGTTATGTACTACCGTCCTTCTATAGTTCAACTAGCTGAATTTGCTTCTAATGAGATTGCACTTTTGCTTTCATTGGTCACGGTTGGATTTAAAGCATTGGGCGCTATGGCTACCATATATTTCATTGATAAAACGGGCAGAAAAAAGCTTCTAATCGTTAGCTTATTTGGTGTCATCATATCTCATGGCCTTCTATCAGTAGCTTTTCATGAAGCTACATCTCACTCTCCCTTGGTGGATACTAGAAGCACTCTTAAAGGTTTCACTTGTCTTGATTACAATTTTGTCAGCAATTCTTCTTCTTGGGACTGCATGAAGTGTTTGAAAGCCTCATCTCCAAATTGCGGTTTTTGTGCTTCAAGAGCCAATAAGGTAGTAAATAGAAAAATAATCACCAATCTAATGACACAATTGTGTTTGGAATAACTTCGCTAGAATTTAAATGTAATGTTTGTGTATAGAAGAGGTGTCTTACACATGAACCAATGTCATATAGAATGAGTGAGATGTTAAAAATGTAATGCACGAACAAGTCTCCTTCCATTTCTTTGACCTATTTATACAAACTCATAAGTTTAAGTGTGCAAAATCCTATTAGAAAGTGATCTCTTACAAAAATTTAAAGTAGGTGAGTGAGAACAAATTGCATTGAAAAGAGTAATGTTGGTTTGTATATGAATAATTTTCACTTTCAGAAGCAGTTCAAAACAAGTGAATTGAGTGACCAGAGTAGAGTATAGAAGATGCATATGAATATTGGGATTTTCATCTAGTGTTGAATCTAGATTCCCATAAACCTAGGCCAGAGGTGTCATGAAAAGTCATTCCAAATAGCTATCGTATTCCTTGTTTGTTTTTCATATGTAAATTATGGCACTTTTCTTTTGTTGTTTCTAGCAGTTTTCTGGATAATGTTTGGTTTCCAATAATACAGTGAAGAATTTGTGTCATAATGAAGATAAACTATGGTACACCAGAGGGTGTCCAAGTAGATTTGGGTGGCTTGCACTTTTTGGTCTTGCTCTCTACAATCTCTTCTTCTCTCCCGGAATAGGACCTGTACCTTGGCTTATGAATGCTGAGATTTATCCTTTAAGGTATCGTGGAGTGTGTGGAGGAATATCAGCCACAACAAAATGGATATCAAATCTAATTGTTGCTCAGTCTTTCTTATCCCTAACTCAATCAATTGGACCTTCGTGGACATTCTTAATATTTGGATTGATTTCAGTAGTAGCACTTTTGTTTGTCTTGTGCCTGAAACAAAAGGTCTTCCAATTGAAGAGATTGAGAAAATGCTTGAAAAAAGGGCTTTCCATTTCGAGCTCTGGAAGAAAAGGACTGATCTTTTGGACAAAACTCAAGCTAGCTGAAAATTCATTACCAAAAGTAATATTATACAACTTGTATTTATGCAAAAAGTACTGTTTGGAATTTATAGGCTATGTGTTTATTGATTAATGGTGTTAACAGACGGTAATGTGAAGTCGAAGCATAACTTTGTTGATGAGACACAGTATCACCTTTAAATAAATAATTTAATTTTTCATCTCTAATTGTAGTTTTAAAAAACACAAATGTAGAACTTTAGTTTCTCGTTGTGTGATTGTTTGGAAAAATACACGTTTGTAATCACTCAAAACCATGTTAACTCGTTTAATTTTACACTTGGCAATAAAATTTTCATAAATTGACTTTGAATCATTAAATACATATTTGAAGTACTGCTTGTGAAAATGACAAGTATTTTAACTATTTTAAAATCATTACTTAATATCCCCTAGTATGAGCTCACTTGGGATTATAATCACGCAACTTCAACCATGTGTATTTATTGTTTGATCTTGACATTTGTAAGAGCCACGTATAAATTTTTTTTAAAATGGGGTTGGGTTGTTTTAGATAATATATGATTTCACCTGAAAACTAATTGATAGTAAGATGACTAGCTATGAGTCTATCTATACTATATATAAATAGGCGAGTTATGAAGAGAGGATGTTTTCCCGCTTTTACATAACTTGTAAAATTATATTTTGCCCTTTGATTCTAGGATGTAATTGTTTGAATGCAATTGTCTTTTAAGTTATTTTTCTTTTCGGTTATAGGATAGCACATGCTTTTTTTAATGTAAGGGGTATTTAGCTCGCCAACATGTGAGATGTGTTGAGTTTGTATAATATACCAACTCAAGGTTTGGCTCACACAAACTTTAAATTTTAGTGACGTTGACGACCACTTCCACACAGTCAACTTTGATGACCAACTCCAAGCTTCGAAAACCACCTTTTATGAGCACCCTCACATGACCAAGTCCGACAAACCAATTATGGGTGTTGGTAAACCACCCCAAACAACAAACTCTATGACAAAAATTACCTTCAATAATCAACTTTGACAACCAGCTTTATACAACCAACTTCAACCTACAACGAGAAACTCCCACGACCAACTCTAAGACAACTTTCATGCAACCACCTTTCGTCTCTGATTACCACCACCTATACACAACATACTCGGATGAAAATCATTGATAATCAACTTTGACGATCAATTTCAACTTCAAGCTCCAACAACCACCTACAACAATAACTCCACAAAATCACATTTTGCAATTAGTGGTGAAGATATCACCTCTAACAATCAATACCAACGTTCACTAACTCTAGTGAAGGTCACCTCTAACAATCAACTTTAGCGACGATCACATTTAGGATCAACTCCAACGATCACTTTGAGCAACTAACTCCAATCACAAACTTTATTGTTCATCTCCAACGACTAACTAGGCCAACTCAAATAATAATATATACTATACAAAAAAAAAATGTTGGTCAGAGAAAGTGTGTTTAAATACAAATTTGGAGGAATTTGATTAGGAATTGTGGAAGACATGTGGTGAACATTCCATAGATTATTAAGATGATGGAGAAGATTCAATTGTTTTAAAATTGATGAGAATTAAAAGAAAAAATACAGTAACAATAGGAAAAAGAGAATAAGAAAAAGATGATGATGATAGAAATTCAATAGAGAAAATTAGGAATAAGTTTTGATTTCTTTTTTGTTTCTTATTTTATTTATACGTGTTTGTGCGTTAGTTGTTGTTCACTGCCAAAAAGAAAAAATGTTGAAACATTCATAAAACTCAATAATCAACATGTCAATATTTAGGATGTAGACATGGATGAAGACCAACACATCTACAAGGTATATTCAAATTATCTGGAACATAGATCATAACCTGCAAAGGAGATGTGGTTTGTGGTCTTCTTCAACTATTGCTACTCAGACCAGAATGGGTAGACCCTCACTATCAGATGAAGAATAGGATTAAAGAGGCATAGTATCTTTGCATAACCATATACTTATATACTTAATAGTGGGTTCTCATAATTCCCTTGTATATATGCTTATTTAAATGTTTATGTTTGCTTTAGGGTTCATTTAATATATTCTTGCAAATAAATATTTTTTATACATATTTTCAATCAATTTAATATATTTTTGAGGTGAAAAATCGATTCTTTCAGAGCTATGTTCATTAATCTATCATGCATTATACTTCTTTAAATCATATATGTTGTTTATACAATCTTTTGCATTAGTTACTATATTAATGTTCGATTTAATATTTATTTTCTTGTTAAATTTCTTTTAATTAGACGTTATTTGAAAGTTTTTAAGTTATATCTTTCCTAATTTTTTTTATTGATCATATTATTTTGATAAAAAAAATTATGACAAAATCCAGAAAATTTTGATGTTTGAATTTCTAGAGTTCTTAAAATGAGAAAATCTCGATTATTTGAGATTCGGAGATCGATCTCCAATATGTTCTTATTAAAATATCAATCTACTATTTTATGTATACTTAATTTTATGTTTTTACTTATCTAATTTTTTATATTAAGCCTCATTTTGATTTCTATTTAAAATTTCAATAAAAAAATCTTTCTAATTAAAATTTTAATGTTTTAAAATTCTTGTAATTTAAATTTCTCTAAGTTTTAAAATATTTCACCAAACTCTTTTTAAAATTATTTAGAAAAATTTTATTCAAATTTATAATTTTTTATGTTTTTCAAACCTTTAAAATTTAATCTATATTTTCATAAAGTTTCCTAATTAATCTTTTCTAACAAGGAGAATTTTCAAAAATAGGAAATTTGACAAAATATTTACTAACATATATCAAAATTTTAGATTCTATCCATAATAGACATTGATATGCTTTTATAAGTGACATTGATAGATAATTATAGAAGTCTATCAGTTTATATCAGTGATAAAATCCAAAATTTTGCTATAACTTTTAAATATTTTAATTTATTTTGCTATTTTTGAAAATGTCGCTTCTAATAACTTATACCATTTTCCTGGAACAAAATCCTACTATGGAATCTAGGAAATTTGGGAGTATGATTTTCTAAAATTCTTGAGGTGAGATCACATCTCTGAGAGTCTGAGATTTGATCCTAAGAAAAAATGGTTTTAATTCATGGTTAAAAAAAAACATCTCTTTATTTTAAGAATATTCCTAAGACAGATATTTTGAGAAATTAAAAAAAAAACTTTAAATGTTTTAAAAAATATCTCACTTTCTGGATGTGAGAAAAAAAAATCGATATATTATGATTGATGAAATGTTCTCCATTTATTTTATGAGATCATTGCTTCAAATATTGGAGTAATGAAAGGTAAAATAAGACATTATTTTAAAACGAAGCTAAGATAAAGAATATTTTCAATTCAAGATTTGAAATTTGGCTACTGTTTTTTAAACGGGTGTTGTGGAGTGCTAATACTTTCTTCATACACAAATAACTCTTGAACTTAACTCTAGTTTTCTCCGACCGATTTTTATGATTTTATTTAAAAATTGTTTACTTTATTTCAGTGTCTAATCACACACTATAAGAAAAGGAAAAAGATGGGAGGTGCAACTTTTTTTTTTTATTTTTAAAATTAACCCTTTCACTGGCCACTTCACATCGTCTCGAACACGTGCAATAGGTGCAATTGGTGTTAACTAGGCACACTTGTTCGGATAGAGGTAGTTACATACATCGAATTGATGTATACATTATTCACGTATGAGTATGATCCATAAATAATAAAAGTAAAATAAAATAGAAGTCAACACGTCCATGATTCCAATCTAACAAATGGTAAAAGTTACGTCAATTTTCGAAAGAAAAAAAACTACAGAAATGGGTTGTATAAAAGCTTTCAAAAAAGGAAAACTAAAAGCCCGTTTGATAATGCTTTTATATCTTATTTTCTATTTTTATTTCTCATTTATTAAAAAACATAAATGTTTGATAACCATTCAAGTTTCTTGTTTCCAAAATTTAAGAAATTTCTCTAAGAATTGGATATAATCCCTAACCATTTAAGAAATGTCTCTAAGAATGGGTATAATCCCTTAGTTCTGATTCTAATTTATTTGATTATGTTTTCAATAAATCTCAAAATCTTTAGTTGGCTTTTTGGTGGAGTGATATGCTATATTCACTTTTAACCTAAATGATTTGGGTTCAATTTTGAACTTTGATGATTTTTCTTATTTCTTTTTTATATATTTCCTACCTTGTTATATTTTTTTCCTTCCTTTGTTAATTTATTTAATATTTCTTTATTTTTCTTATTTTATTATTTATACGTTTAGTATTTCTTAATCTATTAAAGGGGAATTTTTAAAAATAGTAGATTTTACAAAATATTTACGACCTATAGCAAATTCTATCACTGATAAACATTGATATGCTATAGTGATAGAAGACTATTAGTGATAGAATCCAAAATTTTGCTATTGGTTGAAAATATTTTAATTTATTTTTGTTATTTTTAAAATGTCCCCTTATTTTTTTTTTCCTTTCTTTATCAATCTTTCATATATTTGTTTAATATTTTTAATTTATTTATATTTTTTTCTTCTCTTACTTCTTCATCATTATATGTTAATTTAATTTTCAATTTTAAATTTTATATATTTAGATTGATGTATTATTTGATTTTTAAATTTTTTATACTTATTTATAGGGATCTTTTAAAAAATATGACAAAAGCCGTAAAATATTTACAGCATATAGAACAATTTCAAAAGCGAAAAAAGTCCAGACCTACAATGAAAATTTCAAAAATGTTCCGATTAATTGGCATCCAACGTCGTAATATATTTAGAAAATGATCATTTAGATTTGAGATTTGGCTTTCCAAATATAAATGATTTTTTTCAAGATTTTTTTGTGTTTAAATTTTATCGTTTAAATTTTGGGTGGCCAAATCTAAATTTTGATACACAATCCTTCATATTTTGTTAGATTTGATCGTTTAGATTTGACTATCTAATGTCCCAACGATTTTTTTTCGATCTTTTATATTTCAAACAACCAAATAAAAAGAAAACCGCAGAAGAAGAGAAAAGGACGATGAAATAAAAAAGAATAGAAAAAGACGATGAAAAGAAGAAAAAAATATCGCAAAAGAGGAAGAAAAGAAAGACGATAAAAAAGAAGAAAAAACCTTGAATATTTAAAAAATGGCCAGTTTCATGAGTTTTTTCATTTTATTACACATATCGTAAATATTTTACCTTTAACCTATTTTATATTTATATTTATAATTTATTCTTAAATTTTAAATTGATGGATATTAAAATTTATATATTATTTGATCTCCCCAATTTAAATTGTGAATATGTTTATTTAACTATTTGAATTTTAACTTTCAAATTTCGCAATAAATTATTTTGAATTTAAATCTATTACTTTTAGTATCATCCGAATTAATTAAAGTTTTACATTATATAATATTTTTTTGCTAAAACAACGAAAGAATAAGAAACATATAACAGAAAACGAGAATGTTATCAAATCTTGAAGTATTTTTTGCATCATGTATTCTTCAACATCTTCTTTCCTTTTTATACTTGGTTTCATTTTCATCAAATTGTTTTAATTACAGCACAAGTGATTTAAAGAGAATGTCAAGAAGAGAGTAACATACAAATATCAAAATAAAAAAAAAATGGGAAAGCTTTTTCGAGATAAAATAGTTAGAAAAACAAAAAGACACAAAAGTTTTAGATAAGACCATTGTAAAATAAAATATTGGTTGATGTCTACCTTTTTCTAAGTAATAGTTAAATAAGAATTATTTATTTATTTGTTAATTTTATAAGTTTATAAGTTTATGATGATAGAAACTAAATTTAAATATTGTTTATTGATTACGTCTCTACAAACTTTTATACAAAATTAAATATAACTAAATTAATCAAAAAATTTGTAAAATA
This sequence comes from Cucumis hystrix, assembly GCA_025688845.1. NCBI lineage: Eukaryota > Viridiplantae > Streptophyta > Magnoliopsida > Cucurbitales > Cucurbitaceae > Cucumis > Cucumis hystrix. The sequence continues at coordinate 576,855 of JACWES010000016.1, forward strand.
TTAAAAAATTTAACATAAAAGGTAAAATTTTATAAATATTTTAAACAGTTTTGTCATTTATAATAATTTTCTAAATTAAGCATTATTTTTAAAATTTAAATTAAAAACCTAATTTTTTAGGTGCAAAAACAAGTAATGAATAAAAATTGTTGGTAAATGATAAAATTATTGAAAATATTTATAAAATATAAAAAATTTCAAATTCTATCGATAATAAAAAAATGATAAATTTATACAAGTTTCTATTAGTAATAGATCTAAAATATTACTTTTATATTATCTCTAAATTTTTCATATGAAATCTAACTAATAGTGCCTTTTTAATCAAACTTGATTGGAATTTATGTTTTAAAATTCAAATGAGTTTAGTTAGATATGGAGTAATTGTTTGAATAAGATAAAGTAGGGAATTATTGTGCATTCAATTGAAAGGTAGAAATGAAAAGAAAGAAAAAGTAAAAGCTACCAATCATGATTTTTCTATACATTATTATTGTGTGTATACTTATAGTTCAAAATGTTTGGAAAGTATAAAATTCTTAGAAATATTTTTAAAATAAAAATGTTATATTTTTTAAATTTTTTGTAAGGAAAAAGAAACCCTATAAATGGAGATATATGTCTCAATCTTGAAAATTTAAAAATGGTAAAAATAAATTGTAAAATGGAATATTAAGGAGTTGGCATTGCCAAATACTATGGAATATTATCATAAAAATCAAAGTGGTCCTCATCTTCTTTTTCAATGAAGAATATCAATATCCCACTTTAAGCAACTTTTTTTTTCTCCCTTTTCCCATTCCTCTTTTTAAGTCCTTTTATCTCATATTCATGTATAGAATAAAAAAGATGACCCATCTTAATTTTAACACTAAACCAAAATCTCTTCCTATCAAAATTTAGCATCCCTTGATAATAGACATTACAATAGTAGCCATTCAAGTACTTCTGTCAATGTCTGTAAGTAAAATTATATTGATACACATTCATGAAAGTATATCAACGCCTCTCAATGTCTATCATTAAAATACTGTAAAGTTTTGTTATATTTATATAAATAGTTCTAGTTGTTTTTCATTTGAAATAGTTTTTCTTATTTTAAAACAATGTTAGGTAAATAATCCTCTAAAATAACCATGTGACCCCAACATTGAAGTATGCAAATTAAACTAAAATTACCATTATTCTTTTGAGCATTCAATTTTGCATATTCTTGTAATTGAGGAAAAATGTTCCTCCATTCTTTTTTTTTTTCAAACACTACAAGATAAGACTATTGGAATATAAAAGCAAAAGTGCTTTTGGAGAAATCATTTAAGCTTCAAAGTAGGACTTTATGCTACCCGATTTGATTTGCATCAACTTTTTTAAAAGCAATATTTTCATTAACCACACATAGCATTTTCACTTTCTAAATGAAAATAGACATATCAAGTGCTTTTTCATACATACATGCATATATATATATATATTAATTTAAAGTTTCTAAGAATAAAAATATTTGACCACATTTCAAATATATCTTTTAATAGTTAAATGGAAAGAGAGTAAAGTAAAATTAAAATGCCAACTAAATCAAAGCATTAGTAACTTCTTCCATGGTCAAATGTTCAATTTTTTTTTCTCTCTGAAATTATATTCTAATAGACATTCATCGTCAGACCTTTTTTTTTTTAAATTAAATGGAGCTATTTATTAAATTATAGCTAAAAATTATTCTTGCTTCCTCAACTTTAATGAAATTATAACATTTTAGTGCCTGCTAAACTTTGGTAATTAAGTAATGATTTAGCTTTTTATATTTGTAAATTTGTAACCCTTCAGTTCATATCAATTTTAATGAGTAACCATTTGTAAAAAATATGAGTATAATTTAATGAATTTTTTTACTCGTAGATTAATAAATTGTCGGAATTATTAAATTTTTATTTATAAACCATATAGAAATTGGCCTTTCATCTTGAAAAAGAATTTCTTATACAATACTTATTAAACTTTATTGACTAAATCGTTACAAATTTAAAATACTATATAAATTAAATTATTATTCACTAAAATTTAGAAAATAAATTGTTGTTTTGGTCCATTTTTTTTACAATATATTTTAAAATATAGTAAAATAAATTAAAATATTTACTAAATATAATAAAATTTTATATTATATCAACCATAGATATTGATATTCACGGATAGAATTCATTTATGAATGGTAGAATATCTAAAATTTTGTTACATCTAATAAATATTTTTACAAATTTTACCATTTACAATTATTTTTTTTAACCTGGATTTATTTACTCTTTTAGATAAATATATTTAGTATTATTTAATGAAGGGTAGGGACAAAAACAAATTAAAAGAACTCTTAAAATTGGCATTTTAGTGTTTGGCACCTAATAAATATCAAAGGCTGATGCATGCTGTTGTTTCATTATTGTATGAGGACCAAATATATTAACTATTTTAATGTCTTTGGTTAATTAAAAATAGATTAAATCTTTTTCTTCCTATAAAAGAACAAAAATATAAATATATATACATATATTATATTTTTAAACAAATAAAATAAAATAATAAAAGTATCAAATGCTTATAGCCAAGTTTCCTTCAATGGTCTACATTGTTAGGCAAAAACTCTTTTTTTTTTTATAAGGTTCAAGTCCTTATAAAATATATAAAAAAAAAAAAACAAAAACAAAAACAAGTTAATAATCACACGCAATCATTTTGACTAAACTTACATAAATTGTTACTTAAATTGTCATCAATTAATTTATCATTAAAGAAAAAGAATGGGTTATTGAAATGGTGTATGATTGATAATCCAAAACTTTACTGTTGAAATTATGGATTCCATTAAATTTTGCGAAGATAAGAATATTTAGTCTCGAAACATAAAATTAAAATCGTGTAGCCTTTATTAAAAAAATATATATATAGTGATTTTAAATTACTTTAGTTTGTAATAAATAATATTTTTTTTTGTTTGAATTGTTATATTGGTAAAGAAGTTAGTCATTCTGTAATATGAAAAAACCCCTAAACATTTAAGATTGAGAAAATGTTACAATTTTTATTTTCGTGTTTTCGTTTTTGATATGAACAAGTTATTCTATATTCTAGAGTATCAAACAAATTTTATTTGTTAGTAATTCTGGAACAGAATGGCAAAAATGGATTTTTTTTAAAAAAATATAAATTAAATAGTAAAACAAATATTCTCCTCTTACCCCCTGAAATCTTGTAGCTTTAATATAAAATAACTAAATGTTTATTTTGTCTAATTATTTGAAGTTTGTTTTAATTTTAAAAAAATGAAAAAGTTTAATATAATATAATTTTAAGACTATATGTTAATTTTACATTGGATTTTAATTTGAAAATGAATAATAATATGTGTATAATTTAATTCTCCTAATTTTGTAGGTATAAATTTACTTTGTTTATCAAGCTTGCATTTTTAAAAGTTCTCGTAATTTTTGTTTTTTTTTTCTTGAAATTTAGCTATATGATTTTTTAATTAACACCATCATCATATAGTAAACTAAATAAATAAATATGAATCTTTTTTTAGGAAAAGGATATTTTGGATGGGTAGATAATTTACAAAAATAAAAGGGCAAAATATGAATCTTAACACATCAATGCAAATACCTTGTTATCAAAATGCTTTGGAAATGCCAGCAAATTCTATTCAAATATATAGTTTGTTCGACTTTTTACCAAGAATAAAATGAAAATAAAAATAAAACCGTCCATAAAAATATAATCAAAACTAAATTCGTGACTCACACTTTATAAAATATTCACAACCATTGTCTCTCAACATGTCAAAACACATTGCAAAAATTAATCAATAAAGTTTGTGGCAACCCCACTCTATCCCAATTTTGAAAAATAAGATATGATTAGACATATTTTCTTGGTATAAAGATTTTTTCAATGATTATCCAATATTATTGGCCACCTAGCTAATTAAAAAATGTTAATCATTTTTTAATATTTAGAAAAGAATACATTAAAGAAAGTAAATAATATAAAATTCTATATATATATGTTTTAATATCATAAAATAGAATCTTCAACTAGCTTGAAAAAGAAGATGATTTCTGTTTCACATTTTGTCCAAATATTATTATTAAAAAGTTGTAATAGCTATTTATTTTTATTTTGAATTAAGCAGAAGAAGTAAATTAGTTGATGCACCAAAACAAAAAAAAATTAAGCATATAAAGATTTAAAAAAAAAAAAAAAATGATTCCCTTATCCATTTGGTTAACACATCATAGATAGTCCAATAAAAAATTGTCCAAAACACCTCACACTTTACAAACAATATCCTACCGTTACACACTCCACTCTGCTGCATGTCTACTCATTTATTTTGTTTATTTTTTCTTCTTTTTTTAATTTATTCAACATTATCCTTCATATATTTTTTATTTTCTTTCTCTAAATTAAATTTTTCTCATCCAATTTCACTCACAGATAGTAAAAATCATCCGTATAGTAGCATTACATCCACTAAAACTTTTAGAGCCTAAAATTGCACCCATTAGACTTCTGTCTGTAGAATAATGAAAGTTCATCTTTCAAGCTTATATAAATAATTGAAGGGGAGAACTTTCAGTAAAAAGAAAAAACTATTTAAAAATAAAAGAATGTTGAACATTGTTTCATATATATCATGATGTTCTGTCTTAGACTGAGACTTAAAATTGTCCCATTAGTTGACTTATATTCAACATCTCATTCTCCCAATTTCTTACCCCTCTCTCTCTCTTATTTATTCGCTTCTTTCTCCTACCATCTTTTTTCTGTCACCAAAAACAAAAACCCATTTCCAGAATTTTCTCAAATGTGTTGATCTTCTCTCTTTGCTCATCCATTTTGCTAAAAACCTCACAAAGATTTCTTTTCTTTTTTGGTGGTTTTCTTTTAGAGAGAAATAATAATGGAGGGAGGAATATATGGGGGAAGCAGCAATAGTGATGATGGTTCTTCAACTTTTAGAGATTGTTTTTCTTTGGCTTGGAAAAATCCATATGTTCTTCGTCTTGCCTTTTCTGCTGGAATTGGTGGCTTTCTTTTTGGCTATGACACTGGTAATTAATTATTATACTTATATCCATCGCGTTTACAATCAGTCTTTAATTATTTAAAAATTAGTTCCAGTTTGATTTTACACTTTTTATAAACTCAAAAATTAATTGGGTACGTGGGGGATGATGAGATTTGTTTCTGCAGGAGTCATTTCTGGAGCTCTTCTTTACATTAGGGATGACTTCAAGTCTGTGGACAGCAGCACTGTTTTACAGGTGATTCTTTCTTTTATTTTTTTTCTATATTTAAATTTCATTCAATGAGATCTTAGAATTTGTGTTAAGGTCGCTTTAGATTGACATTTTCATGTTTAAATAATTAAAAGAAAATATATGTTTTTAACATTCAGTAAAGACATTTCATATGGACCCTTTAATTATAAAATCTAATTTTCCAACTCTTCTAAAGGCATACCTACTTTTTTAGCTTTCAAAAATATTTTTTTATTAAGATATATTTCAAAGTTTCTTGAACTTATAAAGTTGTGACAGATTATTTACTTCTTTTTTTCTTTTTTATTTCATATCTAGCACTCCACCTATTTTTTAAATTCAAATTTCTATTCTATATTAATTTCAAGTTTTAGGAAAGATTAAACATATACTTAATAAATTCATTATCAAGTAACCTTTTAAAAAAATATTTTATAATAAAATTAAAATTTTAAAATAATTAATAAAAAAATTTAAGTAGATAACTCAACTAGCTTATAAATTTGATTTTTTAAATTAAAAAAAAAAAAAAAAAAAAAAAAAGGGAAAAACTTATTTACCTTTCTTAATTAGTGGCTTTCTCCCCATGCATTAAAACTTGATTGGTGTTTGTTTAGATAAGACAATTAGTGATCATTTTTTGGCAAAAGTGTCAATGGGTTGTTGTTTACATTTTCCAACTTTTTCTTCTCCAGTTTATGAAAAGAATAACCTAAAGTGCAATACTATCTTGTTGGCCTTACATATTACTATTTTTCTAAAAACTAAAAACATTTTCTTGCCTCTAAATTTCCATTCACAGAATTGACAATTTAGTGTGTATTTTAAATTTTTTTAATAATTTAGTTCATGCGTTAATTTTAAGATATAACTATTTTGTTGAAGCTTTGAACTTCTAATAATTAATTTAGTATCTATTGTTAAATAGTTTGCTAACATGTAAAGTTTTATTAACTAGTAGATCTACATCATATAGATAAAAGTTTGGATTGAGAGTGTACCTTAAACTCTAAATTTTTAAATTTGTGCTCTAGAGTTTGTGAATTTTAGAGATGTTAATATATGTGTGAATTGCTTCTTAGGCACAAAGTTGAATATTCAAATACTGATTGGACGTAAATATTAAAAATCCAAGAATCTATTAAATTCTTTTTAAAGTTTAAAAAACAAAATTACCTAAACTTGAAAGTATATAAGTGAGCTCATAATTTAACATTAATATATATTTGAAACTTGCGAAAAATATCACTAGAACCCATAAAAAATAAAGCAATATTTAGATGCACTCCAGTTCTCAAACATATTTTTAAAAACAAATAAGAAAAGTTTGTTATAGAACACATTATGATGGAAGAAATGGGTAGGATGCACAAACATAAGTGTAATCTAGATTATGTCAGGTTATTGAAAGTTTTTTTTAAGTTTTCTCACGCTAGATCTCCATCTTATCAATAGTTTTTTTTTTTTATCACAACAACTGCAAGATGAAAATTGAATGCAAAACACTTTTAAGGAGGGTGATTGTGTCGATTACAATTAACTTACTTTGTCATGTTAGATTGTTTATGTGATCTTAAAGTAATATCAGTTTTGAAAGAATGAAATAGTAAACAAAGAGTTAAAAGAAATTTAATGCAACTGAATGTTTCGGTTGGTGACATGAAACAGGAAACCATAGTAAGCATGGCAATTGCAGGTGCCATAATAGGAGCAGCAATTGGAGGATGGATGAACGATCGATTTGGTAGACGAACAGTAATTCTTATAGCAGATTTCCTCTTCTTCATTGGAGCTGTGGTCATGGCAGCTTCACCTGGCCCTTCCCTTCTCATTGTTGGTCGAGTTTTTGTCGGTCTTGGTGTTGGTATGGCTTCCATGACTTCCCCTCTATACATCTCTGAGGCTTCCCCTCCAAAAATCCGTGGTGCCCTTGTGAGCACCAATGGCTTTCTCATCACTGGTGGCCAATTTCTCTCTTATCTCATCAACTTAGCTTTCACCAAAGCACCAGGCACTTGGAGATGGATGCTTGGGATTGCAGGATTGCCAGCTCTCTTACAGTTTATATTAATGTTCTTACTTCCTGAGTCACCAAGATGGTTATACCGTAAGGTAATATAGGAGATACTTTTTAAAGTTTAGAGACTTAATGGCATGAATTACAAAATGCTTTTTAATTTAACAGGGGAGGTCAGAAGAAGCTGAAAGAATATTAAGAAAAATCTACTCAAAAAACGAGGTAGAGGGGGAGATTAGAGATCTTAAGGAGTCTGTTGAAGCAGAGATCAAAGAGAAAGAGATTTCTGAGAAGATAAGCTTGATCAAACTATTGAAAACCAAGACAGTGAGAAGAGGACTTTATGCAGGAGTTGGACTTCAGATTTTCCAACAATTTGTGGGCATAAATACAGTTATGTACTACAGTCCTTCTATAGTTCAGTTGGCTGGCTTTGCTTCTAATGAGACTGCACTTTTGCTTTCACTAGTCACAGCTGGGCTAAATGCATTAGGCTCCATTGTAAGCATATATTTCATTGACAGAACAGGCAGGAAAAAGCTTCTAGTCATTAGCTTATTCGGTGTCATCATCTCTCTTGGCATTCTATCAGCAGTTTTTCATGAAACAACATCTCACTCTCCATTAGTTAGAATTACAAACACTCCACTTAAAGCTTATACATGCCCTGACTATAGCTTTGCCGACAATTCTGCTTCTTGGGATTGTATGAAGTGTTTGAAAGCCTCATCTCCAGACTGTGGATTTTGTGCTTCGGGAACCAATAAGGTAAAAAAAAAAAACACCAATTTAATTATCGAATGATTTGGAATTACTCCTTCTAGTGTTCAAATGTCATGGATGAGTGAAGAGATGCAAAAATGAATCAAACTCACATCAAATGATAAGAGAGATCCTTAAGATAACATGCAAGTATAGTTGAGAAATGCTTTAAAAAAACTCACACCTACTACTTTTTTTTTTTATTGGCTTAGTCACAGGATCGAACTCATAAATTAAGGGTGTTTGGTTGTAACGATCATATTAGTAAGTGGTTTCCTGAAATTTTTCTTAGGATGCATGTAATTGAGCCAGCACAAAACATGTTACACTCTGAAAGAATTCAAGACAAGTAGGTAGCATGACCGTTGAATCTAGATTTTAAATCCTAGGCTAAAGTCATTATGAAAAGCCATACCAAACAAGTTTGGTATTTTCTTATCTGTATGTTTCATACGCAAATATGACACTTTCTTTAATTGTGGTTGTTGTTTGCAGTTGTTTCCTGGGGAATGTTTGGTTGCTAATGATACAGTGAAGGGCTTGTGTCATGGTGAAGATAGACTATGGTACACGAGAGGGTGTCCTAGCAAATTTGGGTGGCTTGCACTCATTGGTCTTGCTCTTTACATTATCTTCTTTTCTCCAGGAATGGGAACTGTGCCATGGATTGTGAATTCTGAGATTTATCCTTTAAGATACCGTGGGGTGTGTGGAGGAGTAGCAGCTACAGCAAATTGGATCTCAAACCTTATTGTTGCTCAGTCTTTCTTATCCCTAACTCAATCAATTGGGCCTTCATGGACATTCTTAATATTTGGATTGATTTCAGTAGTAGCACTTTTGTTTGTCCTGACATGTGTGCCTGAAACAAAAGGTCTGCCAATTGAGGAGGTTGAACAAATGCTTGAGAAGAGGGCTATGCATTTCAAGTTTTGGGAGAAAAGGACTGATCCATCGGATAAAACCTAAGGAGCCTGAAAAACTACTACTAAAAGTAAGGTTATACAACATATTTTGTAGGCAAGATTACTTCGACTCAAAAGGTTTGTTGTTTATCAGTTAATGGTGCACATAGATGATAACATGTCAACCGTCAACCAAGCAAGACCTTTGTGGTTGAGGCACCTACTACCACCATTATGTTGATAATTTGATTTCTCATCTAAAAATTGTTTAACTTAAAAAGTTTTTCGAATGTAGTTTGTTGAGATTTGCAAATATTTGGATATTGGGAGAAACAATGAGTAATATATATATATAATATATAGCATTTAGTAGAACCATTGGCACCAATTAATTATGTATCACAATCAGCAAATCGATTGCTCTAGTTGCTTCCATTAAGTCGTTAAGACTGACTTTAGCCAAGGCACCTGAGAAAAGTGTCATGTATAATATAAAGTAATGCTAGTGTACTTGAATTCCAAACTGCCTTCACACTAATAATATATAGGCTTCAATTATGCTTAAATTGGGTCATGCAAAGATATTTGTCTTCAAAATGTATTAGTCAAATATGGAAATTCAATTTAGATATTAACTAGAAGAATAGCAATTTTAAAATTGTCATTTTGAAAAATAATAAAATCGGTTTTTTTCTAATGACAAATAAAAAAATAAGAATTGAGAAACACCAATAATACCCCTACAAACATGAATTACACTCTACTTTCTTAAAATTTTTTTAAAAAAATTATACTCTCATTACCTTTTCTTCCTCTAATTTCAACAACCATTTCTTCTTCAATTTTAGAAACCATTAATTTTGTATTCTTCTTCTTCTATCTTCTTTCTTGTTCTGTCTACCTCCTTGCTTCTTTTTTCTTTTTCGTCTTCCTATCTAAATAAAATGGAGATGAAATAGTACAAGAGATCTAAGAAGAAGGATAACCCATCAACTCTACATGTTTGGATCATCATCAGCATGATAAGCAAGATGGGCATTGGGTGGCGGAGACAATCCATCCGACTTCTTCATCTTCTTCAGCCTCAGATTCCTCATCTTCTCTGCATTTACAAACCAATAAATGAAAACATTAAACCAATAAATGGAAAGCAATGCACCATATTTATAATATATTTCTATTTTAAAAAATAATAGTTTAATTTAGGCTATTTTATTGAAAAAGATTTTGTTTTTTTTTTTAATAATTTAAATTTTACTACAAATTAAATGAATTAGTTTTGTGGGATATTCTATTTGAAAATAATAATTTAATTTAGTCTATTTTGTTGGAAAAATATTTTATTCTTTTTTTATATAATTTTTATTTTAATACAAATTAAATTAACTATATTTATGGGATATTTCATTTGAAAAATAATAATTTAATTTAGCCTATTTTGTTGGACAAAGATTGTGGTCCAATTTTTAAAAATAATTTGTATTATTTAATAAATAAAATGAACCAAATTTATGGGATATTTCATTTAAAAAATAATAATGTAATTTAACCTGTTTTGTTGAAAAAAACCCAAATAGAAAATATTTTCTTTTTAAATCTGTTGAGCAAGAAATTTTGACCAATTAAATTATGCCACATCATCACAGTAAATATGGTAATGATCATACTTTTGTTTGAGTTTGGATAATCAAGTTTACTCAACCCAACCCAATTCAGGTCCAATAATCAAATGGGCTCAAGCCCATGTCCAAGAAGCAGATGGGCCCAAGTTCAAGCCCAACTCACACATGGGCTCAAGTCCAAGCCCAACAAGCAAATTGACCAAAGTTCAAGCCCACCAAGCAAATGAGCCCAAGCCCACCTAAAGCCCATAAAATTTCTCTATAAATAGAGACTCTTGCCATTCATTTTTTAGGGTCTTTTGTTGAAGGAAGAATTGAAGGTCTGAAGCTCTGAAGAATTGAAGATTCAAACTTCTATAAGCTCTCAAGACGTGCAAGTTCGTATCAACCTCGAGATCAACAACTTCTGAAAGATTGAAGACTTGGAAGATTAAACTTTCCTTGGATTCCAGAAGATCGAAGTTCAAATCGACTTGAAACTATAACATCCTAAAGACCGAAGATCAAAAAGTTCTAAGTTTTAACTTGTTCTCGAGAGAAAACATCAAAAGAGTAAATACTAGAGATTGTATTCATAATATTCATCAATATACAAAATTCAATTCTACGAAATACATTTTCTTCGAAATCTTGTGTGAACAGTTTGGCACGCCCAGTGGGATAATCTCTACCTTTCATCTCTTTCACTTTTGAAGAACATCTAAAGAAATCATGACATCCCAAGGCAATACTTCCAAAGCTTTAAGTGACATCGGCAAGCAGCCAAATACTCGCAACCGCTCAAGGGAGACTCAATCATCTGAGGAAATGTCATCCTTTGAGGTCGCAAAGAACATTTGGGAGCAATTGTCCAAGCCACCAAAAGGTGAAATTATAATCAAAGAAAATCCTATGATCGACGAACAAATTTCTTCCTGTGAACGCTCGAATGAGAAGATGCCTCATCCAAATATCATGTCTGTTATGGTGACTGGCGTGGATACAAGTGAAGAAAGAATGGCTGAGCTTGAAAAGAAGATCAACACGCTCATGAAGGCCGTTGAAGAAAAGGATAATGAGATTGCATCTCTTAAGAATCACATCGAACGTCGTGATGCTACTGAATCAAGCCATACACATACTATAAAAAATACTGACAAAGGGAACGCAGTTATGCAAGAAAATCAACCACAAAATTCGACCTCAATTGCATCGTTGTCTGTTCAGTAATTGCAAGAGATAATTACAAACTCCATCAAAACTCAATATGGTGGACATGCTCAAACTCTCTCTCTGTATTCCAAACCATATACGAAGAGGATCGACAATCTCAGAATGCCGAATGGATACCAACCACCCAAGTTCCAACAGTTTGATGGAAAGGGTAACCCAAGACAACATGTTGCTCACTTCAATGAAACATGTGAAACTGCTGGTACGAGAGGAGATTTGTTGGTAAAACAATTCGTTCGAACTCTTAAAGGAAACGCCTTCGACTGGTACATCGACTTGGAACATGAATCCATTGACAGTTGGGAGCAGCTTGAGGGGGACTTTCTCAATCGCTTCAACAGCACACGACTCATCGTCAGCATAATGAAGTTGACAAATACCAAACAACGAAAGGGGGAGTCAGTCATCGACTATAAACCGATGGAGAGCTCTAAGCCTGGATTGCAAAGACAGACTCACAGAAATGTCTGCAGTTGAGATGTGCACCCAAGGCATGCATTGGGAACTTCTCTATATTTTGCAGGGGATAAAACCACGCACGTTTGAAGAGTTGGCGACTCATGCCCATGATATAGAACTAAGTATCACTCGCAGAGGAACAAAAGATTTCTTGGTTCCAAAAATGAGGAGTGAAAAGAATGAAATTGATGACACTAAAATGATTGCAAATAGTGTCATTAATGAGTCTATGGTTGTTCATGCAACCCCTTTGAAATCTTTCTCTAAAAGAAAAGAAACAAAAATTGAAGGAAAGCATGATAACGAGGAAAAGTGACGCCCAACTCTTAAAGAAAGACAGAAAAAAGTTTATCCATTTCCTGACTCTGATGTTGCAGACATGTTAGAGCAGCTACTAGAGAAGCAACTTATTCAATTGCCAGAATGCAAACGATTGGAACAAGTAGGAAAAGTAGATAATCATAAATACTGTAAGTATCATCGGGTCATTAATCACCCTGTTGGAAAGTGTTTCGTGTTGAAAGAGTTGATTCTAAAGTTGGCTCGTGAAAAGAAGATTGAGCTGGATATTGATGAAGTAGCTGAGACGAATCATGTTACAGTCGAGATGACTTCAAGTGTTCCACCATCGATGCAACTTTATGATAAAAGGAAAAGCTTAATTCAATTTTGGACTTTTGAACCTATAGTTGTTCAATTACAACAAAGGATTGTGACGACAGACTTCCAAAACAAAGAAGAGCCTGTTGGAGATGATGACAAAGGATGGATAGTTGTGACTCGTCGTAAAAGAAGACAACCAAATTGCATTCAAAAGGAGTCGTCATTCCGTCAAAAGCATGCAAAAGGAAACATCTTCCACCAAAAGAAGGGAAAAAGAAACAAGAAGATGTGGAAGCTTAAGCCTGTCAAAGGAAAAGATGAGGACTTCCTCCGACCTCGACGGTCGATAACTTTGAGAGAATTCCTCCCAAGAAGCTTCCTTGATGATCATCCCAAGGAAGTATTAGAAGTCACTGCATGTCATGTTGTCAGTATAATAGAAGTCGACAACAATTATGCATCTTTTGAAAAAATCGACAATTTAAATGAAATTAAGCAAAAGACTTCTGTCTTTGATCGTATCAAGCCTTCAACTACTCAATCTTCAGTCTTTCGAAGATTGAGTATGGTCATGAAAGAAGAAGAAAATCAATGTTCAACATCAACTTCCACTCGAACTTCAGCTTTCAAAAGGCTAAGTATCTCCACATCGAAGAAAGATCAACCTTCAACATCTGCTTTTGATCGACTAAATATGACAAGCGATCAACATGAAAAAGAGATAAAAACTTTGAAGGTAAAATCACTTCATGAAGAAAACAATGGCGAGAAGATACACAGTTGTGTCCCATCACGCATGAAGAGGAAGTCATTTGTTGACATAAACACAGAAGATCCCTTGATCGTGAAGCCAAGACTTATTATATTCACCAATTCTACAAATGAAGAAGGTGAACAAATATTTGATGAAAATATAAGTTGTTAAATGTGTGAAGCTCCTTATCGCAAGAGCCTAAACTGCATGATGCTTCTAGTCCACAAGAGCTTAAAAGGTGAATGACAAAAAAAAAAACTCAATTAAAAAGGGTACGTAGGCAGCTTAAAGTTTACTTTAAGTTCAGTCACACGGAAAAAAAAGGGTATTATGCTTCACCGTGATGATGTAATCTCAATAGAAAATGAAATTCATGAGCAGTTACAACAGAAAAAGAAAGGGGACAAAGTCAAAGTAATGAGCTATATTTTTTCTCCCAAGTGTTGTGGCTGAGAGGATTCATCTTCTTCAACGTGTTGCAGCTGAGAGGATCTTCATCATCTTCATCTTCTCACATATGTTACAATCGAGAGGATTCATCTTCATATTCTTCGACGTGTTGCAACTGAGAGGATTCATCTCCATCTTCTTTGACGTGTTGCAGTAGCCGTCATCATCTGCATCTTCGACGTGTTGCAGCAGTTGTCATCATCTTCATCTTCTCACAAATGTTGCAGTCGAGAGGATTCATCTTCATTCTCACATATGTTCCAGCCGAGAGGATTCATCTTCATCTTCTTTGACGTATTGCAGCTGAGAGGATTCATCTCCATCTTCGACGTGTTGCAGCAGTCGTCATCATTTGTATCTATCTGCATCTTCAACGTGTTGCAGCAGTCGTCATCATCTGTATCTCCGACGTTCTATAACTGTCATCATTTGCATCTTCGACGTGCTATCATCATATGCATCTTCAATGTGTCGCAGCCGTTACCATCTGCATCTTCGACGTGCAGTCATCATCTGCATCTTCGACGTGTTACAGCAGCCGTCCTCATCTTCATCTTCCCAGGTGTTACAGTCGAGAGGATCTTCATCTTCTTACATATATTGCAGCCGAGAGGATTCATCTTCATCTTCTTTGACGTGTTGCAGCTGAGAGGATTCATCTAAATCTTCTTCGACGTGTTGTAGCAGCCGTCATCATCTACATCTTCGACGTGTTACAACAGCTGTCATCATCTTCATCTTCTCACAGGTGTTGCAGCCGAGAGGATTCAGCTTTATTCTCACATATGTTGCAGCCGAGAGGATTCATCTTCATCTTCTCACATATATTGCAGCCAAGAGGATTCATCTCCATCTTCTTCGACGTGTTGCAGCATCTGTCATCATCTGCATCTTTGACATGTTGCAGCAGCTGTCATCATCTTCATTCTCACAGGAGTTGCAGCCGAGAGGATTCATCTTCATTCTCACATATGTTGTAGCCGAGAGGATTCATCTCCATTTTCTTCGATGTGTTGCCGTCATCATCTGCATCTTCAACGTACAACCATCAACATCTGCATCTTCGACGTGCAGCCATCGGTAGCTGCATCTTTGACGTGCAGCCATCATCATCTGCATCTCCAACGAGTGATCTTCATCTGCTTCTTTAACGTGTTGCAGTGGTCATCATCTGCATCTTTGACGTGTCATAGTCGATTGGATCTTCATCTCCATCTTCGATGTGCCGCAACCAAGAGAATCATCATCAGCATATTCATCTTCAATGTGTTGCAGAAGAAGCAGTGGGCGTCATCAGCAACTGCATCTCTGATGTATGTTCATCATCTGCATCTCCAACGTGCGATCTTCATCTGCTTCTTTAACGTGTTGCAGTGGTCATCATCTGCATCTTCGACGTGCCATAGCCGATAGGATCTTCATCTTCATCTTCGATGTGTCGCAACCAAGAGAATCATCATCAGCATATTCATCTTCAATGTGTTGCAGAAGAAGCAGTGGGCGCCATGATAGAGTTGGATCGTCTATCATGTACAAACCCAAGAAATCGCAGCAGCAGTGGGCGCCATGATAGAGTTGGATCGTCTATCATGTACAAACCCAAGAAGTTGCAGCAGCAGTGGGCGCCATGATAGAGTTGGATCGTCTATCATGTACAAACCCAAGAAGTCGCAGCAGTAGTGGGCGCCATGATAGAGTTGGATCGTCTATCATGTACAAACTCAAGAAGCAGAAACCGAAGAAACAATGGGCGCCATGATAGAATTGGACCGTCTATCATGTACAAACCCATGAAGCCAAGATGCTTGCATAGAGCCTTCAAGGAATGGCTGGAAAAAAAAAGTCAAAGTGAAAGTCAGTTAAAAAAAAGGTTAAAAAAAAAGCAAAAAGAAAAAGTAAAAAAAAAAAAGTATTTGAAAAAAAAAAAGAAAAAAAAAAAAAAAATAGAAAAAAAAAACAAAATAAGAAAGAAAAAAAGAAAAAACAAAAAAAAAAAAAAACTTTGGAGAAGGCAAATACATAAGGAAAGGGTGACAAGCAACTAAGGGGAATGGTTTTTGCTCTAACTTTCTTCTCTATTTATAGAAGAAGAAAGATGTCAAATCTCCAACTTTTCCTCCAACTCCTCAACAAATGTGTTAAGATTGAGTTAGTAGTTGGGATTAGTTCCTTATATTTTTCTTTATTAAAAAAAAACAAACAAATAAGTTAATTCTTTAAATTTTTGTTTTCTTAAATAAATCTAGGATTGGAAAAAAAATCGAAAAAAAAAATCCAAATCATTTTGTTTTTCTTCTATTGCAAAGAAAAAAAAATCAAATTAGGGATAAAAAAAATCAAAACTTTGACTTAAATTCACATTTTGATAAGTTGGCAATATTCCAATTTTATCATTTTTTTTAAGTTTCAATTATCCCATTAAATTCATGGGTAAAAAAAAAGTTCTCTTGACCATATTCCAAAGGGTTTTTATTAAAATCAAAATTCACTTTAAAATTGACATTGGGTTGTATTCCAAACTTCATATAACATTTTAACTACACTTATGTCCAAATGCATAGTGTGAATAATTTGACATATTAACTGAAGTCAAAGTCAAGAACAAATGCATAGTATTTTTGGTTTCAGCTTATCGTTTTCGAGACTTGCCCACCCATACACGTGCACTAATCTCGAAAATGGGGCATTTGTTGAGCAAGAAATTTTGACCAATTAAATTATGCCACATCATCACAGTAAATATGGTAATGATCATACTTTTATTTGAGTTTGGATAATTAAGTTCACTCAACCCAACCCAATTCAGGTCCAATAATCAAATGGGCTCAAGCCCATGTCCAAGAAGCAGATGAGCCCAAGTCCAAGCCCAACTCACATATGGGCTCACGTCCAAGCCCAACAAGCAAATGAACCCAAGTCCAAGCCCACCAAGCAAATGAGCCCAAGCCCACCTAAAGCCCATAAAATTTCTCTATAAATAGAAACTCTTGCCATTCATTTTTGGGGGTCTTTTGTTGAAGGAAGAATTGAAGCTCTGAAGAATTGAAGATTCAAACCTCTACAAGCTCTCAAGATGTGCAAGTTCGTATCAACCTCGAGATCAAAAGTTCGTATCAACCTTGAGATCAAAAGTTCGTATTAACTTCGAGATCAACAACTTCTGAAAGATTCAAGACTCGGAAGATTAAACTTTCCTTGGATTCCAGAAGATCGAATTTCAAATCGACTTGCAACTACAACATCCTAAAGACCGAAGATCAAGAAGTTCTAAGTTTTAACTTGTATTCGAGAGAAAGCATCAAAGATGCAAATACTAGAAATTGTATTCACAATATTCATCAATATACAAAATTCAATTCCACGAAATACATTTTCTTCGAAATCTCGTGTGAACAAAACCGAATTCTTTTCGTCATCCAGAAACAAACAGCCAAATAGAAGCAGAAAGACTTAAATTAAAAGGAATGAAGAAGAGAGAAAGATATGAACTAATAGGTGGTATGACTATAACAACAACAAAAAAACTGAAGACGAAGGTAAACAAATTATGAATTCAAATCAAATCACACTTATCACACAGAAAATAATACACTATATATAGTATTATATATATACATTGTTTTACAGAGTATTAAGTAACAAGAAAAAATTAAAAGAAAGTGAAAAGAAGTCCTAGATGAAGAAAATAAGGTACTAAAATTTATTATTATATTGGAATTATACCTCGAGAACTTTGAGGCTTATATTTTTTTTTTCCAGCATAATATAATTTACATGTAATTATTTAAAATGCAGAACATCATAGTAATGAAGTAGAAAAAAGAGGACATCATAGTAATGAGGTAGAAAAAAGAGAGAGAACAAGATAGAATATACTGAAGATAATACAAAAGAGAAATAACAAAAATAAAAGGAAGAGAAGGAAGAGATTGGTGAACAGTCACAAAGCCACGAAGAAATTGCTTCGAAACACACAAAAACATCATTTTACGATAATTACAGTGTAACTATTATTGCAAATATATAAGGAAATAAAATTTAAAGTATATATATAATCAACATAATAAAAATCAACATTATTTAAAAGTTGAGATTAAAACTTATTTTTAAAAAAATCAATGGTTGAGATTCTCCCAAATTCAAAATAATAATTTGGTTATTCGAAATTGTAACAATTAAACGTATTCCATTTTAAAATGAATTTTCTCTAATTCGAAAAATAATAATTTTGAAAATTTGAAATTCAATTAAGGTTATTTTAAAATAAAATTAATGGTTGAGATTCTTCAAATTTAAAAATAATTAATAATTTTGGTTATCTTAATATTCAAATAATTAACCTTATTTTGAGATAAAATAGCAAACAAGTTAGATTCACCAATTTTGAATAATGATAATTTTTAATTTGAATTTTAATTAAGGTTATTTTTAAATATAATTAATAGTTGAAATTCTCCCAATTTCAAAATAATCAATAGTGTGGTTATCTTGATATTGAAACAATTAATCTAAAATGAAGATAAAATAGCAAACAAGTTAGATTCTCCTATTTTGAAAAATAACAAAATTATTATTTTGAAATTCAATTAATATTATTTTGATACAAAATTTATTATTGAGAGTCTCCACTAATTGAAAAATAATAACTTTGTTATTTTGAAATTCAATAAAATTTATTGTTGAAATTTTGCAATTTTGAAAATAATTACTAATTTTGTTAATTTGAAAAGCTATTTTGAAATTCAAATTTAATTTGATTATTTTGAAATTAGTAAGATTGAATAAAGTTGAGACTCGAGATATTAGGGAAGTTATGATATGGTAACTATATCTTTACCAAGAATAATTAAAGGCCGATAAATACATAATACAAATTAATTACAATGTAGAAACGAAGTAATTACAGTTGAGGAATGTGGGTATTTTGGTATTTTATAAAATATTGTGTACATGAACAAAATATATCATTTATTAAAAATAAAAAGAAAAGTGGTTTTCCCATTTTTCAAAATGATCCCTAAAAAGATTGTTAGATCCTCTGTTATTTCTATTTTAAAAAATCTAAGAGTTTGGTTCCAAAAATGTTTGGAGGAAGGTTGGGCTTAGGATGGGTCAGGCTCCTTAGGCTCAAGCCCAACCATTGTTTTTGGTGAGGCTGAACTCTTAAGTGGGTTCCCACCTCACACCCAAATCAATTTGATTAAAATCCAATTTTAGTTCATGTTTTATCAATTTATCATTTCAATGAACTATATCGTTCTACTTACACCTCAAATTTTTGGTTTAAGTATTGCAATCTCATCTTAAATTTTCATAATGTTTTGTTTATAAAATCGTTTAAATAATAATTCTCTCTCAATGTGTTTAATGAATACAAATTTGATAAAATTTTGGAGGAAAAAACAATATTGTAGTTTATCCTTTTTTTTTTTGGTTGAAAATTGTCAATTTTGCACATTTATTCAATAGTAAATTTGCTCAATTTATTGTTTTCTTAAAATTGTATTCATTGAAATTTATGAGTTTATTGCATATTTTTGGAATAATTATATAAGGCGACTTTTAAAGGGTTCTATATGCGTAATTATAATTGATAGCAATTTTATGAATAATTATTAAGTATATAGCAACATTTTTAAATATTTTAAATACAGTAAAATCTATCCATGATAGACTAATATATGTTATATGATCTATCAGTGATAGAGTCTATTACTAATAGAATTTGACAGATTTTACTATATTTACAATTTTTTAAAAATGTTGTCATATATTTAATTATTTTGAATCTAATTGTTATATTTGCAACTATCCCAATGTAAAATAGTTCAAAGTTGAAAAGTGAACTTTTTTCTAAAATATAGTGATTTGAGAAACTGTTCTAAAAAATGCGGTTGAGCTAAAACTATTTACAAAAATAGGGTAGTTTTGGACCTCACCCCTTCTTTTTAATTATTTATATATATATATTACTTGTGGGTCCCATGGTTTTTTTTTTCATTATTTATATATTATGGACCCTTCCTCTTTTTTCTTCATTATATATATTAAATATTTCAATTATAGAAATATATTTACTTATTAAAATTAATATCTTTCCAATTTTAATTAATTTAATTGTATATATATTAAATATTTCAATATTCAATTTTTCTTATTAAATTTACCTTTCTTAATTTAATTGAGTTATTTCTTGATCAGAATTATACCTATTTTTTTAATTTCCAATTTGTTTTAAAAAAAAAACACATACATTAACAAAATATGTTATTAAAATGATAATAATAATAATTGAGAGAAGTTGAATATCTCGATATTCAATTTTTTTTATTAAATTCACCTTTCCTAATTTAATTTGATTGTTTCTAGATCAAAATTATACATAATTTTTTTTAATTTTCAATTTTTTAAAAAAACACATATATTAACAAAATATGTTATTAACAAATATATTAAACAAATTAAAATGATAATAATAATAATTGAGAGAAGTTGAAGTTTACTCAAAATAATAATAATAAAACAATTGAAGTCACCAATGTACATTACTCATGTGGGTAATTGAATAAAAAAAATTTAATGTTTATGACAAAAGGAAAAAAAAAACAAGAATCGTGAAATAATTTAGAGCTGATGGAAATTATGGTTAGAATCCAAATTAAATTTAGAAAACCTAATCTAACCAAATTAGGAAACTGTATGAGGAATTTATTGTCGTATCTATTACGAAAATTCAATAGGAATAAAAACTCAAATTAGATATGGTGTGATTTTGTGTAAAATAAATTAATTTTCTTTTTTTTAAAACAATATAAATAAATAAAATGAGATATTGTCTAATATAAATTGATTTGCTATTTTCCCCTAAAATGATAGGTTTTAATTTCAATTTTTTTATAAAAGTTTTTTTTTAAAAAAAAATTGATTATTATAAGATTTTATATTATTACAAAAGTTTAACTTTTTAAAAAAATTAAAACATTAGTCATTATTACTATTATTATTCTTTAAAGAATAAAAAAATATGTAAGATAAAAATAGGTGGCTAAACATAGTTAAAATATAAATTTAAAAAGGTAAGATTTAGATGAGATAATAAAAAGTATTGTTTATTAAACAAAAATTATTTTTTAATAACATATTTTTTTAATATACGTGTTTTTAAAAAAAAATAAAAATTGAAAAAAATAGATATGTATAATTTTGATTAAGAAATAATAAATCTGAATTTAATAAGA
>JACWES010000016.1:603086-687631 GCA_025688845.1 Cucumis hystrix
TTCTTTTTCTTGTTTGTTTTTCACGCCGTTTGTTGTTCTTTCTTCCTCTCTTTTTTTTTTTTTCATTTTTTGTTCTCTCTTTTCCCATTTTTCCTTTTTTTTTTACTCTTTTCGTATTTTTCCCTCCTATTTTTATGTCTTCTTTCTCCCATGCACTTTTCTTCTCTCTTTCAAAATTTCTCTCTTTCAAAATTTTCTTGATTTTCCCATCTTTTTGTCTAATAAAGAATGAGAAGTAGAAGCGAGAAAGCAAGATGTCCAAGCGAAAGAAAGAATTTGAACAAAGAAAAGAAAGTTAAAGAGAGAAAAATTATGGTTGTGTCAAATAATGAGAAACTTGAAAGAGAAACTAGAACAAGAAAATATAAAGAAAATGTCGAATGAGGAACAAGAAGAAAGGAATTAAAATCTAGAATGAGAAAATATCAAAGAAAATTTGTTTGCTGAGAAACTAAAAAAAGAGTTAGGAAGGGAAGTGGCAATTCATCCCTCTTGGCTTTCACACGTGGTTTTATGAGGACAAAAAAGATACTTTCATATGTGACTGACTTAAGCAAAAGACCATTTTTCGATCCAATTTAAATCTTTATCCAAATTTTATTTGTGTCACTGACAAAATTGAAGAAGTTGTTAATTAAATGACATTTTAGATTAATTAAACGTAAATGAATTCCAGTGGATCTAAAACGTTTTGTTATAATTTTAAAAACTTCCCATGTTTTGCTACATTTCAATTATAAATTTGATAATTTAATTATCAAGATTGTTGTAAAATTGAGGGTCAACACAAATATTACAAAAATACAATATTGAAATAAATAAAATTAGAATATAGAAATTTATTTATAATTTTCTACTCTATAAATTTCACTATAACATTTTCTTATTTTTATTTTGAGATACATGTCTATCAAATATCATTATTTATACTAATTAATTTAACAATTAAAATATGACATTTTATATGGACATTAAAAGTGTGTAACACATATAAACGGTAGAAAGACGAGGCATGAGAAATGACATTTAGTCTTGTCCAAATTCATAATTAAGGCTCTATCTATTTCCTTTTACATATTCGACGTGAATTAAAATCCTCCTTAGATGCAAATATATTTGGCATATATAGAGTAGCTTGATAATCCAAATATAAATGAAGAAGTTATATATATGAAGAAGTTTTGAGTATGTTTAGTGATTACGATGATTAGGTAAAGTGAAGAGAGAGATGTTTTCTTTAGGGATTATGTTGGGTTAATGGAGAACCTTTTTTTGTTGTTCCTTCAAAGTTGGAAAAGTGATTGATGTAAAAATATCGCTTGCATTCGGGAGAAGAATATGAACCAATTACTTTTGCTCCAAATAACTTGACCAACCCGACTTAACCTCTCTTTTGAAAATCTATAACGTTTAAATCTCTCTACCTCATATTTGTTTACCTAAAAGTTATATTCTTTTTTCCTTTTAATTTTTTTTTAATATCATAATTAAAATTGAAAAAATTAACATACAAAATTGTGCGGTAGATTTTTGTGATTTTCGAGTAAATATTTTTATTTTTTTTATTATTCTTAAAAAAGACCCATTGAAACTTGGTTTGTTTAAACCCCTCTTTTCTTTTTTCTTTCTAATATTCTACCCTCATTTTTTTTTCAATTTCATTTTTCCATATACATTTCAACTCATTAGTATTAGAAATAATACAATATTAGATATCGATTTTCTTCTTCTTTAGGAATATAATTAAGTCAAACGCTAATAACTCATAATTAACTAGCCTAATCTCCTATTAAGCCTAATTTTTCATGCTATAATAGTTTAGGGCACCCTTCTTGAAATAATTCAAATTTACTTTATGAAAAAATTATCTTCTATTTTAATTATACTATTTGAAAAAAGTTATCTTTTATTTTCAAATTTATGACATAGTTGCAACTAAATTCTAGCTACTATATTATGATTTTGATGGGGTTGATTTTTTTTATAAAAAAAATTGTACAAATGGCCCTTAAATTACATTTATTGTTGTAATTAAAACCCTAATAACGAATTTACATTTATTGTTTCTCTTCGAGGAAGAACCTGGGATTTGGTTTGTGAGTAATTTTGTATTATTAAAACTAAAAGTGATTTTGACTAACTATTAGAATAAGTGGTTGGATCTAAATTATTTAATTATTATTGATTTTGTAAAAGTATGATATATTGTATTGATATTTGGTCTGATATAAATTGTGTTAATATTTGATCTCATACTTGTACAAATTATTTAAATTTAACCAACATTTTTAACAGAATAATGTTTGTTTTGAGATGTAGTTTTAAACCTATGAATTACTAAAAAAAATTTACATTTGACAATGAAAAATAGAGGCAGAGAAATATATGGAGAGGTAAAAGTTTAAGAGAGAAAGAATAGAGGTAGAGAAAATTGTCAAAAGAAAAAAAAAAGGTAAGTGTTAAGGCAGATCATAAATTTAATAAAACAGTAGATCTATATAGATTATATAAGAATTTAGGGAGAATAGAAAAAATTGATGGAGAATAACTTTAAGGAGAAAGAAACATAAAAGTAAGAAATTTAGAATTTTCAAGAGCACAAATTTAGAGAAGATTATAGAGTTTTTTTTTAAGAGGCAAAGAACAGAAGGTTTGGGAAGAAAGAAAAAAAGTAGAGAGAGTTACAATTAGGGGAGAAAAGTGAGAAAATGATATTTAGAAAAACAATAATATAAATTAGAAGTTATTGTAAATATAATTACGTAAATATCCATAACCAATCAGATGTTACCAATATTCCTATAACTCTCCCTTTATTCTATGTTGTAACATTCATCCCATTAAATTCTATAGTGTAACATATACCATAGGATGTCCTATAAATAGAGGTATGTGAAGCCTTTGTAAGACACACCACAATTGAGTTTAATTGTTCTCTACTTCATCCATTCCTTATTTCCTTGGTTGCTTCATTCTTCTTACTTAGCTTCTTTGTTCTTGTTTTATATCAGAAGTAAACATTATAAAAACTCGAGAGAGTGAAAATTAGGAAAGAATGTATAAGTTAGAAATAAAGATAAAAATGGACAAACTATTCTAAAAGAAAATTACAAATTGTCCAAAAAAAAAAAAAAAAAAAGAGTTACCACAAAATAAGTGAAATGGGAGGAAATTTTTTTAAAGGGATTTTCACACATAAAATGTCAAATCAAAATAGCAAAGTTCCATCAACTTATTGAGATGATAAGTTTGTATAGTGTTTAATAGTATCAATAATAAACTTCTATCAGTTTCTATTATTGTTAAATTTTGATAGACTTTCATCAGCGTTTATTTGAGTTGTAAAGAAAGTACAAAATTTTCTATAACTTGTAAATAGTTTAACTCATTTTTCTATATCAGAAAAAAGTCCCAATTTGTCAACATGAGTTTAGCTTAACTGGCACCTGTGTGTACCTGTGGACAAGAGGTCTCAGGTTCAACTCCTCACCTCTGCATTTATTACAATACCTTTACAAAAGAAAAAAAAAAACTCATAGTCACCTAACAAAAATCGCTTGATCATCTCTCAATTAAATTACTTTTAAGAGTTGTTTAGCTCATCAATATGAGTTGAGTTGGTATAGTTTATTAATTTATTGTTTGGCCTCTAAATGTTGCTGAAGTTAAGTTAGTATGTTTCACATTGTCTTGAAGTTTTTGGAAAGAATATTGATCATTCCAATCCTCTTTCAATTTGTAACCATCGAAGGAATTTGGGCTAATGTTGAGCTTCGTTTCAAGGTTCATGTTTTAACATATTGTAAAAACTCGAAACAAAAACTAGACAAACACAATTAGGAAACAAACTCTTTTGTCATCCTCATAAATTTCCAAACTCTCATTTTTTTTTTTGCTTCTCTTTGTGGCCACATGACATGTGGCGACACAGAGAGACTGACGTCCTCAGAAGAGATTAATTTTAAAATAAAACAAAAAAAAGTAGCCATCAATCTTTTTTACAGTGTGATTGAACACCAAAATAAAGTAAATAACTTTAAATAAAATAATAAAAAAAATGTTTGTGAAACTAAAGTTGAGTTTGAGAGTCGTTTAGGAAGGTGTTAACAGCTCACAACACCTGTTTAGAAAACGATGGTCAAATTTCAACTTTTACATTAAAAATATTCTTTAATTTTCTTAAAAATAACGTCTTATTTAATTTTATCCCTCATTACTCTAATATTTGAAGTAATGATCTCATAAAATAAGTGGAGAGCAATACATCAACTAGATTATATAGAAAAAAATTTTACCCCGCAAAAAAGTGAAAAATTAGTACAATTTCACAAAATTCGCCATTGGAATACCTTTCTAATAAAGAGGTGTTTTCTTTTCCGAAAAAACATTAATTAAAATCATTTTTCTTGAGATTAAATCTCGGACTCTCAAAAGATGTGATCCATGGCCTTAAGAATTTTAGAAAATCAGACTCCCAAATTTCCTAAATTCCATCGTAGAATTTTGTTTAAGAAAAATAATACAAGTTATTAGAAAAATATTTATTAGAAAATCTTATGAAATTATAGATTAAATTTTGATGGTTTGAAAAAACATTAAAAAATTTACAGCTTTAAAGAAAATTTTCCTAAATGATTTGAAAAAGAGGTTTGTGAAAGATTTTAAAACTTGGAGAAATTTAAATTAGAAGGATTTTAAAACATTGAAGATTTTAATTAAAAAGATTTGTAAATTAATTGGAATCGAAATAAGACTTATAACAACGATATGTAAAAGAAGAGTAAAAAATAACATAACAAATTAAGCAAACATAAAAATAGCATACTGATCAGATTTTAATAAAAACATATTGAAGATTGATCTCAAACTTTCAAAGGATCAATTTTCTTCTTAAAAATTCTAGAAAATCGAATTTTCAAATTTTTTAAATTTCATCGTAATTTTTTTTATAAAATAATAGGTTCGATAAAAGGAATTATAAAAGATATAGTTGAAAGAACTTTCAAATGTCTTCAATTAAAAGAAATGTAACAAGTAAATAAATATTAAATTGAACATCAAAGTATCATATTGTAAAATATTAGGTAAACAATCAATATCATTTAACGAAACATAATAATAGATTATAAACATAAAAAAAAAAAACAAATTAACATTTTAGAAAAAAATTATTGGAGATCGATTCGGACTCTCAAAGAATCGATTCCTCACTTTGAGAATTGTAGAAAATCGGACCTTCAAAATTTCTAGATTCGGTTGTTTGATGTTTTTTTAAAGAAAATTAATTAAAAATATTAAAAAGAATTAATGACTGTTAGCAAGAATATATTAAATAGAGTATAAAGCAAACAAAAATATTTAAATAAGATATATAAGAATAAAAATGTAAAATAAACAATAAACAATAATCTATATGTAAAATAAAATAGAAAACACAATTACTAGAGAAAAAAAGAATAAAGTAAGAACAAATAATGAGTAAATAAACCAGATACAAAATAATGTACATGAACAAGTAAATTTATGATAAGAGAAAGGTAAATGTAGAACATAATAAAGAAATAATTATAATTGATAGAAATAGAGAAATAGAAACAAGAACAATAAAGAAATATGGAGAAAAATATAATATTAAATAGCATAGAAAAATGAAAAAATATTAAAGAAATAATAATCAATGTTATGAAAAAAAGTAAATTAAATAAAATTGCGAATTATAAAGAAATTAAAAATAAATATATAAAGAATAAAATTTAAGAATAAATGAACAAAGAAAAGAGATAATAAAAAAAATAAACAACAAGATGTAAGCAATATGTATAAATTAATAAAAGAAAATTACGGAAACAAAAGTTTTGAATTCTCTTTTATTTTTCATTTTATTTAACTATATTCCTACATAAAAATAGTTGGTTAAATATTGTTCTTGTTCATTGCAATAAAAAAAAAAAAAAAAAAAAAAAAAAAAAAAAAATCAAAATTAAAATCAGAGAAAGAAAATCCTTTTTTTTTTAAAAAAAATTACAGTCCATATTTTATTCAAACAAAGATTAGTGAGTTGTTGGAAAAAAGTTTCAAAACAAATATACCATGAATAGTATAAAAAACATCAAATCCCGTCACATATGAGCTCAACACCCTACACCCCAAATACAAACTTATAAACTCAAACAAAGCAGATATGCACCCTAAACACATACATACATATGAACTCTCCAAATATATGAACTTCAAACATGTTGTATCAACTCAATGACCCAAGTAGTCCCAAAGTGAATTTTTTACGTCTTCAAAACCTCTTTCACGTAATTATGCACAACTTTAGAAGAAAAGTAGTTTTAAAAAAGAAGTGTTTGCCAACATAAGCTTAGCTCAACTGACACCTGTATGTACCTGTGGACAAGATGTCCAAAAAAAAAAGTGTTTCCAAATATAGGAAAACGAACCAAAATGTTTACAAAATATAGTAAAACTTCATACCTATACCTATCAGTGTCTAAAATTGATAAAATATAAAATTTGAATTTCATAAGATATCTGAAAACATAACTTTAGAAATAACAAAACTTCAAAACATGTATACCAGTCTAAAATTGATAAAATATAAATTTTTGTAAACGCTCAACTTTGAAAAAGCATTCAATAGTTTTCCGAACTTTCATATTTAATAGATTCTCATAATTTCATAAATCAATAATATACAATATTGAAAGGTTAAATTAACCTAACTCAAGTGTTTGGTTGATGATTTGAAAACATAACTTTAGAAATAAAAAATTCAAAACATGTATACCACTTTGTAATTAAAATTGTTGTAATCATAATGGGCTTCAATCACATACGTAACTTGATTATCTTGCTTTTATCAGGTTTACTTATAAATTTTTGCAAATGTAACTTGATTGCCATTAAAGTTGTATCGTTTTGTATTTTTATGTATCATTGGTAAAGTTATTTGTAATGATAATAATAATTGTTCCATATTTATAATTCTATCAATGTAACATTAATATGTGATATCTATAGAAATTTAAAAAAGAAAAACAGTACAAAAGTAATCTAAAAAAACTAGCCTATCCCATGTAATATACAATAAAACTGATGACCTTTAACTTTTGCAATTAGATTATGTTAGTTGATTAACAATTTGGTTGGAAACCTTACATCTCCTTACAAATACAAATAAGAAATAAACAACAACAAAACATAATAAAAAAGAGACATATATATATGATTGGATTTAGAAGGTTAGTTTTAGTTCTAAGGGTTGATTTAAAAGAAAAAATAAGTGTTACAAATATAAGTTTGATAGGTATATTATAGTGAAATTAGATACCTAAATACACATCATATTTTTCGACACCAAAATATATGAATAAAAAGTAATATTATGGGTTTAGGAGAAAAGGAAAAAGGTAAAAGGTAAAAGGTAAAGAATGTTACTTAAACTTGAAGGACACGTGCCATTGCCTCTCTCGAGCCTGTCACGAAGATTAGGGGCAGCGGCAAGCAGCACCCTCTCCAAAACCTCTCCACGATATACAATTTCTCAATTACCTCTTCTTTATAGAATTACAATTTTCGATGGAGAAGTAGGAACCTATATATATATATATATATATATATATATATATATTGTTAATATTAAAATGAATATTTAGATTAAAAGAGAAGTAAAGAAAAAAGAAAAGTAAATGGGTGGCTTTGGGGAGTGTTTGGTTTGAGATTAAATTAATATTATCTCCTTTTCAACCGGGAACAAAGCTAAGGGGTTGCATTGGTTTTCGAGGACAACCCATTGTTTCCCACACCCTATTCCTTTTTTTTTTTTCTTTTTTTTAATAGTTCTCTTGGTGGGAGACATTACCTTTGGATTTTCATTTGATCCTAGGCTACTTTCTTTTTCTTTTTCTTTTTCCATTCCTTCATTCTCTCTTACTATGTCTCTCAAATTAATTAATAAATACTACCTTCAACTTATTCTACATTTTTTCTAACTTTAATATATCGGTTCTTTTCTTTTTTTAGAAGCAAGAAAACATATATACAAACACAAGATCAACTATTCTCTCTAACAACTACAATAAGAACAAAGAGGAAATAACAATATATAATAGAGAAAAAAAACATATTTTTAGATGAAAGAACACTTGAAAAAGGATGTAAAAGTTGGGATAAGATGAGTAATTTTGTACTCCCATCCTCACAAGGACAATGACAAAAGTTGAGATTGAATTTGTGTTTGAAGATATTTTTTTGTGATGAAAGTGTTAAGATACCGTCCTTAGCATTTATAAAATGAAAGAGGTCGGGTGGAGTGAAGGTGGAAAGATAAGAGACACATCATTGTTGTACGCACATAAGGGTTAAATTTTTTTAATGTGTATATATATATATATATATAACTATAAGCATATACATACGTAGGAGAAGACTTAATAAAGTGCTTAATTCTATGAAGCACATGGTCCAAGAAAATGAACGAGATCTCCAACAAATATAGCATTGAGGAGACTTTTTCTTTGTGTGTGTGGGCAGAGAAAAGCATGATGACTTCCTTCAATGATGTTCATAGCATGAAATTTTCAGGATAAAGGGAACAAAAGGTTTTCTTTTTATTAAATTTGAGATTTTCTATAATAACAAATAAATTTCAGGAGTCATGTTATCGTTGGGGATTATTTTTAATTTTTTTTTCTCACATTATAAGAAAATAAAGTAAAATATTTATAAATATGACAAGAATATACTATCTATCAACAATAGATCTTGATAAACTCCTACTAGCATCTATCACTAATGGATAATAATAGATTATAAGTAGTTTACGATCATCTTGCTATATTTGTAAAAAACAATCACTAATTTTTTCATTTAAAATATTTACTTTTACCTTTTTTTTTAAGAAAAATCAATTAGATAGATTTTTTGAAATATAAATTTGAATTAAATGGTGAAATTTTCATTCTTTAGTTTAACTAAAGGTTCCTTTGAATTGACTTAAGAAAAAAATGTTTTTCAAGAAACTCATTTTTGTGAAAATTGTTTAAAATATACTTAAAAAATAGTTTTGAGTAGCTTCCAACACTTTAATTTTTTTTCAAAATATTTTTTTTAATTAAATACTTGAAAATGTAATCCAAACACACCATGAATTTATCAAAAAAAATTCTCTTTTTTAAAATTTAGTATTTTTTTTATTTTAAATAAAAAGATCTTTGTTTGTTTTAGTGATAATGATGGCAGTTTAGTATAAAGAGTTGAGTGTGAGGGAACCAAGAATGGTAAGGAAGATTTGTTGTTTCTATTTCTTAGATGAAATAGATCAAAAGTATCCATATTTAAAACTACTATAGTTGTCTTTGTTTAATGAATTTATGCTTGAATTGGATATTATTTTATTATGTTTGGAATTAGATACCACATCATAGTTTGTTAGTTCAATAATTGTAGGACGTTTGTGATAATAATCAATGTCTAGTTTTTTATATTGATCTATATTCGGATTTATTTGTTGGGAATGACCATCATTGTAGTGTCTTCTAATTGATATTTCAATTAAAAATTGCTAATTATTATTATTTAACTTATTTTATAATTTTAATAATTATTCTTTCTATATATATATTACGTAAAGAAAGTTTGGAGTGCGTTAATTATTCTTCTTGCCAAAAATCCTAGTATTTCCTCTGAGCAATCCTTTTCCTTTTGATTCCATTCTTAACTACGGCGAGTGCACGCATGAGTTAGGAAAGTTGTGTTAACCTTGAGGAGCAACCGACATAAGCGATTTAGCACCGAGGTCGCGCCGAATTTTGCTTTCAGGACAATGTTTCGACACGGCACAACTATGATCAACATTTGCTTTTCCAATATTATTGATACGTTCTTTTTTAAAATTTCAAAACCAAAGTTCATTAAGTATGACAATATACTATTATACCTAATATATTGTTGTTGCATTGGCATTTGGTGGAAATACTTCATTATTGTTAATGGTTACGTGAACGTATAATTCTAAAATGATATTGCCAAAATTTCAGAATCTATTAATGTAGGACAAATATTGATAGATAATGATAGAAGGTGTGTCTATCAATATATGTTACTTATAAACATACATAAAAGTCTATCATTGATTAAATTTAAAATTTTGTTATATTTTATAATTATTTTTTGTTAATTCTAGTATATTTTTTAAAACAACCTCAATTTTGATTATTATTAATTTTTATCATAAGGAACTTTAATCTTAAATCACGTGTAAGTTTGAGAGGGAATAATATATTTTTCATACATAATAACAATAATAACGGTAGATTTGATGAATACCACTCTATCAATTTTGACGTAGGAGGTAAATTTATTACTATAGTTTATTACTATTTTATATACATGGTTAAACATTGTTTAACAATGATAGAAGAATATTACTGTCTATTATTGATAGAAGAATATCAGTGTCCATTAACCTTTTTTTTTAAATTTCAAAATCCTCACCCCATATTTATTTTTTGTAAAGATAATTATTGACACAACATTTTAAAATAATTTAAATGATCACGTCTAGGATAAATATTTGCATGGGGCATTTTTAATGAACTAGTTAGTAAGACATGCATTGCATGTGAAATTTGTCATTTTATTTTAGTATAATTTATCGTTTTTATTTTATTATATAAAAAGAGTGGGAATTGTATAAATAGCATAATATGAATTTTGTATAAATAAATAAAAATTACCTAAAAGGAAAAAGAGGAAATGTGAGAATGTTAATTTTTGTATTTGAAAGCTAAGATATTCAAGTTTAATGAGTTATTTAAAACAAAATATTTAAGAAAAGAGAGGGTGTAATTAATATAAAATTTCTTAAATTATAACAAATATTTTTCTTTAAAAGTAGGTTATTTTGATTTTAAAATACATAATAAAATAAAGAACTACCTCACATTATTTATTATTATTGTAGCAAGAAGAAGATTATATCAATTAAAAGAAAATGAAAAACATAAGAAACATATTTGTAGTTACCTTTTTTTTTTAAAAAAAAAAAAAAAAAAATAATCAAGTCTGTGAGACTTGTTTTTAATTCGAGTGTAGGAAGTAAAATTTTGGCTAAAACTACTATAGAAATTGGTGTTTGAATATATCTGCGGAAAGGATTAAGCGATCAAATCTTTTATTGTTAGAATAAGTTTTGCGATTAAGAAGTTAATTCGCAAGTAAGTTTTGAGAAAAGAAGGGTTTGTAGTAGAATCTATAAGTCTAAACGCTCTCAGAGGAAAATCTGGATAAGTTTGACTAAAACGACTAGTCGTTTGGGTAGTCTTTACGATAAGAACCAAGAGTTTGGCGATGAAGAAGTTTGCGAGGAAGCCTTGAAGTTTAAATTCAAGATAAGTGTTCTAAGCGAGTAAAAGTTGGTTAGTTCGCCAGGAAGGTTTCTTGTAAAAATATAACTATGCGATAAGGTTATTCGAGAGAAGTGTTGTGGTTAAAGTTATTCGCGGTATGGGGTTAGGCGAGAAGTAAGATCTGGCTAAGAAAATGTTAAATTTGATTTGACAAGGTTTAACGTGTAAGATTAAGAAAATGTCTCTTCCCTCTCCACAAGAAGAGAAGGAAGAGGATAATATTTGTTAAAGTGTGGTGAATGATTTTCTTCTTAAATGTTTTGTGGTTCCGCTTTACTATTTCGAAAGATGATTTCAAATGAGAAAGTGTTTCAAAAAAAGATTTATATGTGTTCTAGTATTATAAAAATCATGTTAAAGCTTGATTTGATGATTACGATTTTCACGCTATGAAATGGTTTTCAAACTATTAGTTAATTTCTTGAGATGATGCTAACTTTTATGCGCACATAAAGAGTCAAGGCCACCATGAGGTGTACGGACCACATGGTGATAAGAAGCTGGCTTATGCGTTGAGAGGAGCGTATAAAGCTTAGCGGTTTGAGTAACAAGGACAAATCTGTATGTTCTTGGAGCTGTTGATACAGTAATCAAAACGCGAGGTAACATTGCAAGAAATTTATTATTCAGTAACAAAGTTTTAGTGGCGCAATTAATTTTTGTCACTAAAATTTCATTTATAGCGACGCAAAAAAAATATGTCACAAAAGAGTATTATTAGCGACAAATTTTTAATCCGCGCCACTAAAAGAATTAGTAAATGTCACTAAAAATAAAATAGTTTTAGCAACAAAATTAGTTTGTTGCTAAAACTTTAGAAAATTTCCCCCAATTTCATTTTCCCTCCCACTTTCATTAAACAATATAATAAATATTTATTTCTTTTTAATCTTGCCCTTTCCCTCTACCTCTTACGATAACCCCCTCCCAAAACCCATCCCCAATCTTCACCACTCCACGACAACACACTCCTATTTCAATCGATGACGACCCACGAAGTATTTGGCCGGCAACCCAAGCTCTTCTATTTCGGCCACCAATGACGCACGAAAGCTTTCGGCGGCAACCCAAGCTAAAACGTTTCTCCTTCCGTCGACAACCCACGATTTTAACGCATCCCCATCGTTTCCGCCGGCGACCAAGATTTTGACGCATCCCCCACAGTTTCTGCAGCAACCCACGAGTTCACGCGTTCCCCACTGTTTTCTCTGGCGACCCACAACCATTACCGTTTCTGTTGACAACCTAGAACCACAATGAAGCTCTTTGACCCACAATCATTTCCGTTTCAGCTACCACAAAATAGTTTCTTCCGTTTCAGTTTTGACCGCTACCCACCATATTTCAAGTTTTCTTTCTCCTCAACCTAAAATTTCACAGTAGATTGTTGTTGCTTTAATTTTTTATTTGTTAGAAAATCTTAAAATAAGATAAATTGTTGTTGCTTTAAGTTTTTATTTGTTAGAAATTCTTTAAATAAGATAAACTATTTTGGTTACTTTAGTACTTGAAAATGTGTAGTCTTTAAGCTTGTATTCCTTTGAAAGGCGTTATTTTCCTATTCTTCTATTTGATATTGAGAAAGTCTTAAAGTCTTGATATATTATTCGTATTTGGTTTTTTAGTTTCTCATTGTATCTTGATATGTGCCACTCATTGTTGTGTGAAATAAAGTTTTAAATATATTGTTGTTTCTTTTCTTAAGGAGGTTCCAACCATCCTTTGATTAGAGAACAAGAATGAGTTTTGTTGAGGATAACATTTTAAGTTAATCACATATTTTTTGCCTTATTTAAGCTTCTATCATGTGGATGCATATCTAGATTAGTTGTTGTTGGCTTCGATCCATTATTTTGCAATTTACATTTAACTAGCTTTGGTTGTAATGTGTAGAAAGAAGAGGGTAAGGAAGTAAGTGACATTGAATTATTCCAACTCACCCATTCCAATGAGAAGAATGAGTGGGTGAATGAAGCTAAAGCGATATATGTAAGTAATGACATTCATTGTTGAAATTTTTCTTAACCTAGAACACATTTATACTATTATGTAATTATGGTCTAGGATGAAATGATGGAATGAAAAACCACTTTATCACAAGAAGGGAGTGAACCACTTCTAGAAAAGGAAATATGTGAACGGGTATTGGGTAAGCGGTCGGGGCATGTGAAAGGACAAGGTTGGGGACCAAGACCCAAGAATGCTAGAAATGAAGCAATTCAACAAAGCACCAAAGAAGCAAATGCACAAGTGGCACACTTGCAAAGTATAGTTGAATCGCAACAACCTACAATTAAAGCAATTTTAAAAAGACTAACATATCAAGAAACTAGCTCCAACATGAAACGAAGTTCAGAACAATCAAATGAGAGTCGACAGGTACATTTTAAAACTTAATTAGTTTGATATAAAGTGTCAGATTAAAGTAGTATATACAAACATGGTATACTGTGAATTGATATGACTATCCTGCAGTTATGGTAGTCATACATTCGTTCTTATGGTGATTTTGATGATTAGAACGTTATAGAGTGTCATTATGATGATTTCGTTGCTTTTAATGTAGACATGCCCTCTTTCCTCATTATAGAGTTTGTTGTTTTTGCTTTAGACATGCCCCCCTCCCCTCCCCTCCCCTCATTTTCGTGCTTGTGATTAGAATGTTATGGAGTGTCATTGTGATTTTGGTTCTTGATGTGGATATGTCCCCCCTCCCCTCACTCATTTTGGTGCTTGATGTGGACATGCCCCCCGTCCCCTCCTCATTGTTTGAATTTTCAATTTAGACATTCCCCCCTCCCCTCACTCATTGTTTTAGAATGTTTGAGTTTCATCCATTTGAGAGTAGTGTCATTATGCTTTGAAGTGCTAAGTTTCGTTTATTGAATTCATTGCTTTTCATGTACACATTTCAAATTTGGAGCACAAATGGTCTTCTATACAAGATTATGAAGTTGACTTTGGATGAATATGAAAAGAGTTTTTGGTTCGTATCTTATAAATTTGTTAGGAAAGATCTTTTCATGATTCCAAGACTTGTAGGAATTCTTTGTTATAACTTTTTGTTAGACTTATTGGAATGCCAAGACATGGAACTTCTTGATGTAACTACATGATTATAACTTTGGAACTAACTTTGGACATCCATTTTTTTGATGTAACTTCATACTTATAACTTAGGTTGACATTGCTTGAACTATTTATGAAATTATTAAAGTTTCTTGACATATATTTTTTGTGATAAAGTTGTTATTCCATGTTGTCTAGTGATAGTTCTTAAAATTATTACCCAACGGTTTCGTAGCATAATGGTTAAGAGTTTTGAAACCTAGTAGCTGAAGAAGAAGAAGAAGAAGATAAAAAGAGTTCTTAAAATTATTATATGTGACATTTTATACCAGGTTTATATAATAAATTGGATATTATTTTTTTTTATATAATAAAATACCTTTAGTGGCGTTCATAATACGTCACTAGAAAAATAAATAGTGACATAACATATGTTATTAAAAGTAAGCTTTTAGTAACGCAAAAACGTCACTAAAAGTATGTCTTTTGCGGCGCGTAATGTTGCGTTGCTAAAAATTTTAGCTACGCGGATTCAGCGACAGTCCTAGCGAACGATGTGTATTTGGGATCCTTGACGAAAGGAATGAATGTTAACTAATATGTATTTGTTTGAAATTGTTATGTTATGAATATGTTAAGCATCAAGAAATGTTTATGCGAGATGGAATTATTTGATGTTATTTAAGTGAAATGATGTTTATGAAAATGTATTGCGAAAAGGATTTCATAAAACCTTAGTCTTTTAGACATTCTTTCAAAAATTCATCTTTCAGGATTAGACGTTTAGGCCAAGTAGAGAAGAAGGTTGAAGGATTTGCAGCGAGATGACTCCAAACGTTTTGGAAATAGTTAAGCATTAGTTGTTTGGTCAAAGTGTTGTAATTATGTATCGAACGTCTGTTATTAATAAATGTTTTGGTAAGTATTTATTATATTTGACGTTTAGGTTGACCACCGTTGCGTTTTGAATTTTGTTAATAGTATAAAAGGAGCTGAGAATAATATTTTACGAAAATAAAATTTTAAAGCTGTAACAAACTCACATTCTATTCCTACTATTTCGGCATTTTCGTCGCAATACGGTTTGAGGTGTGACAAGTCAATAATGAAAATATCATAAAAACATTAACAACCCATGCAGACCCTTCATCTTCAAGCATGTGATCTCCAAGCCTCCATCTTCTTCTTCAAGCTCCCAATCTTTAACCCTCCATCTCCCATCTTCAAGTTCAATATACCATCGTTCTTCACAAACTCGCATAACAAAAAATTTGTTCCTTCATCTTTTAGCTGACAGTCTGCAAACCCCAACATCCCCATTTTCAAACATAAATTTTATCATAAAGCCACTAAAACTCCATCCGTAACCTTACATCTTCAAACCAAAATTAATAAAATTTCATCTTCAAGCTATTAAATCTCCAAACCAAGAGAAGATAAGTTTTAGAAAATGTAGTGAAGAAGACTCGTTCTATAGTAACAAAAATGATATTACAAAACAACTAAAATTCTAAAAGTTTTGAAACCAATGTAATTATAATTAAAGGTAAAGTCATAAATTCTAGAGTGGTTTTTTTAGAAATAAATAAATTAAGACATTTCATATTTTACATTATTATTACATTTAATGATAATTAAAAATTAAAAATTATTTTTATTAATTAGCAATATTTCATTTGATTTAATAAATGACAAAATTATCCATCAAATTAATTTAAAAAATGGTTATAAAGAAATGGTAAAATAGGAAGAAAAAATTTCTCCATATAGGAGCTTCTGTATATATAGTATATAAATAATATAATAATACTATTTTTTTTTTTTTTTTGCAAAAGAAAAAAAAAACCCAAAGTTGTATAAAGGTAGAATATTATGGGGAAAAGAAAAACTCTTTTAGTTCCCTAATTTTGATTCAATTTCAACCCTTCAAAACATTACGGCTTTAATTTAGATTTTAAATTTAAATTTCACAGAGTTCATAAATTTAAAAAGGTTATATATTTACTTTTGAGTTTTTTTTTTTTTTTTTTTTTTTTTTTTTTTTTAATTTTCATTTTATCTCTGGATTCTAAAATTTTACAGTTTTGTTCTCAAAATTTTTGTTAATGTCTTTTTGAGTTTTTATTGTTAACTTTCATGTAATTACTTTAAATCATTATGGTTGGCATATTTTGATTAATTAATTTTAACGGTGATAATTATCTTATAAGAGGTTAATGAAAAATATTTTTAATTACTACTAATTAAAGGAAATTATTGTAATGTTGAAAATATTTATAAAATATAATAAAATTTTAAATCCTATATTGGATGCCACTAATAAAAAATATAAATTAACATTAAGGGAAGGAGGAAACAAATGAAAGTTATAGCAATACAATGCGTCTTTGTCATGTGTCAATTGCTGGCGAATTAGGGAGGGGGAAACAACTTCCTCCTTTAATATCATAACATTGTTGGTTGGGTACCCTCAATTGAGAAAATACCAATGGAAGTTGAACAAGGATGTGTTTTCGATGCTCAGGCCAAATATTTAGCAGTTTTGATTGGATACTTCATGACCATTTGGGACGCTTCGTCTTGCTGCTTTCATGGTTCATCAAAAGATGTATTGGAATCCATGATCCTTAAAGGCATATAACTATTTGTGAACGCCTCTCTTGCATGCTAACTCTTCATCTTCGACTTGTCATGGTAGAATATATATGTTTGGAGATTGTTAGCTTTCGTCTGGCATCTCTTTGGATCTTTACTTAGGTTTTCTTTTGGAACCTGCAGAAAATCTGAGTGATGTTTCTTTTCACCATGTTTGTGTAGATGAAATAATGTTTTGGCTCATTCTTTAGGGTCGAAAGTTTTATGGTAGGAACAAGCATATTCACTTCTTTAGTTTCTCCATATCAATCGAACATTATTCTCTCTGCTTCTTATGCCCAAACATAAAAGAATATTATCAACAATTTTAGTTTATTTGAATGTTATGTAAAAAAAAAAAATTTAGTTCAATTATAATTTTGTGTTAAAATTTGAGGTTATAACATGAATTCAAATAATAATAATGATACAAAAATTAATCTTCTGACTGCATAACATAAATACCATCATAAAATCAAAAATCATTGACAATGTATGGATAATCATCGACATAAATAAATCCTCTGACGCTACCATTGAGAGATATCGCCATGGAAATGGTCTCTCATTTTGGCACGGATATGTCCCAACGATACACCATATTCTTGGGAGATGTCATTATTTCTACAGATCAAATAATATAGTATCTAAAGATAATAACTTCTTTCAATGTGAAAGATACGACATCGAGAAAGTTTCTTTTTTTCCAATTGTGATCCATTAGATATTGGAAGATGGTCTCCCAATAGAACATTTCCTTGTTTTTTTTTTTACAACAAGACCAATGCCTTTTAAAACATTGGAGATGATATTTTCACTGATTTTTTTTTAGTATTTGCCAACAATTTTAGGCATCAAGAAATACCATAGTTTATAGCTAAATTTGTGACTTCAACACATGAAACCCTCTAAAACATTTGCATTCTTAGTCCCCCAAGTAAATAGGTTTTACTTAAAGATGATATCACAAGCGACTAAAATTTAAGAACTCAAAACTGTAACCAACGTTTTGAAACTTAAATGCCGAAATTGAAAACTACATCTTGAAACTTATTAGGAAGGAAATTGAAAGTAGACTTATTAAAGACCAAAAAATACATTTTTTCCCCTATATTAAATAAGCGTTTTGTAGCAACACCATATCTAAAAAAAGCAAAAGAAGAGGTTCATATATTAGGTAATTGAAAAAGCAAATAATAGAGTGAGGTGTGTTGTTATAAAATTGTGAGCCTACCACCGGTTCACCACCCACTTCATCACTATACTCTCAAATTTTTGTTACATTTATATTCTCCATATTAATAATTTGTCCATGGAAAAATAATTCATTGACTAAAGTATCATAAATTATTTGAGGAGATATATATGCGACACAAATATCTTCCTCATCATCAAATCAATCATATGTTAGCTCATATATATATATATATATATATAAAAAGAATAAGAAGAAAAATGATATCATTTGAAATAACGATATGACAGGGACGAATAGATTAGTGTTTATCAATATCACCAATAGACATTGATAGAAGTCAATCAATATCTATATTTTATACGAAAATGTTGTGAGAACATAAAAAAAAGGTTTTGATTAGAGCTAAAATAGTTATATATATATAGAGAGAGAGAGAGAGAAATTATTGAGAAGTTTGAAAATAAATAAATATAGTAAGAATAAGTAGGGGCATTAAATATTTGAATAAGGCAACGGTATTAGAACACAACAGTATTAGTAAAGTTAATACATGTGAGCAACAATAAATTTGTAGGTACTGTTTGGGCAACTACTAAAAATAGATATTTGCTGCAAATAACAAATAAATAAAAATCTATCTTCCAACTATTACATATTAATTCCATCCCACTTGGTATAAGCTGTGGGTTCCCATATTAAATGCTTCATTAAATTACTATTACTTCTTCCATTTCAAAAACCAACCAAAATTTACCTCTTCTATCCTACATTTCCATCAACTAAAACTATAGGTTACCATTTTTGTTTTGTAGTATGATTCTTATTACTCATCTACTTTATTATTATTAAATGTGTTAAAAATAATTACTAATAAAACCTTATAAGTAATTGATTAAGTGTTATAATGTTAATTGTTTCATAGTAAATCATAAGAAAAATTATAGACTACAATTATGAGTGAAGGAATGAATACCCATATGGAATTAATAAAATCTGAAAATTGGAGAAATAAATAAATACAAAAACTATATTTATTTTTATAGGAATTGCTACCCTAAAAGGAAAAAGCTACATTATTTTCAAAAATAGAAAATAGCAAATGAATACCCAGTTCTAATAAAAGAGGCTAAATTAAAATGAGAAAATTTAAATTTAGTGCCTTGACAGGATAAACACGTTGCATTGTCATTGTACATATAACTTTGTTCCTCGTTCATCTTCATAAAACCATTCATTCTCCATACACACATTGTGGAGATTGTGCTCCTCTTCATCTTCATATAACCATTCATTCGCCATTTAGTTCTCCATTGATTCCTTATTATCCAATAATCTTCCTCCATACCCAACTACCACTACCTAAATACTCCTAAATATTCTTGTTCACTACCAATAATCTTCGTCCTCGATGGTAGTGGTAGTTGGGTATGGACGAAGATGGTAGTGGCCACTACCATTACCATGTGATCAATTCTATACCCACCCTCCCTAAATATTCCCTACAAATAATTATCAATATTTCTTTTAATTAACATTACATGTTAGCACCAAGTTATAATTAAATTATAACAAAATTAACACACTTCCACTCAACGCTAAAGCCACTGCTACCAGTTGGTCGGTGTGCCACTGCTTTCATCAAAGCATTCTCGTTGTTTGAAGGTATGTTCTCGTATCCATCAATTCTCACTCTCTCATTATTACCTATTAATGAAATATCAAACACAATACACATTATTATATTATAATTAATTCAATTATATAATAAGTTTAGATAGTTTAATTAGAATTATATTGGTTTAAACTCACTCCTCGTCTACGACAGTATCCATCTCCTTCATAATATACAGATATATAGTTTTTCTCAACTACGATTCTATTGTTTTCCATTATGAACTCAAATGCAAAGTTATAGAATCCTCCACGACAACCATCGTCTCTATAATCACAATCCACCACTTCTTGCTCTAACAAAGATACTAATTCATTCCAGCGCAGCCACAGCTGCAAACGCTCAACAACTTCCTACCAGACACATAAATATTAATTAGAAGGTGTTAGGTGTTAGAAAGAAATATAAATTAAAGCATAATTATATGTTAGAAGGCATTAGGGCTTTAGAAAGAATTATAAATTAAATTGATTACCATATTTGCCTTGATTTTTATGGCATTCACAACTCCTTTTTTTTCCTTCGGTCAATTGAAGATGGAATATCCTTTGAATGTTCATACATGAATCCACCATTCTTCTTATTTAGTAGAGTTTACAAGATTTGGAATTTCACCTGAAGATTTTTTTAGACATTCTAGTATGTGACAAAAATGTTAAAAATGAAATTTGAACTTGAGTCTAGAAGAAACTTAGGGACCTATGGAGCACACACACCATTTTTTTACCTATGCACATATTGATAATATTAACAAGTATTCAAATTTAAATTTAACTTAATATTCATTTTTATAAAACATCTGTTGACAAAAGAACATATAAATTAAAAATAATATAATTTAGTATAATTTATACAAATATTGTTATTTAAGTTCAAATTATATCAATTTAAAGCATTCTGAAATAGAAATAATCCTAACAAACAAACACAATGTATTAAAATATCTACAATAATATTTTTATAAAATAAACATGATGTCGGATATATATAACTTTATATATATATATAACTTGAAACAACACTCATATTTTTTAGATTAAAGTGTCCCTAAAAAAATGTGTACGTGTATCCTTATTTCTTTGGTTAAATTATGTATTTATTTACAAATTTGGTTCACAATACTTATTTTTTTCTTATATTTTTCTTTTTTTTAAATAATCCTTTACATTTAGTTTTTCAGTTCATTTAATTTTACACCATCCAATTATTATTTCTAACCTATTAATTAGGTGACAGCCTTTTTTGACATATAATTAAAGTAATTGGTAGCATAATCATGCTTATGAATATACTAATTATAAAAGGTTTGAATTAATCCTCCACTTTTTTTTTTGCTTTTTTGCTGATACCATTTAATCAAGTTCACTTTAATCCATAAATAAAGTTTAACCGTTTTATTAATATATATATATATATATATTATAAATTAATTTGGTTAAACTACTAATTGAGTATCTAATTTTTTTTTTAAATTGTATCTATTGCTTATTTAACTTTTAAAGTTATTTAAAAGATTTTCTCTTAACTTTTTTTTTTTTTTCTAAAAGTTCTTGAAATTTCAATTTTATATGAAACATGTTCTTATAAAATTTTGGAAATATTTATAAACTAAGGGCATGTTATATATTAAAAAGTTTACTTTTATTTAAAAAAATTTCATAAAAAATGTTTAAAACTAAAATGAAAGTTTCTTTAAAACTATTTTGATTTGTCATAAAATTAAAAAGACTTCTATTCATTAATTTGTTGGTAAAAATTATTAGAATTTTTTTAGCATTAGGAGTATCGAAAGATTCAAACAACAGATAATTTCATGGTTTCTATCTGATTCGTATATCGGTTGAGTTGTATTCATTTTAACACAAACACTAAAAATTTAAAGACGCTAAAGTTATCATTTAATTGTTTATATGTCAGTATGTTCCATATAGATGCATGGATGGATTGAAAAGTTATCGAACCGTATAAATACTTATTTGCTAACTCAAATACCTACAAAACTTTTTTAGTTAACTCAATTTGCATTCTATTACTTCAACTTCAAGCAGAGGCTCAATCCACTCTCACATAGTTTCAAAAATAAAATAAATAAACATGTTAGGTTCGTATGTGGAAATAAATTCATAGTGATCCATCAAATCAATTAATCAAAATCACAGTGAAAACCTTAGTATACTCTAATGGAAATGG
This sequence comes from Cucumis hystrix, assembly GCA_025688845.1. Classification (NCBI taxonomy): domain Eukaryota; kingdom Viridiplantae; phylum Streptophyta; class Magnoliopsida; order Cucurbitales; family Cucurbitaceae; genus Cucumis; species Cucumis hystrix. Next base: position 625,264 of record JACWES010000016.1, read on the forward strand.
ACCATCACATGCCAACATCAAACATATTTGATAACATATATCGTATACTTTATTCCTAGCAATACTTTGGGGATTATCTCTTCATTGTCACCATCTTTTATCATCCTTAATTAAATGTCGAATTATTCTCTAAATAATATATTTCTACATGTCTTTTTAGTATGACGATAAGTAGGCCGAGAATTTGAACTTTCAATATATGTTAGTTTAACTAATTTAAACACACATTTTAACTCATATTTATGTTTAATTTGTTGAACCCATTAATTCAGAAATCATATATCTCACATGAGAAACACCCTCCTCATCCCTATTTCATTAAAATAGGAAGAGTCAGAACATGAGAAGCAAGAGATGCTAAATATATGTTTTAATCCTTAATAAATTGTTTTTATTTCTTTATTTCTTTCTTTCTTTATTATTATTTTTTTTTTTTTGCAATTTAGTGTCATTTGTTTAAAAGTTTTCAATTTAGTCCCTTGTCATCAAGGAAATAGAAGTGGCTAATGAAAAAGCTACTTCACATATTATTTAGAAAAGTTAGGTTTTAGAAACTAAAATAAAAATTGTCATTGTTTTTAAAACTTGAGTGAGAATTGAAGTGTTTGCTTGAAAAGAAATTGTAAAAACCATAATTAAAATATTAGGATAAAATAAACAAACATAAAACTCACCTATAAAATTATTATCAATAGAGAACAACTTTTTCATTCTATTTTTTTCCACAGTTTCTTGAATCAAAATATTTATAAAGCATAATCAAATTTAAGATTGTATCAATGTTAATAGAATATAAAATTTTGTTATATTTTATAAATATTTTAAGTAATTTTGTTATTTACAATAATTTGTCTATGTAGAATGAGGAAATTAAACCTGTGTATTTATGTGATTTGAGTTATAAGCATATTAGTAAAACATTAACAATTAGCATTTCAAATTATGTTTATGGGTTTTTTCAGATTCACTTAGTTGCAAATATTTATCACCTAAATTATGTTTCAAAAATTTATTTTCAGATTCTATAATCCAAACTATGGAATTTCGAAAAATAACATTTTTATATATTTTTTTGGTATTCAAAATAATTTAAATTTTAAAATTTGTAATACACAAGTAGATATAAAAAACATTTAGAAATACAATATATAAGGTTATAAACTCAATTCCTTTTTAAAAAGTCATTATGCAATATGATAATTTAGATAGATTTAGGAGTTAGCATCTATGGTTTTAAAAGTTTAACATTAATCTCTATGTTTGATACAACTTTTCTAGACCCTATGATTTGTTAAAATCCTCTTGAAAAACATTACCATAAGGACTATTTTATGAAACTTCTATCAAACTAAACTTTACCTATAAATCATAAGACATAAATCATAATCTACCTTTCTTCAAGCTACAGTAACTAAAATTTCAATTAATCTTATAGATCATAATATTACAAAATAATATTTATACAAGAATTTTAAGGGTCATTTCAAATATTATTAATAAAATCTAAAATTTCTCAATTTGTAAGATAAAACATATCAATAAATAAAATTAATAATATTTTATTGTCAGCTAATATTTTAATTTTGCTACCAAATCTATTTATGAAAGCAAGAAATTATAAACTCTGTTTTGGTTAAATCTCATGTAGTTTTCGAATTCTCTACCAAATGGGATCTCATGAACCCATTATAGAAAAGTACGTTGAAAAATGTTTTTATATATATATATATTTGAAATGAAAATTGAAAGTGTCTACAAAATCAGATGCGTAGACAATATCGCCATCCCAATTCGACTCCGTAGGAAGTGGTTTGTATTTTATTCTACAATCTCTGTGATTTTGTAAAATTAAAGGAAAAAGAAGAAGAAGAAGGTGAAGAAGTAACTAATTTAAAGCAAATTCTCTACTTAACTAGCTACCCTGGCTTTTCACTCAAGGGTCACTTTGAACTTCGAGCTACTTTATCCTCCTCATTCTTCTTCTTCTTCAAATCCGACTAAATTATAAAACAAGCTTTTGTCTCCATCCACTTTCAAACTGATTTTCTCACAACCCCTTTTCATCTCTTCCCTTAAATTCATACTCAGAAACAAAGATGATTCAGAAAAGCTCAGAACGATCAGGTATTCCATACATAGTATATACGTACACCATTGATTATTGTACTTACTGTTCATTTCAATTCTAGTATTCAAACCCAGAAGAGAAAAAATAAAACCACCATCAGGTAAAATTGAAATTACTTTTGAGATGTGGGTAATATATCTTATAATGAATAAACAATGTTCATGAGCAGAGAGAGGGTCTTAAATGCTAATGTCAGTCTGAGTATTAGAGCTTAAAAAGAGAGAGAGAGAGAGAGAGGCCAGATGGAAGGCATATTGTTTCCAGAGATTTTGGTTTTGCTTTAAAAAGTAGTTTCAATGTATGAATATAAAGGAAACTGTTTAAAGGATTAATCAAAATTCAAGGTATTTAGGGTTGTTTAAACGAGCTTATTCAGTGTTTTTGAAATCTGGGTGTTTGATTTTTGAAGAAATAATTTATGGGTTTTTTGCAGAGAGGAGAAATGATTGAAGGGTAAGAGATAGAGAAAAAAAAAATTAAGAAAGGAGTACAGAAAAATTTAAGGTGGACTTTGCTTTTGGAAGAAAGGGGAAGAAGAAAAAGGGTTAAAGGATAGCTCTCTCTCTTTCCTGACTTGGAATGTGATATATCAATGGAGAGAAAAAGGTCTTTTTATCACTACACAGCCAAAGTACTCTGTGAGTTATCATCATCAATATGTATAGGACAGTAACCCCACCTGCACTCCATTCAACCTCCTCCTTCTTTTAAAGTCTAACTCAGAAGCCCCATTTTTTTTTTCTTTCTCTCTCTCTCAGAGTAAAAAAAAGTATAATGGAATCCACTGTGTTGTAACCATAGGTCAAAAGAGGATGTTGTTTTCGTATAATTAGTCTTTGTTTCAGAAAGGAATGAAAGTGGTATGGAGGTGGTGGATATTCAAGAACAAGCCTGTAGGTTTCCACGAATTGGTAATGGTAGAAATGATTCCAACAAGTTAGGGCAAAAGGGTATTGTTCAATACTCCCCAGATGATAAAGAAGACAAGGAATTTTCGAAAAGGGTCGCTGTTGTTACTTCTGCTACTGTTAATCCCACTGGACGATGTGAACCAGGTGGCATCGGTGGAGTTGGTGCTAATCGTCTTCATGGATGGCATCACTCGTCTCGTATTATTAGGGTTGCTCGAGCTTCTGGTGGTAAAGATCGGCACAGTAAAGTTTGGACATCGAAAGGGCTCAGAGATCGACGAGTTCGGCTTTCTGTCGCTACTGCGATTCAGTTCTACGATCTTCAAGATCGGCTTGGTTTCGAACAGCCCAGCAAAGCTGTTGAGTGGCTGATCGAAGCAGCTTCCGACGCCATCGCTGAACTTCCGTCTCTGAGTGGCTCTTTCCCTGAAACTCCCAGGCAACTCAGTGACGAGAAAATGGGTAGCGATGGGGCCGACCAAGGGTTTGATTCGCCGGAAATGGAGCTCGACGGTGACCCGAAAAAACACCAACAGAATCCGAGGCAGCAGCTTTCATTGGCGAGGTCTGCTTGTAGTAGTAACTCAGAGACGAGCAAGGGCTCGGGATTGTCTCTCTCCCGCTCTGAAATCCTAGTGAATCGAGCGAAGGCACGTGACAGAGCAAGAGAGAGAACTGCGAAAGAGAAGGAAAGAGAGCAAGAATCTCGCGATGCTCATTGCATTCCCAACAACCCATCTTTCACTGAGCTTCTCACCGGCGGTATCAACAATAACGGCGCCAATAACACCACCAATCGGACGAATTCAGCCTCGCAAAACAATGTAGTGGAGCCGAATTTGTTCGACAAGGCAACGGCCATGGATTACTTAGCCTCTTCTGGGATTATAGCCCAACAACCGTCGTCGTCTTCATCTTCACGGCCTGGCCATAATCAATCTGCGGGATTTTCAGGGCAAATCTTTTTGGGAAATCCACACCAATTGCCGGTGTCGATTCCACAATTTAACATCTCAGCCGCTGAAAATACTCAACAAGATCGGCTTCAACATTTCTCGTTCGTCCCAGATAATTTGAACGACTATAATTTTAACTTCACCATCTCTGCCGGCCTTGCTGGTTGCAATAGGGGGACCCTTCAGTCCAATATTTCACCGTCTCTTTTGCCTTACCTCCAGAGGTTTCCTCACTTAGAGGGATCAAACGTACCCTTTTTCATCGGAGCTGCATCGCCAACGACGGCGACGACTCCCGTACAGTTGGAAAATCACCATCAGTTGACGCCAGCATTGTTTGATGGTAGCTGGCAACTCTGTTATGCTGATGGAAGCCATCACTCAGATCAAAAGGGTAAAGGAAAGAACTGATGAGTTCTCAGAAAGCACATTTCTTCCACCCCATTTCCAGGTATTTCAAATACCCTTAACCCATTGTTCATCTTTAATAATTTTATTTTCTTTCCATCCCATTTTAATTAAACTTCATCATCTATGATCCTGTTACTGTTCCTGACTTCCTGTCTGTTTCTTTTCTTCATTCATCGACATGGTTTCCTTATTGCTGGAATTCTTGACATTTTGGATTCATGTGCTGCTGCTGTGTTGTGTATATCTGATTTGTTTTCTTGATAGTCACAAGAACAAGAATTATTGGACATATACTTTTGTGGGTTTCATATATTTTAATTTTTATTGGTCGATTTATTGTTTATTTATTATTAATGAATATAATGATTCCTGCATGGATTGGTGTGAGGGTTGTTGTCCCCCACTGGCCACTCCCCCATTGTGTTGTTTTGTTGGTTTCCCTTCATTCTAGCATCGTATGGTTATGTTTATGTTTATATGTCCATGACAGGTGTTAGAAGCTAGCTCCTTCTAACTATGTTCATGCCATGTGTTTGTCACTGAGAGAAAAAAGCGCACTTTCACAAAACAGGACAACTTTTTACTATTTTCCTCTTCTTTAAATGGTTGTTTCAATGTTTAGCCAACTAGGGTTTCATGGGGTTTGGTGAAATGCCCTAGGCCTAATTAGATTCCTGCTAATTAGTGTTCAACCAACTAAAACGAGAGTAACAATTCCTTTCCTTTGCCCTAAGGCCTATAAATATAATATTTACCTGTTCAAGACGATTTTTAAAGTTTGTAGGTCACCTATTTTGAAAACCTAATAGGTGAGCTATAAATTTTACCGTTGTCGTTTATGAAATACATAAATCATATCTTTATATCTTATATTATCTTTGAAATAACATACAGTTTATTTTAAATCCCATTTTGGCGAACTACTAGGCGGAGTTTTTTTTTCATGCCTATTGCATAGGGTGCTTAAAATTATATTTAAACATAGGGATAAAATTTGCAGATCTCATAGATCAGAGTGTCACTGGCATGTGCCTGACAAGTCAAACAGTCAACGTTGAATCCCTTCTATGCCATTAGGTTCGTACAAGACTACGGTCTCAGAAAGATTATGCACGCTAAATTTAGGTGAAGAAGCCTTGGTGACCAAACTAATGAATCTATTAAAAGATAACTGGTAAGATAGAAAGAAGTTCGATATATAAAGTAAGTAGGATGGTTGGGAGGGAGAGGAAAAATAGAGCGTTTCAAGGTGTGGATAGGAATTCTAGGTTAAGGTTTTTTGTTCTTTTTGCTTAATTTTTTTTTTTTGTTTTTTTTTGTTTTTGTTTTTGTATTTGTTGCCTTGGCAATATCTGAGTTGGAAACCCTTTTTCTAAGGAATTTTTATGTAGATTTGATCTTTTGTATGCCCTCGTGTTCTTTCCCTTACTTTGAAGGAGTTATTTCTATAAAATAAAATAAATAAGTGGGATATTAATAGTGAGTTTAAGACCATTTTTGAAATACAGTTCTCAAGATGTTCAAGTACTTCACTGAGCTCGGTAGTGTGAGCTTGTAACCGAACACATAAGTATTATTGGAGTGCTTGGATGTTGGTTCGGTCCACAAAGTAGGGTCTTACTAGGATAATTTCTACCCTGCCTGTTCCAAGTAGGGAGTTAGGCCTTGGCTTTTGGCAAAAGTCCAGGGTTCGATGCCACTAAAGACCGAGGGAACCACGTGAGACTGGTTTCACAGAGGAGTGTACTTTCATCTTTACAAAAAAAAAAATGTTTTACTTTTTTGAACAATTAAGCGTCAGCATATAGTATACTTTGACCCTTTGAAAAATTTTAGAAATACTTTTTACTATAGTGTATTTCATGATAAATTTGATCGACCTATTTAAAAATTAGGGGATAGTAATAACAAACAGGATTCAAAAATCATCTTTGCCACTGTCATGCATTTGAACACACCTAGAAATGAAAACCTAATTTTGTAAATAAGTAGGATACATATTATGGAGTTGATCGCAACGTTGGCCACGATCAATTCATTCTTAGATGAGTGCAATGCTTGTAAGAAATTGCGCTATGCATGTGCATGATTCTTCTAAACACCCATTTTTAGACTCACCATATGTAGGCAGAAACTACTCGTGCGTTGGTATTTCACCATCACTGAGGTAGAGCTGAACTTAGTCTAAAGAAGTAGGCCAACGATAAAAGATTTTTCTACAAAGACATCTTTCATTTCTTAATTATGAAGAATTTGTTTTTACTTCTAACATTCTTCAAACTTTTGCATACCTCAATCTCACATGATAACCTATCAGACTCTAAAATTTAAAAGTCAAAGAAACTTACAGTATATTGAATCTTAGATAGGTAGCTATTGTTGGATTGAACTCAGTCCCATTATGTTCTCTATTATACTCATAGGTCTTTGACCACTAGATCGATTTATGATTGATAATATTTAAAAGACATCTCAAATCTTACGATATTATATAAATTGCTATCCTATGATCATCACATTAGATCTAGATGTTAGATATCTTTAAGTTCTTAAGTTTTTTGAATGTTTGTTTTTCAGAGCTTTAGATGGTAATTTTTTTCCTGTTCAAATATCTTCTTGAAAGAAATAGAAATATGGAGTACATCTTTAGTTGTAGACAACTTGTAGTGAGCACATTACACAAGTTTGAGCATGCTAGTTTCTCTCACATCAACAACTTGCTAAGAATAGAAGAACATGTTTTTGAGCCACTCTGCTTTTTCCACTTTTCGTCTCACATTTTATTCTGATTTTTGTAGTTTGATATTCAAATTTGATTATTTATACCTCTTTTGTGGTCAATATGGAATAAATTACATTCAATCAGAATTTAGCTTAGAAAAGTAGATGAACAGCTTTTTAGGGGGAGAAGAATCGAACTGATTTTAACTTTAATAAGGAACTCATTTTAGGAAAAATCAAATATAGATTCTTCTCTACGTAACTTTAGGGTTTTTAATAAAAGAAACTATAAGAAGATGGTTGAGGAAACTATTCTCTACAGTGGAGATTGTTTTATTGATACCCCAGTTTAATCAATGATCTTTTCAGTCTTATGCAGTTGCTGGTTCTAACTTTATTCTGTTACTTAAGAGAACATTGATGGATATCTTCAAGAAAAAAACAACCTAAAAAATCAAATATATTTTTGTAGTGTCAGCTACTACTAATAGACATTGAAAACATCAATTTCTATCCTACACATACACGGTAACATTTTGATATATTTAAAAATATTTTCACTATTTAAAATAATTTTCTTGTTTTTTTAGTAATATTATTATAGGTTTCATAAAGAAAATTCAATCAAACAAGGTTCTAGAGTCAAGGACCCTTGTGGGCGCCTGACTTAGGGTAAATAAAAAAATCATTAACATAACTGAAGTTTACAACATTTGATATCAAGGCCCCTAGTTGGGTTTAAGTTGTAGGTATTATTTTAAAACACTGATTAGCTGTTCAGTTAAAGAGAACAGTCAGTTGATCGATGATGGATAATTGTTTAATTATGAACTAAAAGTAAAAAAAAATAAAAATCTATAGGATTTTAAAAATCTTTATAGGATTGAAGTTCCCTTTTCTTTTTCGTGGTGAAGGTGTTGTCAAAATTTAACACTGCATGTGTAGTTGATGCCCAATGGGCTATTGGGCTTAACAAAATAAAAATGCTATTGTGTCATATGGGGGGATCAAACAGATCTAATAAAAAAAAACAAATAACCATTTACTCTAATTAGTATTGCTATCTACTTTCATTTTATTTTATTTTCCCTCTAGTTGGCACTCTCTTCTAAGTTCTAACTAGACATATTCAGCTGGCTGTTCATTTAACATACCCCATATTTATTTTCTTGCTTTAACTGAAAAACAATCAAACAGCCCTTTCACTGTCATATGTGATTAGAGGTTGAAAACAACGAGTCCCTTTTTTCATCTGAAATTTTGATTAAGATCAAGAGAATCATTTTTTATATTTCTTTAATTACTGTTATGATAGAAAGTTGAATATATAATTGAGATATTATTCATGAACTTTTTGGCTTTCTTTCTTTTTTATTCAAAAGGAAAGCTAAAAGTAAAATGTTTGACTTTGTGCTGGTTAGAGGGCCCATTCAAACGGCTGAACTTGTTAATAGGAGCTACTATTTTTTTTAAAGTAAAAATTGAACTAGTCAATTGGAGCTATTGATTTTTTAAAAGTAAAAGATGCTATTCTTTGATTCTTAGTTATTGGGTACTACCTTTCTTTCTTTTAACAGATTCAAAGCCTTCCATGAGATGCAATTAACAACTCGTCAAATCTGGTGATGATTTGCATGTTAGAGAACAATATCTTTTGAAATATTTTGAAATATTTTGTGCATTCTGGAAATATCAGCATCTTAACAGAAAATATCTTTAATGACACAGCCTGTGATCTACATTTGTCCTTCTGTTCCCAATGCTTTCAAGTCCAATTTAGGCTGAAAATTTTCACACCCAGAAACCAGTTTGTAGTATTATTTTCATAATTTCAGTGGATGTCATTTTCTCTGGCAGGTTGTGATGGTGGAAAAATGAAGATGGAGCACCAGAGAGTGGCCCTGCCCATCGTGAGTCCTCCATGTTCAGATCTTCACATTTTTATGCTTCTGAAACACTTGATTTTTCTTTGCTTTATCCCATTTTGAGTTTCTAAATTCCTTCTTTTATCTCACATTGATTCGTATTATGTTTTCAAGTGTTTATGTGTAATCTTCCACAAGCAAATGCATGTTTTGTTGGTATTGAAAGTAGAGATGTAGAACAAATACAAATTTACGTGAAAACCCTATTACAGGAAAAAAAAACCACGATGCTGATATTTCTTATTATTTTCTTATGATAATAAAAGTACAATGGGCAAAATATTTATAGGCAACATGAGTCTAATTAAAAAAATTAGGGCAAATTAAATCTTAACTACCTTTGGGCTTTCAACATGGCCCAAGCCCACCATTTCTAACACTTCCCTCAAGTTGGGGGACGTAAATGTTAGAAATACCCAACTTGCAAAGACAGGAATCAAAGTTTTGTGAGTATATCAGCAATCTATTGGCTCGAGGATTTGTAAGGAATGTAGATGCTACCATTGTCTGGTCTCTTTGATAAAGTGTCTGTTAATCTCGACATGTTTGTTTCTATCATGTTGGACCAGGTTATTACCAATACTAATAGTTGTCTTGTTATCGCATAATTGTTTCATAGGCACCTCATAGTCCTGATGAAGATCAGACAACACCTTCTGAAGTCAGATTTTCATAGATTCCCAAACTCATAGCCCTGTATTTGGCTTCAGCGTTACTTTGAGCCACAACTCCTTGCTTCTTACTTCTCCAAGTTACAAAATTGGCCCACACAAAGGAATCGTACTGTATCCCAAGGTGGATTTTCTATCAACAATAGACCATGCCCAATCAGAGTCAGTATAGGCTTTAATACACCTTCTATTAGTTTTCCCCGAACCTCAACCCTTTACTCGGAGTTGCTTTTAAATTCTTTAGAGTTCTATTAATTGCCTCCATGTGGTCTTCATAAGGAGACTGCATGAATTGACTAACAGTACTCACAGCATACGAGATGTCAGGCCTAGTGTGAGATAAGTAAATTAGCTTTCCCACAAGGGGCTGATATTTCTCTTTATCAAAGAAGTCTTTTCACCTGAATTTTCGAGTTTGACATTGAGCTCAATGGGTGTATCAGCAAAATGATATCCCATCATTCATGTTTCACCTAATAAATCAAGGATGTACTTTCTTTAGTACATGGAGATGCCCTCTCTGGACCTAGCAACCTCCATCCTAACGAAGTACTTCAGGTTCCCCAAGTTAGCTTTAGTTTCAAACTGATCCCCCATCTTCTTTTTTAATTCGATGACCTTAACAGTGTCATCCCCAGATAGCACAATGTCGTTAACATAGACAATCAACACTGCAATTTTTCAATCTTAGAGATTTTTGTGAACAAAGTGTGATCAGAGTGTCCTTGATTGTATCCCATAGACTTGATGAAAGTAGTAAAAATATCAAATCAAGCTCTTTGTGATTGTTTTCAACTCGTACAAAAACTTTTGAAGCTTGCAAATTTGATTATCAAACTGAGCTTTAAATCCTAGAGGATGACTCACATACACTTTCTCATCTCAATCTCCATCCAATAACGCATTCTTAACATCAAGTTGATATAGGGGTTTGTCTTTATTTACATCAATTGACAACAAGACTCTAACAATGTTTAACTTTGCAACAGGGGAAAATGTCTCAGAATCTCAACCCCATAAGTCTGAGTGAACCCTTTTGCAACTAACTTGGCCTTACGTCTATCAAGGGTACCATTTGTTTTGCACTTGAGTGCAAACACCCATTTGCATCCTACAGTCTTGTATCCCTCGGGGAGCATGCAAATATCCTAGGTCTTGTTCTTTTTCAAGGCTCTCATTTTTTCATGACAACAGTCTTCCAGTCAAGACACTCTAAGGCAAGGTGGGATATTCTTGGGTATTGTAGTAGCGTCACGGCTGGAAGTGAAGGCTCTGAACTGGGGTGAGAGGTTCTCGTATGAAACATAGTTAGAAATAGAGTGCTTTTACAAGACCTGGTACCTTTCCTCAACGCAATAGAAAGATCTAATTACTGATATTTCATGAATGGTCTTGCTTGGTTTCGTTTTCAGTAGACTCTACAACGATCTTATTCTCATCAACCCTGACCTTTCTATCTGTAATGACCTCATCAACACTACCCTTCTCAACTATATCTTTAGGGACCGTTATTTCGGACCCATTATTTGCAGACCCGTCATTCTCACCCACCTTACTGTCGATATGCGCGTTAGTAGAATTTATTCTAAATCTGTCATTCTCATTCATTTTGTTATTAATATGTGAGTCAATGGAATCAGTCATACCTTGATCTTGTAAAGGTTCAAAATCCTGAGCTAGAGTCGGTTGCAGCAGGAAACTCGACTTTCTTTATAAGATTCCTCTTATACTAGGTTTCCTAGGGAACTTGGTTTGTAGGTAGGACTGTAGTGTGAGAATTTGGGTCAGGTAAGGTAATCAGAGTAAGATAGATAGACTCTTAGAGAAGCACATAGTTAGACTCTTCACTCACATTCCCCATAAAGTAGGCTAACAGAAAAGAAGGGATGATCCTCAAGAAAGGTGACTCCTAGAGACAAAGTATTTACTTGTGGATGAGTGAAAGCATTTATAGTCTTGTTGGTGCAAAGAGTGTCCAACAAATAGGCAAGCCTGAACCCGATGGTGAATTTAGTTGGGTTATGACCATGGCTATGAACATAGTTTGTGTACTTGAACACCAAGAAGGGAACATCATAAATGAGACGGTGGAGGGATAGAAAATTTGAGACATTCTAGGAGGGTTTGGAGGTGTAGAATACGGAAAGACATTCGATTGATGAGATGAGTTGTAGTGAGAACAACATCGCCCCATAAATAGGAAGGGAAGTACACAACTTAAGTGAATGAGCAACTTCCAAAAGGTGACGATTCTATCTCTCAACAATCCCATTTTGTTGAGGGTTGTAAGCACAAGAACTTTGGTGGACGATTCCCTTGGAGGACAAAAACTCCTTAAGGGTATGGTCTTGAAACTCGGGCCATTATATGTCACTACATAGGATTGCAATCTTTGCATTGAATTGCGTTTCTACGGTGTGATAGAAATTTCAGAATGTGGACATGACTAATTTTTCAGAGTTAGAGGAAAACCCAAGTAACGTGAATGTGGTCGTCAATGAAGGTAACAAACCATCGGTTGCCAGATGAGGTAGTGATCTTGAACGGTCCCCAAACATCACTATGGACAAGAATGAAAGGTTTGGTTGGCTTATATGGTTATGAGAGAAAGGAGACTCAATTTCTGTTTAGCTCAAATACACACATTCACAAGACATGGTAGAAATATCAACTTTAGAAAAAAGATAAGGAAATAAGTATTTCACATATTGAAAGTTGGGGTGGCATAAACAGAGATGCCACAACATACAGTTTTTTTTTATCTGTAGTAAAATTTGAAGATAAAATTCTAGTCCTAGAAATGCTGCTAGAGGGGGTGTCATCATCAATCAGGTAGAGTCCCCTACTATGCTGGGCAATGGCAATCATCCTCCCCAAGCTGAAGTTCTAAAACGAAATAGAATTGATAAGAACATCGTTTTGGAGTTTAATTCATGAGTAAGCTTGCTTATAGACATTAGATTATAGGAAATTTGAGGCACATGCAACACATTATGTAAAGTCAATCCTTCAAAAGGAAAAATCAGCCTCTTCTCGACAATGCAAGCCCCATTTGCTATTTGTATCTTCTCATTACCAACACATGAAATATAGGACACAAAATGTTCTGAGGATCTTGTCAAATGATTAGTGGTGCCAGAGTCCAGTATCCAAGGATTATACTTGACTAGGTAATAGCTCCTATTGTAACTGGATCGGGATCCCTAGGTAACTGAGAAGGGTTAGTAGATTCACCCACATTAAGCTTGCCCCATGTTTTGCTTATCGTTGGAATGGAGTTTCTTACCTTTTGGGGGATGACCAAGTAGTTTCCAACACTGCTCCTTGGTATGTCATTATTTCTTGCAATGTTCACAGACAGAGATTGGTTTTCCACTGTGTTTCTCACTGTCGTGACTAGGGGACCTCGCATTTAAGGCAGTAGAATCAATAGCAGGGTTTGTTAAAGAACAATGTCACATCCATTTTCTCTACATAGTTTTATTTTCTGCCAGATAATGGAAAGTTTGTTAAAGAACAATGTCACATCCATTGTTTCCTGTTTGCATTCATGAACTTCTTTTTGCAGAGTGTATAAACGAGAGGTATTCTGACGCTTGAAATACAATTGTTGAGTCGTATCCCAAATGTCCTTAGCGGTTACGACGTACAGTAAGGACTTGTCAATCTATGGTTCCATCTTATTTATCAATGTGAACTGAATAAGAAAGTTCTCCCCTGTCATGAAACCAAACTTGTGGCACCTTTGAAGATCATTTTAATAGACTGGGACAACGAAAAATAGTTTTGACCATTCAATTTATCCTCTGGAAAATATCCTATAGATTGTGCCACTGGATTAGACACAAAGAAGAGGACAACGTAGGAAGCAAGGTTATTGGATTTTCAGGATACACCGATGAGGTCAAATGGTTGTTGGTCAAAGCCCTTAGTGTTGCCTCAATCGCTGCAATTTGTTGTCGTAGTCTGTCTAACTGATGTTGAGCTATACCTGGAGATAGACCTTGCTCATAGGCGAGACTGTGTTGAGGACTCACCTACCCCATAGGTCGACTGTGTTGAGGACTCACCTACCCAATAGGTAGACTGGATTGGATTTCCAACATCGGCACAGCCACTAGGGTTTGTAACTAACATGGCAGGAAGCTGTGCAATCACACCAGCAGCAGAAGACTAAACCAAGGTCGACAGATGGACAAGTTCTAACGACAGTGCGTGCAACGGTGCATAAAGTGAAGATGTATGTGTGGGCGACAATGTGTGAAGACGAGGAGGCGCTTATGAGGGAATCCAGACGGGCGACGAGTGAGGGACCCATGTGGCTGAAGGCTACCAATTGTCAGATGGTTGCAACTAGATAGGAAGGTTGGCTGATGGGTTCTAAAGACACCGAAAGTACTCATTCATAGTGGCGCTGATTCAAGCATCAACTATGGTGGCCGACAGTTGTTCCTTTTGCTAGGGTTCCATCAACTGTTTGATGGTCTTGGGATTCTTCGATATTCCACTCTGATACCATATTGAAAGTAGAGATGTAGAACAAACACAAATTTACATGGAAACCCTAGTACGAGAAACACCACGATGTTGATATTTCTTATTATTTTCTTATGATAATAAAGTACGAAGGGAAACATATTTCTAGGCAACAATAATTTAATTAAAATAATAAAAAATTGGGACAAAATAAATCTCAACTATCCTTGGATTTTCAACATGACCCAAGCCCACTAACTAACAGTTGGTAATAGAAAAACAATTGCCAAATAGCTTGCTTTAAGAGTTATTCTTTTGAGTTCCGTGCAAACTAATCCTATATTCTTTTATCACACCCGTTCAGTATTTCCCATCTAAAAATAAGCACTACAAAAACAGCTTAGCTATATTTCTCTAGTCCAATCATCTCTAACATTCTTCCATTTCATTTAAATCTCCACATCTCTGTTATCAGGTATTTGACATTCTAGTCCTTTTTCTCTCGTTAAAAGTAGAACATAAATCAATCCTAAAACTGACATGGATCAACAATCTGATCCATGGAAGACTGAAAAAACCATTTTAATTGCACCAGAAATAAAAAACCAGAAAGAAAGTGCATGTCACCACTTCAATTTGTGATAAGAAATGAAACAAAAACAAGAGCACATGAGTAGCAAATATCAATTTGTAGGCTTATATACGACCCTTCTTTATTTTCATGTGCTTTAACTTCAATTTGGTCTTCGTAGTCTAAACAAAAATGACCATTTCATCTGAACCAAAATAAACATATTAAAAATGCAGGGACCAGGGAGTTTGAGTTAAAATTAAACTTAAGTTGTAAGATAATGAAAGATAGTGATTTATAGGGAAGAAATAATGGCTGGAAAAAGTCAAGGGGTGGAGAGAGGAGAGGGGGAGGGCGTGTGTTTGAGTTCAACAAAGACTTTATTTCACGTGCATTCTCAACTCTACAAAGCTAAGAAAAAGAAGATGTTTCATGTGACAAACAGCTGCACATAACAGCTAATTCACTCATTATTATTATTATTGTTGTTGTTGTTGTTATTGTTATTATTATTCAGTTTATTATATTAATTATTTGCATTATTATTTCAATCTATTGGCCAAAGGAGACAGTCTTGAGTTAAGAAAGTTTTGTAGATTTAAGCAGCTAAGCTTCCATTATTTAGACAGTAATTACATAGATAATCTCCATCTATGACAGGGAAGCAAAAATATTCATAAACATGGGACACGTGCTTATTATATTATTTCACATTTTCATTTATATTCTAACAGAAAGCAACCATGTTTTAATATTTAAATCTATATCATTCATTCAATAAATAAATAATCTACATGTAATGTAATGATCATCTAATAACAAATATATAAGAGAAACAAGAAATGATTGGTTAATCCATTTGGTTTTTTTCTCAAGGGATAGCAAAGATATCCAATTGGTTCACGAAGGGTTAGATTCTTCTGCCAAAAGGAAAACAAAATCGAAGTGTGTGTAGATTTGGACATTCTCAAATTGGTCAACCTTTCAACTTGAACTAGAACACAGAAAGAAAGATGAGTGATTCTCATAATTTGCAATGAGTGGAAATGGGAGCACTACAGAATGTGAAAATAGGACTGGGCAAAGTTAGGGAAGTTAGGGAGTGCTGCACTAGTTCAATAGTTGAAAAAGTATCACTAGCTCACGTTCTAAGCCGAGTCGCATGGGAGACATGGATACTGTGTGAATCAATCCATCTCACATTATACGGTACGTGCAAAAGCCTAAGAGCCCCCTGCAATGCACCTACTAACCGTCACCTTACAAGCTTGATGGAATTTTCTCCAATCATTTGAGTATTAGTCAAAACATTCCAACTCATTTTCTACACTATCATGATTCATGAACAAGGAAAATGAAACTACTTTTCTCAAGTGGAAAGCAGTGGATAAGCCATGGACACACCTGACCTACCAAACAGAAAACCACAAAAAAGTTGTTTCCTCTTCCTTCACACTCAATAGTGAAAATGGAGCATAGGACAGATTACATATTAGGAACAAGATAAGGTCCATTACAGCAGACACACACAAGGCCAGTTTTTGAGTGTCACTTCTAAACCTGGGCAATGAAAAGGCTTTAGCTTCAATCCAAGAATTTGGCACTTACAACTCAGCTTCTCATATTATGCCAATATTCCCTGTCCCACTCACATTCTAACATCTAACGATACGCTCAGTTGCATCATTGCACAATAATGAGAAATAACAGTGTACAACTAGCCAAAACTCACCAATCTTTGTACCCCTCTTGTTCAAACACTGTTGCTTAATAATAGACCCTTTTCCCAATTCCATTTGTTTTTCCTTCCTAGCCCTTCCCCACATTATGTTTCATACAAGAAAAAGAATTATCGACATATGTGTAAACAGCTTTCAGGCCACAAAATGAAAAATTATTGAACTAAATTTAACAAAGGGCTTACATTTATAAACTTCAAACTATATCACATGAGATCATAATGAAGTCTTCTTACCTACAGTATTCACATATACAGGATGGACAGAAGTTAAAGGGGCTACAAACTCAAAGCTTTTACAACATCATTCTCTAGCTGTTTGTCTGCACTCCAAATAGCAAATGCCTGTAACAAAAACAACCAGCAGATGCATTTTTTCCACTATCTTTACCAAAAACGGTCAACCATTGTGTATTATAATATTGCCAACGAATGAGTTTTCTTTCTTTTTCCCCCTCCAGTCAAAAGTTGGTTTCATTGTTCTTCCAAAAAGAATTTCTTCCTCATTCTCATTTTCTGAAGGTAAGCAATCTCCTTCCCCCCCTTGCACCGTTCTTCTCTATACCTGAAAACCCAAAACTCTAATAGTTACAAAATAAGAACAGTTAAAGACTAAGTTGAGAATTAAAACTTTGCAAAAGGCACTATTACATCAGATAACTAAGATTATTATAATACATTCATATGATGTACTTGAAAAACATATACATTGACCTTTTCAAAAGTAGTATGAACTATGGAAGCTAGTTATGAATTATGATCATGTTCAGTTGAAAAAGACCCAATAATTCATAATAATTGACCAATGTATTGTTGTACCATTACAAACCGAAAGAAAAGATGCAATAATAATTATAACTTCCATATTCTTAAGGTTCATTTAACCCAAAAAAGAATCCAAATGAGCATTCTAGAGACCATGGGGTAGAAGCCATGGACCACAAGCAAATTTGAGTGCTCATATTCATAGACATAATATAACAATTACCTAAATCAACTAATCTAGTCAACTTGCAAGAATCAAAGACTAGGAAATGCTTGTAATTTGAATGCATTGAGAGGTTACCTCGAATTACTAATGTGGTTTTAGAAAGAGTTCATCTCAAGGCAGTATGTTCTCCTCTTCACTAACATATTTGCAGCAGTCCTATATGGTTCTTCAAAAGCAGTTGAAGCCCAAGAGCAATCAGAAACATCCTTCTTCGCCGCAGACTGTTCACTGGGTCGGATAGCGACCAGTGTAGCGCCCTTCAGTATCAACCCATTAGGCAATTCTAAGTGTGTGGCATACCAAAGCCTCATATTCAAAGCTGGTACGAGAGTTCTCTTCGAAGCCGAAGAAGCAGACAAGGGCTTCACCCTCAACTCCTCAAGTTGATCTTTGTTCATACAAAGCACCCCTTGTCCATCCGCATCAGTAAGAACCAAACTATCCAAAGTCTTGTGATCTGCTATTATTGGTTGCAGCAAATAGTGCCTCGCTGAAGCTGCAATAAGCGAACTAATCGTCCACACTACTCTCAATTTCAGACCCCCATTTGTGTAAAAGGATTCGGGTATACTTCCATTATCATCGCTAGCACCGCCATTGCCCATACAGAATCCCCCATCAGTCCCATTATCGTGAGCAATTGAAGGTTTGATGGAGCCCGGTTGAATCACCGAAGAAGCACCCAAAATTACACAATTATCCAAAGTGGATCCGAAATCAGCTCGCCATTTCAACAATACCCCATCATCAATACCCAATTCCCCACTCGGAAGCTCGATCCGAAGGAATCGAATCTCATTGAAATTCTTAAGAACTTGAGTTGGGGAATGATGGGTGACGCCACCTTGATCAATTTCACCATCCTCATCGGTACCAACCGCAAGAGATGAGGTAGAGGAAGTGGAAGCCAAAGTAGAGGATGCTCGTGTCTGACCCAAAAACTGGCCCAACGCTTGAAGGGGCTTAACAATGCCACCAAATACAAAGCGAAAAATATTAAAAAAAGGGCCACGAGATTTACCAGAGGAAGAAGAAGAAGAAGAGGATTCATCATCAGAAATAACACAATCCACGCGAACAACAACGTTTTCCACTTGAGGCACAAGGCAGTGAAACCTTCGAGAAACAACACAGCATCGACCAAGAGCCTTAACGTCACCAATCTTGTTGAAAATAAGAAGAAGAAGGGAGTCAGGAAGACGATCAAAGTGGTCAATACAACAAGAAGTGGAGGAATTAAAAGAAAACAGAGAATCAGGTTCTGGGTAGATCTTAGAAGTCAGATCTAGACGCAAAGACGACATTATTAATATTAAAGGGAAAAACAGAGAGAAAGAGGGAAAAAATGGAGGAAATTGAGGAAAAAAGAAGATGGGTAAGGCTGAAATGAAAAGGGTAAGAAGAAAACAGAGATGGGAATATAAAAAAGAGGGAAACAGATCTGAGGGGGAATTAAAACCCTAAACTTAGGGGAAGAAGAAGGGAATTGGGAGATGGGGAAGGAAGGGGGGGTGAGAGAGAGAGATTCATAGATCCATGGATTTGTCTTTTGAGAGAAGAGAAGGAGAGATGAAAATGGGAGAGAGAGAGAGAGAGAGGAAAGAGAGTTGAAGAATGAAGGAAATGAATATCGATGAGAGCGTAAACAGAGGAAAAGCTGTGTTTTTTGAGAGACAAAGTATTAGGCTTCCTCTCCTTCTACTCGCCTTTTTCTTTTCCTAAAGTTTGTTCTTTTTTCTCTCTCTCTTTATTTTGCGGAAGAAAAGGAAAAACATCTTTCCCATACTTTAAACCTTAGATTTAGGATATGTTTTTTTTCTCTTTTATTATTATTATTATTTTTTTATTATTTTATTATTTTTTTATTTTTACCCTCTCAAGAGTCTCAGTCTCAGTCTCAACTCTTTTCTTTTCTTTTCTTTTCTTTGGAATTCAATTCAATTTGAGACAACAATGCTATTAAACTTTTCATTCTCATCTCAACATCCCAATAATTTTACATATTACCTTTCTTTCTCTTTTTAATACAATACATATCCGTACATGAGAATTAAATTCAATTACAATTTTACATTCCCCCCCAAACTTCTAAAACTATCAAATTGGACTCTCTCTCAACTTTGCTATGCTCATTTGATTTTGGCTACTTCACATTTTATTTTTTAGTTTGATTGATTCCATTATTATTATTATTTTCTATATGAAGCTATCAATCTTTGACGTGCATTTCCCAAATTGATTGAATTAGTAAGTTTTTTCCTTTTTTCTTTTGCTTTCAATTTCCACATTTATTGTATCTGCATATTTTTCAAATATCTTGAATCTTTCTCTCACCAAATTATGTTAACTTTCTTTTTTTGGAAAAAGAAAATAGATACAAGCAACCAATCATTTATACATTATACCTTATCAATTTACATTTTTAATTAATATCATCAACAACTTTTATCACTACTCTTCTCCCTAATCACTCTCAATTTTATATTCATAACTATAATTATAAGCGACAATTTTTTCCTCAAATATAAAATTATAATGCTATGTAAAAGAAAGAAACGTCCTTTTAAAACAAATCTTTAATTTGTAAAGAAAAACATGAAATCGTATATCTTACCAAAAAAAAAAAAGGGTTATACTTAGCCTTCTTAATAATAACAACATTCAAACACAAGTTACAAACCTTTGGAGAAAGAAAGAAAGAAATATCAATGGCGCTTGAGATTTTTTTATATTTCCTCTGAGATCATATTTATGGCTTCCAAACAATTTGATTCAATAGAAATGGTTTGAAGATTCAAGCATTGCCGAGAGAGAGAGATGAACAGTTTTGAAAATGATCTAAACTTATGCTAAAGAAGGATTAAAGTAAAGATTTTATATAAGAGCTAACAAGAACTAACTTGTAAACAACCAATTGAATGACAACTTACAACATTGAAGCTTGAAGAAGAGGAGGGAATTTTCAGTCTACATCAAAATTTAATTTAAAGAAATTCAAAGGAGGGAGAGAAGCCATAAAAGCAATTATAAGTGAGCTTGAGGTATGAGCTTTCCTAACCGTAACTTCATCAAAGTAGTTTTGAATTCAATGACACTTTTTTTCTGACTTTAGGATTTGAAATATGATAGCATGTTCATGACTGTTTCTATCATTCTAGATGAGCAGAACACATATAGTATACCATACCATGTTATAAATTCAATAATATTTGTTGAGTTTAAATATGTATTATATATACAATAATATAAACTATATCATATATTACAAAATTTTTAACATAAAACACATTCCTAACTTAATTTATAATAGTTTATATTTAATGTAATATTTAGTAACTACGAGTATTTTTATAGTTTTTTTAGGTCAATCGAAGGTTGAGAATTTAAACCACGATCACTTGGTCATCAGTACATACAAATGCATGTTAAGTTAAGCTCTTGTTGGTTATAAACTATTAGTTCATAATATATTATAAAATGCATTTTTGAACAACTAAAATCGAAAATTAATTTAAAAATTTGCTACGAAACAAATATCCGAGTACAAATTTATTTTAATCAAATTTCATGTTTTCAAATTTATATTATCGAACTTGACAAAATTATTTCCATTCTAATTCTAAAACATAAACACTCTTTTTAATCAAAATGATAAATAAAAATAAAAAATTGAAAATTTCCCCTCCACATATATTTTTTCTAATAATAATAATAGTTGAACCAAAATTATTGAAAATAAGGCAATAAAAAACAAAAACAAAACAATCAAATAATACAAACCCTTAATTATTCATGGAATTAAAATGATATAAAAAAAAACAATAATATATATTTATAGTAGAAAGTAATGTAAATTTAGATAAACAATATTAATACCAACCTAAAGTATTAAAGAAAAGGCAATAAATAGGCAAAGGTAAAACATAGTAAGAAAACTTCAAAATAATACAAAACCATTAATTATTCATAAAATGAAAAGGGTCACATCAACAATATTCATTCTATTTCACTTCCAATTTTCTATGATCATCAATGCAAACTATTTATTAATTAAATTTTGTAATGTAGAAAATTAAAAAAGAAAAAAGAAAAAAGAGAGAGAGAGAAATTAGTAGAGAGAAAAAAAAAAAAAAAGAGAAAAAGATATGGAGGGGTGTTAAGGTGGGGGCAACCATTGCATAAATTTGGTGTGGTGGGTTTAGGGTCAATATAGCCAACTTGGGTTGGCCCAAGTGGTCTAGGGGCCTATCTTTAATTCTTCTTCTTATTATTTTATTAAATTTCTAATTCTACTTAAACACCATCATCATAACTAAAACACAATTCATAATTTAAACAGTACCAATCATCTCCCATTCACAATTTCATTATATAAGACGATGTACAAATATTATAGATGCATTATTGAAAAGAGAAAATAAAAGATAAGTAAAGTTGTATATATTAAGATAGAAGTTAATTAGGTTGCATTATGAATGGAAGGTTTTCATCCCACCCCAAGATGTTATTAATTAAAAAAGAAAAGAAAGAGTGATAATGATGAAATGTAATTAAGTACATTGATGGTACTAAATGAGAGAAATGGGGCATTATAATTAAAGAAAGTGGGACAAAGGAGAGGAGAGGAGAGGAGAGGGGTTGGGGTTCATAAATGAACTAATGAAGCACCACATTTTGTTTCTATTTTGTACGGACCCTTCATATAACTCTTTTTTCTTTTTCTCAATTTCTCTCATCTTAACCACATGCATTCCAATGCCGACACTTATATGTAATAACATTCAATTTTGATCCCTTTTCTTTCTCTTCCCTTCTTCATGTGTATATATATATATATATATAATATCTCACGTGACAGATTTCAAAGTTTCCCTTTTAAATATTACATTGGGTACTTGTGCTTTCTACATTGATCATAACAAAACTTTGTCACACTCAATTAATTACTTTTCTACACCAATCTTTTCATATATGTCAACATGCATGTGTGAGTGTTGATTGTTTTAGTATATGGTTTTTTAGTTGAATAACCTTTGTAACAATTGCCTTCTCTATGCCTAGAATTCAATTCGACATTTTGTTGTCCTGACATTTTTTTTTGTCACCTATAATAGAACAACATCATCTTTGCTTGTCTTCAAGAGTTTTTAATAGTGAAGACCATCATCGATCTTAATTAACTATAATTTTATATTGTATTGATCTTTTACTTGTGATTTTAGTTCTTTTATGTATCTCCAAAATTCAAGTCTTTAGGATGACGCATGTATCGATAAAAAAAAAAATGTGGTTTGGTAGATTGAGTTAGATGTAATCAAAATTTAGAAATAAATAATGAAATCAAAATAAGAAGGAAGAAAAGAAAAACGTAGTATTTTTGGCACGTGCCATGTCTTAAAAGCAATTAATACAAAATGAAATAAAAAGAATTGAACAAAGAAAAGAAAAGAAAAGAATAGAGTAAGAGAGAAAGTACAAAAATATAGTGTGGGATTGAATTCCGTATGGTTTTAAACCGTACCATCATCATGTAAAATCACAATTCATAGGATCATATACAAATTTCCTAAATTTAATGTTTGGTTCTTTGAATATGGATCTTTATTTTCTTTTTCAATATGATTCATATCATAAAAATTTATTATTCAAAATGTGAACTCAGCAAAAAAATTGAATTCAAAGATGAAGAAGTACACATAAAGTATCAGTTATAAAGATTTGAATGTTGTCAATAATAAAGACATCCATGTTTCTTGGTTTCAAAAAAGGAACAATACAACTTATGTTACTAATTAGCTTATAATAAAAAGAAAACAAAAATGAGGGTTTTGAATAGTTAACACATTATTAAATAATTATTTGGTTTTAATTAGTTTTTAGTTTTTGAAAATTAAGCATATCGTTATGATTATTTTGGACTAAAAGCTATCAAGTTCAAGAGAGTAATAAAATCTATGGATAAAGATTAAGATAATATTAGTTAATTAATTAATTATGATGAGAGATAAAAGAATGGTGAAAAGAGACCACGAGAAGAGAGAAAATTGGACCAAAGTGGCCTAAGGTGCATCCTCAACCTCTAGCTCTCACAAAGGTCATTCTTGTGGGTCACATGGTCTTAACGCGTATATATATTGACATCTCTCTAAGTACTTTTCAGATTTAAAATACTAGAGTTCACTCATCTACTATAATTAACATATCATTGCGCTCTATAAAAAGTAAGTTCTTCTTCCAACTTCTTAGGTTGTTATTCTAGTCCTTTGTTACATAGGAGGTTTTGTGGTAGACACCACATCAATAATTCTTTTTCTTTATTTTGCAGGTTGATGTTCTTTTTCAAGATTACAAATTTATTGATGCACGTGAAGTTCGATGAGCATGATAGAGTCAAAAGTGAAAACTAATAACAAAAATGGACCTAGAAAAAATGGTTGGTTTTTTGGGGATGATCTAAGCCAAAGTGCTTGTCCTCAACCAAGACCAACATTGAGCCTTCCTAAATGCTTAGCAACGACATGCTTTACGCATGCTTTGACCCTGGAGATCATTTTAGGCTCAAGATAACCCAAACAAGATGCTCGGCCTTGACCAAGGCCCTAGGTAAACCCTAGAAAAACATGGCACACTGAGTCCATCCCTTGACTCGATAGGTTAATCTAATTATTTCAACTCCAAAACTGATCTAGGGAACAAACTAGGTCAAATTTCTTTATATATAAATGTATATATAATTAGAACTTCATATAAGGTAAGTTGAGTTCTACTCTCAAACTCTCCTACCTTCTACACTCTTTCACTCTTTGTCTTAAGTATCAGAGTGAGTGTGGGAAACACCACACCAATGTATTGATTTTCTTATTTTCTTTTCCTTAAAACAAATTTACTCTTGGTATCACATGAAAGTCATATACATTTTTTCCCATCCGAAATTTGACTATCAACAAAAATTAAGTTTTAACTATAGCTCGCTCAACTGTTATGATATTATCCCCTCTCACATAATCTCTCTTAGAAAATTTAGAAGCAAAGAAAGTTGTCGTAGTTTAAATTTTAGTTTAGAGATAGATAAACTTAATTATAGGTTGAATACTGAATAATAATTTTACAAAAACAACATCACATCTTCATTATATGAACAAATAAAAAACGAAAAAAGTGCATGGTGTGTGAATCAAATTTAAATATAGCAATCACATGATGCATTTTGTTCTCTTCTGATCTCTTTGAAATGGATGGAGAGAGTCATGTCATGTGAGAAAGATACCATAAAAATAAACCAAATTTAATGCATATATGTTGATGATTAAGTTATATATGTCGGCCATATACTATCTCTTTATTTCATATTTGATAATTAATCATCCAACTAATTCAAATCATTCTTATATATTAAAAACTAATCAAAATGACTATATGATCAATTATAAGATGATAGCTAATAGGTAGATACAATTATAGGTACCATATCCCAAATTATTATTAATTTCACTCTCACACACTTGTATTGTAGTGATCAAATTCAAAATTTAAAGAATCAAATGCCAATGTAAATCTAAAAAGGGGAAAAAGAAAAGAAAAAGAATAAAGAAAACTTTAGGAATCCAAATAATTTAATGGAAGAGGTGTGTGTGTGGGGATTCCAAAGTAGATGTCAATTTTAGGAATACATTTAATATCAAATGGCCTAACCCTAAGAACATGTGAAACAAAAATGTGTGCATGTGATATTTGATGATCTCATGCTACCCCCCATCTTTTCCATTCTTTTCTTTTCTTTTTTCTAATTAAAAAAAAATGTTTAATAGTATTTTCATTAAAATTATTATGGTCGTTGTTTAACCAATTTTAGTAAAATTTGAATTTGAAACACTAAATTTAAAATTCATTAAAATTATAGGAATTAAAATCCAACATTTAGACAAAAAAAAAAATAGTAATTTTAAACTTTTTTTAAAAAGAAATGAAACTTGAAACTTTTTAGGTAATTTCAATTACTATATATACAAGTATTTGTCATGTTTCACTTGATTTAATAATTTGATAATTTTGGACTAAATTGGTGTAACATCTTATAAGTTGTTATGGAATATTTATATCAATAATATTTGATTTGATTCAATAACTAATTGTTTGATTGTACTACAACCACATACAATGTATTACATACCTTAGAGCTATTTAGAAAATTCTTTCTTAAATATAATTTTAATAGTGTATAATGAGTGTAAAACTTTCTTTTGCCTTAATAGGTTTTCGTTCCAAAAAATAAATAATTTTTTTATAATCATGAAAAGGGACTTACATGCAAAATGCACGTAAACGTGTCCTTTAATAAATAAAAGTGCAAATAGCTAATGAAAAAAGTATAATAGCCAAAATACAATTTAGTTCTAACACTTTCGAATTTGTTTGATTTGAATTATAACATTTTCAAGCTTACGTATTCATAATAAATTTTCAATTTAGTCTAAATTAGTTTGATAATAATAACTACAATTTTCATATAACAAAATATAATATGTGAATATGTTTTCAAAGATGACAATAACAATGTTTATAAATAACAATAAATTGGTAATAAATACTAAATTTAAGATTTATTGAAAGTATAGAAATTGAAATTAGAAATTCGAGAGTATAACAACCAAAATTTAACAAATTTCAAATTACATGAACCAAAGTAGTAGGTTAATTAAAAAAAAAAAAATCATTTGTAATCCTATATTTTGAAGTTTGTTCAATATTTTTAAATATTTAATTTTAGATTTATATACATTCAATAAATCTCAAACTTAATTTTTAAATTATACATACATATCTATATATATACATACATATTTATCTATATATATATATATATTAGTATTTATCAATATAAGTGTTGAAAATATATTTACTACTTTCTTACTTAAAAATGATTGTTAATAAACAAATTTCAACCGTAAACTTTTTGAGACACTAATTTAAGATTTGTAGAAAAATATAAATACTTAAATTCAACAAACTTGCAGAACGAAAAAGAATAATAAAGTATTTGTATTGCACTTACGTCATAACATAATTTAAACAACTAATGATTTTGAAGTTAATTTAAAACAAATTCGAAGAAATTAAAAAAGAAAAGAAAAGAAAAGAAAAGAAGAGAGATAAGGCCAAAAATAAAATTCTGAATATTAACAGATAGAGATATGAAGAGAGAATAATTGGATAGAATTACATAAAATAAATCCAAAATGAAAAATGATTGGCCAAAATATGATTAATAATACAGCTAAGCTTTCTTATATATATGTGTGTATATATATAAATCGTCAACATACATTAATGTAGTCCAGCTAACATATCGTAAGAAATTTCTAGGACATGACCCACAATATATATATATATATTTTTAAAATTTAATAAAGAAAGTTTCAAATGCTTCTTCTTAATATAGCTAAAATAAAATAAAATGTTCCAAGTCCGTTTCATTACCTATGAAAAAAAAAAAATTTAATTTTTTTTTTTTAAAAATAAGTTTAAAATCTAAGTTTGATTTCATCATTTTATAAACATTTATATGCAAAACAATGGTTTATAATTAAATTAAATTACCATAAAAAACTACTAAACATTATAAACTAATTTCATACAGAAATACACACATTTTGAATATTTTTTTCATAAATATATTTTAAAATTAATAGCATGTTATATTGAAATTATTAATTTTTTAGTTACTTGAAACTAAACATTAATTTTTTTTTTTTTTGGACAATTAAACTAAAGCATAAATATCTTGAAATGTAAATACATAACCATAAAAAAACAATTAATTTCCAACAACAAAATATAAATAAAATAAATAATTGTTTTTGATACAATATAATATCAACTAGACAAAAAGATTTGCAATTCCATCACGTTCTACATTCATCTTAATTTCACAAATTAAACGATCATGTTCTTCATTGACAACCTAATGATTTCTTCCGCATATGTTAAGGCCAAGTAGATTTGACTGATAGAGAAACATTTGCAAATCCCTATATTTTAAATGTATATCAACACACATTGAAAAAAAAAATTCAAAGTATTTAAAAATAGATAGCAAAAACAAGAAGGACGGAGTGAAAAATAGATAGCAAAAAGGAATAGAAAAAAATAGAGGAAGAAAAATAAATATTTGGAAGGGATTTTTCGTTAAACATAAAATAAACATTTATTCTAAAATTTGGTTGGATGTATTTTGTCTAGAATGATTTATTTCATAATCTCATTTTTTTAAAAATTAATTTAAACACCTCCAATGAATTATTTTAAAAATTAAACACTTCGAATATCAATCCAAACAAACCCAACAAATAAGAAGGTGTCCTAACTCTTTTTATAAATCCACAACTACCAAAATCTTTTCATTATTGTGTTTCTAATGTGTCCCTTCTTTTAGTGTAAAATTGTTCATGTCTCTCATATTATATACTTTATTTATTATTTTATAATCCCATTTGTCTAAATTTTTAATTGATTGGAAAAGTTGAGTTTATCTCTGATTATAAATTAACCTTAAAATTTGAACATAAGTTTGAAAGGTCCTTATCATTTAATTACTTGATTTAAGTAGTGTTGGTTTCATAACTTTCATTTATATCAATTTGGATTAAAATATCACTTTAGTTCCTATCTTTTAAATTTGTCCAGATTAACTTTGCATAATCTTTAGGTTTAGGTAAATGTGATAAGATTGATTCAATCAATAAAATGACCAAATTTCCAACAGTTAACATCCTCCTCCTCCACATCTTCTTTTATAAAAATGAGGGTACAATAATACAAATACTTACCAAAATAAATAAAAGATTTTTCATTTTTAAATACTTTAATAGCCAAAGCAAATCACATTTACTTATCAGTAACAGAATCAGACACTAAAACCAAGAACAATTGAGAACAGAGAAAATTCTTAAACCCATGGCATTGAACATTAGAATAGCAATCCACAGTGTACATACACTCTACAGTACAAAATGTTTAAGAAAAATTTAAGGGAAAACCCACTATTTATTGGCTTCTAATTCAGGAATTCATGTAGTTGATAAGAAGTTTAAGAAATTTTAATCTTCAGAAGCATAAAGGTTTCTTCCACAGCGATCACATATGTTGGAATCACTTGAGGAAGCAGTGTGTGGCTTTTCCTTCATCAGCTTTGGAAGATCAATTTCCAGCACATCATGAAGTGCCTTTGACCCTTCTTTCAACTCATCCAAACTGCACAATAAATGCTTTACTATCATCAGAGCACAGAACATATAATCTCTTTGGCTTTGAGACAGTATTAATTATGTTCATCATTTTCAGTTGTGAAGTTTTTCAATGCTATAATTAAAGCTCTCATTCAGATCATTCAGCTTGTTCTTGGCTTTTCAGTGACTATTTCATCGTTCCCCATTTATTCACTACCGCATGACCTAGTCCAACTTCTTGGATTCTTGAAGGAGTCAACAGAGATAACTCTCTTTCAGGTTCTCTCTCTTCCTTCCTCTTTTCTTTCCCCATTGCCCTATACCACCAAGTTTGACTGAGATTTGCTTTTTAATATTTTGTGTATTTCGACCAATCTCACGGGACAACTCGCATAATTTTACGACATTTGGGTGCTAAATAAACTCATAGGATATTAAATCTAAGGTGGTTACCAAACACATGACCCTTCCCTTATTTACTACTAGTTCAATGCATGATGGTTTGTTCATACCACTTGAGTGCATCTTGACTAATCTCACCAGGCCAAGGTGATAAAGTTAAATGCAATGATGTTACTTTTAGATTTTCTAAGCTTTCAAATCCATATAGTGGACAGATAACGCAAATCATGGTGCTAAAGTGAAGACAATTATTTAGACAATTTCATATCCATACGATTCCGAGTTCACTGACAGATAATGGAGCGAGTAATAGAGGACCAACAGGTCACAAGGACCAATGAGTAACAGAACATTCAACCAAAAAATAGGAAGGAAATATATAGAAGCACTTCAACCGAGCTATCCTACTTAATGTACTCCAAAAAATCAGTTTACAATTTGTTTGTGTTAAATAGTACCTATTTGTTTCTTTTCTATTCTTTTTCATCTTTTCTTTAATATTTCCAGAATATGATTAACAGTAAACTATAAAAGATTTGACATACCTTATGGAGAGTGGAGGAGTTAACCGAATTATGGTATCATGTGTTGGTTTAGCAAGAACCCCTCTTTCTTTCAACTTCATGCAAATATCATATGCAGAAACAGGAGATAAAGCTTTTCCTTTGAGCTCCACAGCATTGAATAAACCCCTTCCTCGAACGTTCTTGATGTATTGTGGGAATCTTTCCTGAATCTTGATAAGCTGCTCTCTGAGCTCCTCTCCTAATTTAGCCGACCTGCATATTATGTTGAAACCATTGATCAACATTTCATAATTCAGAGAAAAAGAATAAAAGAGTAAAGGAAATTACATATATGAAAGTTTCCTAGTTCTATCAATGCCTTATCTTAAATTTATCATACCTCTCAGCGAGTCTCTCATCTTTGATCACTTCAAGTGATGCAATGGCAACTGCACTTGCCAATGGATTTCCCCCAAATGTACTATGCGTAGTTAGACAAGGGTCAAGGTCAGTCTCAATTTGACATCACAATGAAGCAGCGATTCAACAAAATTTGAGAAGAGAAGAAAAACAGAAAAGATTGCCTCTAAAAAGGCTTAATATTGCGTTTTGGATAGCTCTGACTTTGAAAAACCCGAGGGTCAAACCCGTTTAACTAAAAGGTACATATGAACTATTCCATTGTTTGAAATGAAAATGTCTTTACTCATTTTTACTAATAATCAGAAGCACTATTCAATTGTTCGAAATGGCAGATTCTAAAGTCAATTATTGCCGTACAATTAGCTTAACTCCATCCTCAAAGCAGACAACCTTTTGCCCCCTGTTCCCCTAAATTGTAAAATTAAAAGTACCTAAAACTAAATACAACAGTACAACAGGGGCATGTGGATAATTCTTCTTTCCCATTGACTTGTCTATCCTTTCCCTTTTTTCTTAGTGTCTTTCAATTTAAATACAATTGATAAAGGACTGACATCCTATCCTGTTAAAAAAAGCAATAGTAAAACTTGTTCCCAGTAGTACAAGAGTCCAGAATTAAATAATATAGGACACAGTATAGATACAACAGAACGTGTAGCAGATATCTAGCTCATGTTACATAGGAAAATATCAACACTGGTATATCAAACATCACACCTCAATTAAGTTAAACACATCACTCCTCAATTAAGTTAAACACATCACTCCTCAATTAAGTTAAATACATCACTCCTCAATTAAGTTAAATACATCACTCCTCAACTCAGTTGAATACAACCTCAATAATGTACAAACTGCACCTGTATATATTTATAGTGATCGAAGTAGAAAGCTTTTGATCAAATGTATTGGAGATAATATTTTCTTGAAAGAAAAACTTTTAGCAGTCTTTGCTGCTTCAAAGAAAAACCCTCCTTGTAGATGGTTTTGGAATTGGAAACATTAGATGAGAAACACTGTGCTGCTGCCCAAATGGATCTGGCATTCTTCTTTGAAACAGATTCTTTGTTGAAAAAAATTATTGTGAGCAAATATGTTAAAGAAGAGAACAGGTTGTCCTCAAAAAGTTGCAACTACAGTTAGCATTAGAAGCTCTTGGCTTAGTATCTCTAGTATAAAAGCCTCATCCAATAATTGATGTTAAGGATGGGGACCGTAAGACCAACTTTGGCTAGAATTATTTGGGCCTTGGTCTCTAAGTGCAGCCTTACCTGGATTATTCAATTTAGCTTAAAGTAAAAACGAAGCAATGAAGTGTGAAACGTAGAAAATTTCAAATTGGCTCTACAATTAAACGTCAATTTAGTGATGTTTCCCATGTCTCGTTTCTTGTTTCTCCTTTTTTTAATATGGTAACTGTTTTTTTTTTCACCTCTTTTTTTCTTTTTCATTATGAACATAAATATGTTCAGTAAACTTTTTTTTTATTCTTGTTCTATCAAATTCTAACTAAGATATCAAAATTCTTTATGTAGGATTTACATTTAGATGTTTATTATGCATTTAATATGTTGACATATTTATGTTTTGAAGAAAAAAAGGAAAGAGCAACAAGAAGAAGGGGGAAAAAACCTTGATTTTCTTGCTTCCAACATTTGTACAATTTCGGTAGCAATGGTGAAAAAGGAATGGTTACCTAAGGTTTTTGTTTCTCAAAGATTAGAAACAAGAAACCAGAAACGAAAAACAAAAGATTATAAACCAGATTCAGTAGACTGGTCATTTGTGCGGTTGTGTTCCCTCTGCTCTACAGTTTTAATACCTCTCCAAAATCTGATTAAATAACTACGGCCCATAAGATTCGTTCTACTAATCGCTTCCCTCAACTACCATAAATTAGAAAAGGGGCTCCTTTGGAAGCAAACATTTTTTCTTTTAGAGAATAACTGGAGACTAGAATGCAACGGTTAGAAGGTAAGAATGTCATTTTTAAAAAAAATCATAACACAAGTTACAAACCTCCCATGCTCTCCAGGTTGGATACAAAGCATTACTTCTTTGTCAGCAAGGACAGCACTTACAGGAATTACTCCACCCCCCAATGCTTTTCCCAATATCTGAAATGAACAATCATGTACAAGTTTAATCTCAAAAGAAATTCTAGTACTAAAAAAAAAACGTTTGGTATGTCCACATGAAATATCAATAAATTAATATCACGAAGGTCAAGCTCTCTTTAGCAAAATACAATTCACATAGGTACTGACAAGAAAATAAGAGAAATAACTAAATTAATTAAAAATATTAACTTAACACTAAATAATATAAAATGAACAACTAAACTAATGTTTATGCAAATATACTAACCATCCAACAATTCTCATAAATCATTTCTTCTTAAACTTACAAAGTTTCTAATGCAAAATGATTTCTTTTAGAAATGAAGGTTTGGAACGAAAAAAGACTGGTATGACAAGATATGAATAGAAGCATGGTTAAGAAGTATAACATACAATTCCTTTATTGGTTCCTTTTTCCTCTTTTTTTTTTTTTTTTGGCCCCAATTTTATAAGTCAATTGTCAAAGATATGAACAGTATCCATATTATAGTCTACGTATGGCAAAGAAAAATAGCAATCTCCTTCAAAATAGTAATAATAAAAGGAAAAAGTTAGCGGCCTAAATATTTTTGTGGAGTAAGATTCTGGACAAGCTTTAGATCCTACATTTCTAATCTTCATTCTGAAAAAATAAAATGAAAAGATAACAAGGAAACAAGAATCTGAATTATGATATAATATTAAAATTAAATTTCCAAGTGATTTTTGCAAATATTATACGAAGTGCTTTCAAAATAAAATACACTAGAGCATATTCTAGTAATATTAAAATCTGAATTATGATATAATATTAACATTAAATTTCCAAGTGATTTTTGCAAATATTATACGAAGTGCTTTCAAAATAAAATACACTAGAGCATATTCTAGCAAGAAGTTTTCCTCTCAGGATATTTGTTCATAAAGTCAAGCGACCTTGATACAAACTTTATTTTGTATCACGAAAAGAACTTTTTTTAGAGAAGAAACATATTACGAAAAGATAGCTTGAATAAAAAACAAAATGGCTAAGGTATATAATTAAAAATATATTAAATGACAGCTTCACAAATTAGGGAAAGTAGCTAACTTTTCCCAAAAGATGGGAGCAGCGAACTACAAAGCTGATCATTGCTATATTTGGGAGATCTAATGCATTTTAGAAGAATACTAAAAAAAAAAAAAAAAAGCTAATTGACCATTGCTTGTATTAGACTACCTTAATACTCCAGAAAGAAACTACGAATGAGGAGTGTTAATTAACTACCCTTTATTATATACATATCCTTAGTAGCATTGGCAACCATGAGAATCAAATAGAAAAATAAAAAGTTCTATCAAAATTCAAAAAGAGAAGTTCAATCATGCGGATTGTAGAGAAAATACTGGATGTGAAATAGGGTACAGAAGGAAGAGGGGGGGAATGCATTACCACTAAATCTGGTCTGACATTTTCCCAATCACAAGCCAATAATTTTCCTGACCTTGCTAAACCGGATTGTATTTCATCAGCAATCATTAAGATATTATATTTTGTGCAAAGATCTCTCACAGCTTTCAAGTAACCATCAGGGGGAATAATAACCTGAAAGAATATCAAAAAATTATTCAGAGGTTAAGAAAAATAAACTGTAAGAAGCAGATAGGAAAAAAGGTAGTATTTTGGACCTTTCATAAATCTATGTCAAAAAATAAACAAATAAATTTTGTTATGGCATATGATTTTAGATTTCCACTTTCCAGAACGTAAGATGATCCTTCTGACCCATTATTTATTATTCATAGTTGGTGAAAACTTCCAATATAAATGCAGCTGAAAACATCTACCAATCAACCATCAGTAGAGTAGAAAGATTTATGTTCAATCATACATACCCCTGCCTCTCCTTGAATAGGCTCAAACAAAAACCCAGCTATTCGGTCACCATGCTCTGCATTCCATAAGAATGGCAACCAATAAGTTAGACCAGATGCCAAATATAAATCCCCATTGCCAAGCAAAAAACAAATATATAGGGCTGTTTTATAGTAAAAATACACAAATAAGATGATATTTTATGATTCTTTTAGTAACAAATTTCTTGACATGAAAATTGCAAACACAAGGGTAATGATGTCTTGGAATAATATATTCTCCCAACCTTTAAAGATTTTCTCAAGGGCAACTGCATCACCAAAATCAACTTTAAGATGTCCAGGCAACAAGGGACCAAATTCACGTGTAGCTTCATTGTCACAGCTCATGGAAATAACACCCAACGTTCGGCCATGAAAGCACCCACAACATGAAACAATAAAAGCCTGCATATTTGAGAGAAATGATAGGATATCAAAGGTGGTCGTTTATTATGAAAAAATTCTGGAGATAAGTTCTTAATTTGTTAGCACAACATAACTTTCGACATGGAATTTTTAATTGTATATTTTAAGAAAAGTAATTTATTAAACTCCTTATAGCAACCATGTGCACTTAACATCAATCAAGTCTGGATTTCAATGAAGCCTAATATGTTAAATATTCCCAACTAAAATGGAATAAATACAAACTTTCCAATTTTGAAAACCAGAAAAAAATTAGTACAAAAAATTCCTCACACTGTACCTCGTCTTTGGGAATTCTCTTCTTCTTGTAACCCCATTTCCTTGCCAACTTCAAAGCAGTTTCCACTCCTTCAGCACCAGTGTTCATTGGAAGCACCATATCATAGCCAAAAAATTGTGTTAAGTAGTCCGCAAAGAGGGGAAATTTATCATTATAGAAAGCTCGAGAGCTAAGAGTGAGTTTTTCTGCTTGTTCTTGGAATGCTTTCACAATCTTTGGATGACAATGTCCCTACAGCCACAAGGCAATAAAATAATCAATTAAACATTGAATAAATGATAAAAACAAGTCGGTTAGTGTTGATTATTTTAAAACATCTATAATCAGAATTAATAATGATAAAGAAGATCCACACATTTGATACAAATTTTCAAATAAGAATGACAAGAACCTACCCCCATTTACTTTGAGATGAAATGAGGAAGCACGTTCACATTTAGTTCACAGAACACATGGAGATCAATTACACTTATGTACCTGATTGACAGCAGAATAAGCTGATAGAAAATCCAGATATCTCTTACCCTCTGGGTCCCATATTGAGGATCCCTTTGCTTCAGAGAATACTACTGGAATTGGATGGTAGCTGCATAACGTTGTAAAGATAACCATCCATAAGGACAGAATGAACGTAAGGAAGTACATTTAAAACTAACAAAGGACATAAATGTAGAAAATCTACAGTCTACAAGACAATTCTTCGGGGAGAAAGGAGCACAAACATGAAATTCAAGGACATTTGATATGGCATAGACTTAGCTAAACTAATGCCTGCTGCAGAACTTCAGCCATTCAATCAGTAACAGGACTACAAAACTTCTTTATCCAATCAACAATCTAAGCACCAGACACTCACATAAACATAAATCCCCCAAGATGATTGGTATTTTCTGATGGACAGCTTTTTCAAGCATGGAACACAGAAGCTTGCTGTCTCCACAGAGAAATCAAGAGAAATATTCCTATAGAATGAGATGATCCACTAAAGACTAAGCATGTAACCATGAAACAATAAAGGGAAAAGAAACAGAGAGAACCCACAAGCTAAAACATCAGAAAACCTACAGAATTCATTCAGTTCAAGATAAGAGCAAAGAGTTCAACAGGAAAAAAAAAAAAAAAAAAAAAAAGAAAGAAAAAGACATCAGATGGTAAAGCAATCTCACTTATGGGCACTATGATCTTTCTCCATATCGATGAGCTTCTCAGAAACAGGAAAAGAAGAGGCACTGCTTTCAGGAACCGTAGAAAATGGCCTCCTTCCTCTGAAAACCAAGCCGACCAAACATTGCAACTGCCTCCTGGATGCCATTGATGAAAAGGTTTTTTGACAGAAAAGCTTGAAATTAAACAAATTTCCCTTCTGGGTTTCACCTCAAAGCATCCACAAAACGAAATATCCAAACCCAAGAACCCAAGATAAGGCCTTTTATACGGCAAAGGGTATGCTTTTATGAGACGGAATCGAGTAGGTTAAATATATCTCTTTAAAAGCGATTGAATTGGGGAACCATTCTTCTTAAAATAAGCATCCCACTCGTGGTATATCGCTGTCGACTGTTGTCTTGACATGGTAGTTTGTAGGCTCACATTAAAAGCAGACAAATTTCTCTGAAAAGGATGCGTATTGTACATACACAGCCCGTGAAGCAACCTCGGTATTGAAAAGAGCATAAACAAACTTATGGAATTTTAAGAATGAGCAAAATTTGCATATAAAGTTTCGTATTATCGATTCAAAAATTAAAAAATTCCATCGTTTACTCCATGTTTTATCAAAGTTCTATTTTTTATTAGCTCATTGTAACAAATTTTTGTAATTTGAAGAAAAATACAATACCATTACCAATTACCAAATAAAAGAAGAAGGTATCCTACAAACAACAACAATTATTAAAACAAAATAAAATAAAAGTTTGTACCACATTTGCAAATGTTGATTTGTTAAAGAATTATATATATATATATATATATATATAACAGATCTTTCAAATTTTGGTTAGCAAAAAAAAAAATTAATAATATAAGTAACACTTTAGTCTTTAAATTTTGATTGAATTTAATCAATATAACAATTGAGTGCTTATACTTTTAAATTTATAACGACGCAGACCTCAACATAAACATGATTCATTAAAATCTGATGTAGATATTGTATTTTATAAAATTATTGAGTCCCTAATTAGTTTATCGATTTATTTATGTAAGAAATCTTGTTAAATTTTCACATTCATTTCTACAATAGAAACTAATACAAACAAACTATTACTAAATTATTATAAAATTGAAAGTTCAAATACTAAGTGGTTATAAACTAAAATTTATTAATTAAATTGTTATTTCTGGAAAAGTTTAAGAAGTAAAAGTGATTTCATATTTATTTTAACCTTTTAAAACAAAATTAAAAAAAATCTTAATAATGTTTTAAAAAACTAAGACGCCATTTGATAAGTGTATGATGTTTTGTTTTTGTCTTCTAAAAATTAAACTTATTTCATCAAATATTATTTACATCTTTCTTGAAAGCTATATTTTGTAAAAGAAAATTGGAAACTATTAAAAAAAAAAAAAAAAAAAAAAAAAAAGTAGATAGGAAAGAAATAAATTCGAATATAAAAGTAGTGTGGAAAGAGTTTAGGGTTTAAAAACCAAATGGATACGTATGTTAGTGTATGTAAAAGTGTGTATATTTTCTTAATTACAATTTACAAGAGGTAGAGATTGTTGAGCTGCGTTTGTGTTTTATTTATTTATTTAGGGGATCTTATTGTTATATTCCTCCACGCTCTCTCTCTATCTCTCTATCTCTCTTTCATCCACCAGAAGCCAAGAATCACAATCGGCTCCCCAGTTCCCCTCTGCTCCGCCGTCTCTCTCCTTCTCAACCCCCCTGTATGACTCTAATTACTCCCTTTTATTTACCTTACCAAAAATGTTTTCTTTTTTCTACTTACTCCATTTCCTTGGATCCTTCACGATTTCCTGCTCATTCTATACTGATCCTTTCTTTTTCACCCCCATCTCGTTATTGGCTTTCTTTTAGGCCTCACCATGATTTTCTTTAATGTTTTATTACAAATCTCGAACCTGATTCTGACCAGCCTCTTAGTGGGCAATGGTTGAAGGCCATTTTCATATATTATCTTCGAGATTTAAGTGTTTTAAGTTTTAGTCGATGCTTTCCATGATACAGTACTGTGCTACTCAATTTACACATGATTCTCAATTATGAAAACAATGGATTAATCTCTGGCACTTCGAGGGTTGGGTATATGGTTACTAGTTATTATGATTTATTGTTTTTTGTGTTTCATACTTCATGATCTGCAGGCTTCTTGATGTATTCTTCTAAAACAAGGTCTAGTGAAGGTGAAATTTTATTGGATTGATTAAAAACTAGATTGTTGAATCCATATGCTTCCTATTGAATGTGGATTCTAATTCCTTACCCATAATTGCTTTGAAACCTGCTTCCATATTCACTTTAGTTTTAACTCTTTCCTTTAGTGCAAAGGACATTGTGCTTTCTTTGGCTTTACCATGTCTTTATCGAAACACTCATGCCTAAAAGAGGCACAACTTGCATTAATTAGCCATGTCAAGAGCTTTAGTTCGATTGAGTGGTTCTCTTCTCTTTATTCCTCCACTTTCCCCCTCTCTCTGTACCTTCCGCTGGGCCTCCTTCAATACATCCCTGTTGATCATTGTGAGAGACATTCTTTTGCTGGTGTTTTCTTTTAATATAACAACTGTGAGATGGGAATCGAATCTCCGACATCTAGGATAGGGAAGATTATGTAAATTACAACGGAGCTGAGCACACTTTGGCATCTCTGGTAAAGTTGTCATCATTCCATCCATTATCTATTGCTTGAATTTGCACTTATATATGGTAGTTCCTCATATGGGGATTGTTCTTTTGGTGAACACAGTTCTATGCGTAATTGGGATGCAGCTCTTAAGATCGATGTTTTTTATTATGGAATGTGCTATTAGGACTTGATCTTTCCTTCCATTTGTTTTTCATTCGTTGTTGTTGCTGATGCTATAGAGGCTGCTCCCTTTTTCTTTGAGTGGATTCTACGTCTCTTGTGTTGAGCATTCATTACTTTTACGGCTTTGATCTTTTTCCTTTCGACAAAATCTTCAATCCATTTTTTTCCAACAATTTAAACCCCCTTTTTTCACTCAGATTACGACTTTAGTTGCAATTCTGATAATATTATTGGTTTTGTTCATCAACTACAACTACCTTTCCACATATAGGGATCAGTTGAAGTAACCATAGATGGAACGAGAATCAGGAGGATCCATGGTTCAGGATGGGAGCAATGTTGAGTCTAACCCAGAGAGTTTAGATCACGTAGGAAAGGTGAGAAAGCTGCTGTTTCGTCGAATGCTCATAGGTATTAAAGATGGAAGGTTTTTCTTGGGCAACTTTTACTGCATTGACAAGCAAGGAAATATCATCCTTCAAGATGCAGTAGAGTATCGTAGCACTCGGCGTAGCTCACCTTCTCCAATGGAACAACGGTGCCTTGGTCTTATTCTTATACCCAACTCTTGCCGTGTATCCTGTCATGTAGATAGTACCATTGATGAACAATTGGCATTGCTATCAGTTTAGCAAATATAAGATGAAGCCTGAGATTAAGAGGGGATGAAACGCTTCTTTGATGAATTTGACTGTTTCTATTGTTACAGAAAACTTCTAAAACATCGTGATGTTTTTAGTGGAAATATGGGATTAGGAAATACGATTTGTTTCTCTTATGGGTAAGATATTGTCGCTTTCTTTATTAAGTTGAAGAGTGGATGCAAGTAGGAAGAACCTTTGAAAAGATTGTGGAAGAAACCTGGAGGCTTGATAGAGTTATTGGTTTTAGGGGAAATTATCCCAAGTTTGGAAGAATGTGTATGGTTAAAGTTTAAAAAATGTACCTTTCTAGTTTCAAACTGATGAATTCTTAATCCGTGCTTAAAGATAATTTATGCTTTAGGGATATTGTCAAAAGTAATAAATTTGACAAAATATTTACAAGATATAACAAAATTTTAGATTCTATTAATAATAGACATTGATAGACACCGATATCATTCATAGTTTCTATCATTTATAGAATCCAAAATTTTGTTATAGTTTGTAAATATTTTGTTTAATGTTTCATCAATAATTTGACTATAACTTTGTAAATAGCTTAGTCTATTTTCTATATTAGAAAGACTCCATGTTTGTTTCTGTACCTATATTTTAAAATTGTTTTCAAAAGTTGTAAGGCAGATTTCAAAATTCTAAGAAAGTAATTTTTAAAATTTTATTTTTATCTCTAGAAATTGATTTAGAATTAAAATACCAAAACATTGTAAGCAAACCATCAATCATTCAAACTCTTTCCATTGTATTTTATCAATACTAACTTCAATAATACAATTACCCTACAAAGAGAGAGAAGCATAACACACAGCAAATAACTATTCACAATCAAGACCAAGATGTTGAATGCTCAAGGATATTACACATGAGAGAGCAAATTCATTTCAATTAGCAAAATGTCATTTACAATGTGGTATATGGTCTAGGGGAGAGGAGTTGGAGCTGCATGAATGTTTGCTGTGTTCCCTTGAGACAGTTAAATTTTGTTCAAAATCTCTCACTGTAAGGTGTTCCATAAACAATAAGGTATGGCACAGTCCGTACAACTGTGTCTATTGGTATCGCAAAGTTGACACCAGACGACATTCCAGTTCCTGCAATGCATAACCAAACATGAAATAATACAAACATTGAACTCAATAAAGACAAAAAAAATACAATTATTTGTTCGTTTTTTCTTTCTTTACTACTCTGAAGACTGTTCTTCCAAGTGGCTATAAAAAGTTGAGTTAGCTTTGATAATTAATAAAATAACTAATAAGCACCGCCAAAAAAAATCAGCCACATTTAAAGCAAAAGCGGGAAACACTATGCATTTCATACTTCCTCTGACCAACTATGGCAGATGAAGAAATTGAGATCCTTCACCTTTGCGAGTGAAAGTTGCTGTGTTGACTCCAATAACATGACCGTATGAGTCAACCAAAGGCCCCCCTGAATTTCCTGTAAAATGTTTATGC
This sequence comes from Cucumis hystrix, assembly GCA_025688845.1. NCBI lineage: Eukaryota > Viridiplantae > Streptophyta > Magnoliopsida > Cucurbitales > Cucurbitaceae > Cucumis > Cucumis hystrix. Next base: position 666,134 of record JACWES010000016.1, read on the forward strand.
ATCAAAATGTGGGTAAGTTAAGAAATAGTTATTATAATGGATGACTTGGGCAGCAATGAATCAGAGATGGAATGGAAAGATCAAAATAAGCTGGTATAAATAATGTACATGGAATTTAACTGCTCCATAGTATAAAAAAATAAAGATCAGTGGAATCAGTAACTATAAGGCTTACACTTGGGATGTGAGTGATGAAAGTAAAATAAGTTTGAAAAGAGGAAGAAGAAAAAGCACGAAAAGATGACAGTGATTGAAATGGCAAAGTCTTATTTCAGGTAGTTGAAACATGAACCTGCACTAATAGCAGCATCTGTCTGAATAGCTCCCCTTATGGCCCTTCCATTTGGTGATGGAATTTCTCTACCCAATCCGCTGATCACCTGCTATCCAAACCCTGAATGATTTACGGTTCTCAATTATTTAGTCAATCTGCTATATGACTCTGTTTTAATTGGAAGTGAACACCAATAGATTGTGACACTTGGAGAAACGCTTACTTCATTCGCTTTACTTAAACTATACACGTGTGAGATGAGAGATACCATTCCCTCTATGACTAATGCGTTTATTGTAAGAGAGAAGTATTTCACTTTGGAATTTAGTTTTACCTTTGAAAAGGAAAATTCAAAGTGGGTTTCCTTAAAATAAATGGATGAAATGACACTATTGATTTCTTACCCCTGCTGTTAGTGTCTTCTCATACCCAAAAGGGTTGCCAATGGCATAGCAGCTTTGACCAACACGTAGATTTCGAGAGGTACCGAAGACTATGGGCTTTAGTTCATGTCCTTCAAGTTCCACCTGAATGATACAAGGAAATTTCAAACTCAGCAAATAAATGGTACGATATAAGGGTTTGACAATATAGCTTGTCCAGTCTGCCGTATTTGCAAACTAAGTTTGGAATAGAAAATGGTATGAAGATCACCAAAACAGGATTCACTCAATCTGGTATTCCCCTCGAAACAATGAAAAATACAAGCAAGCTTGCTATATTACCTTAAGAACAGCTAGATCATACTCTGGATCAAAACCAACAATCTTTGCCTCTTTATAGATTCCGTTTCCTTTAACATCGACTAAGTTTACCTACAGAAGAACCCAAATCCGAGGAATCATAGCTAGAGACTGCTAGCATATCATCCACTAAGAATGCACAACAATCCAAAACACAGAAACGAACGAACAAAACCTTACAACGCTGTGATCCACTATTATCAGTAGCCAATGCAGAAACAACATGGTAATTGGTAACCTGTCACAAGCAGAAATGCTTCAACTAACGAACAAAAATTAGGTAAAAAAAAAAAAAGAGTTGGCAAGAATCAAAGAAGATGGTCTTACGATATGGCCAAATTTATCCCAAACAAAACCCGAACCAGTCCCTTTAACCTTGAGATTATCATCCTCGATAAGCATGGGTTGTTGAGAAGGGGTTTGAGGGTTTTTAGGTAATTCAAGGTCGTTAATGTAAACGACGGAAGGCGAAGTTTCCTAGATTGCAATCGAGAACCAACAGAAGAAAAGAGATAAAGGAAAGACCCAAATTGAATTGAAAAAGAAGGATTGTAAGAGAGAGAGGAGGGACCTGGAAAAGGGAAACGATTCGATCTTCTTCTTGTAGAAGGTGGTCTTGGAGTTGGGGAAGAGCGGCGAGAGTGGGAAGAGGAAAAGCGAGGAGGGAAGGCAGTAAAGCAGCGGGGGAAAACAGAAAGGCTCTTCGGGAAGTGAAGGGTAAGGGATTTTGAGAGGAATTTGGGGGAGCTGGAAATGGAAGAGAAGTAATTCCCAGTAAGCCCAACGCCATGGAAGGGATGATGTTTTCTCTACACTTTGCTTCGATTCAACCAATCTTCTTCAACTAGGTGTACCAAAATCCCATTATCTTCTTCCTTGGCAGTTGAGATGACTGTTTGTGGATTTTAATAGCATTGGCACCATCAAATAATATTAACAAATTAGTTGGGCCGTTAGGGATTAGGACTGCAAAGATTTAGGAAATTTGTTTACTTACCTACATAACTTTCTTTTCTTTTCTTTTTTTAAAGGAATTTTTCATATCAATTTTGGTTAATTAGGATGTTCATTTAATCAATTTAACTTCAAACTATTTTTTCACAAACTTACTTCCGATGATTATTTCTAAAAATGCTTTTGGGCCGAGAAGTGGCCTTCAACTTGCAAAATATCTCGTCCTCTGAATCCATACCTACTATGAACTAACTGTATATAGAATTTCTTACAATCACCCCAATAATTGGTGTCTTCTTCCTCTCGACTTTCCTTTTATGATTTAGAGTTTTTTTTTTTTTTTTTTTTTTTTTTTTATTATATTGAGAGTGAATATAGATTAATCTTTTCATTATAGTTGTTTTAGGTTGAGTCCTCCAAAATGGTATGAAGAACCCACCACCTGGTACTAGTAACGTGCTTAGTTATCACCTCGAAGTCCCTAAGATCAAGATGACACTCTCAATAGAGTTAAGGTTCTCAATTCCATTATTCAATATCGTAAACGCATTCGTGCTTGTGGGACGCAAGGATTCCAGCAAATTTAGTTGTGAGGATAGTGAATAAATAAGTATTTGATTATATTGATCGAACATCGTACAAGGCATATTAGCTTTTGACTACCTCGATTTTTCACATCTCCCTCCATTTGTCTCTCGAATCCGAGCGATGGAATGATGGTGCAATTGAATAGTAATGGATCTATGTGATGCTGCAAACACAAAGGATGAGTATTATGGCTTCTGAACTTGATTGGAAAGGAAGGAGTTGCCAATAACTTTGAAAAATTTTCTGGTAAACCCATTCCTTACTTGTACATAATTTTCCATTCCAATTTCATCAATAAATATGAACAAAGTTTTAATCCTATTTGGAAATCAATTGAAAGGAAACTTGCTTCTCCTACTAATTTTAATTAAACCTTCATCTTCTTCTTTTCTCTATAAACCTTTTTCATTTCTTTCATTTGAAGTTGTTTATCCTACGTGTTCATGAAACAGTTTTTTTTTTTTTGTATTTCTAGGTTTTATATATGGTACGGTAGAGACAACAATTGTGTAGGCCAATTTGTTTTTCTTCTGCTATGGGCAGGCATAAGATATAACATGACTAATTAAGGGAAAATATTATTGACGAAAGTTGTGTGAAATGGATAAATTGGATACAAAATTGTAGAACAAAAGATTAGTGATGAAAGTTTTGGGGAATGAAGAAGCTACGATGTGTACGAAATTATTGATCACAAGTAGGGCAGAAGAAGGAAATTAACAATCTTATGCTTAGCTGACGAAAAGGAGCATGTGTCAAATAATAATACTAATGAAAATAAAGTGATTGGAATTTGGGAAAATTGAAAACCATTTTGGGGCATTTTGATTTTAGGGGGAAAATAAAAAATGAAATTTAAACCTATAAAGAAGTTAAAACTTCAGTTCATTAATTAATTTCATAAAGATGAAGAAAGAAAAGCTTTCCAATCGTCAAACACACGCTATCTCCGCCGAATCTGTCCCTCGCCATCACATTGTTCCGACGACCAACCACCGCTTACCCCACCACCTCCGCTGCTTCAGGTTTCACCGGCAGCCTCTATCCCATCCACAAACAGTCCTATAGAATAATCTGATCGATCATAGCTATAAGGTCACCATTGTAGATGTATAAAGAAAGATTGTTTTCTTTTGATATATTTGGGATCATACCCACAACATGTTATGTACGGTGTTTAAAACCCCCACTAACCCGACCAATCCAAAACCTTAAGAGTTGGGTTGGATTGTAAATTTTTTTAAAAAAATATATATCAAATTGGATTGAACGGAGACTTGGATTTTACATAAACTTTGGAGGTAAACACTTGGACATTTACTAAGAAAATGTTCAATTGAGTTGGGTTGACCATTGCACAGTGAATTAATATATTTCAATTTTTGTCAACCCGAACACCTCGAGTAGGTCCATAATTTACCTTGACTTATGTATGGTCCTTGTCTCACTAGTGGTATATCTAATTATACATTAGTTATATTAGAGTTCTCATTAATTAAACTTCAATCGATTTAGGAGCGAACTTCTATCCATATAGTCAAGACTTAATTATGAATTTAGAGCTTTAATTAAATAGATTATATAATAGGACTCAATCTAATAAAATAACCAAAGTAATAAAATATTATTAATTCATCTATACTTTAACTATCCATATTATTAATTAAAAATACGTCCAACAGTTTTGTCTTGTTTTCTTGGTTTTCATTGATTTATTTGGTTACGTTTTTGAAATTATTCACTATTTTTTATTATCAATGCTCACTTTATTTTATATTTTGATCTTAGATTCTCAATTTCAAATGAATTCTTTAACCTAGGTCCACCACGTAATACGACTTTTTAGTAAATATTTGGTGAGTTTTGAAGCATTCGCTATTTCTCATCCATTATCGTTTATAGATTTTGAACTCTATACTTTGAAATTTCGTTATGTTTAGGTTTGTATCATTTTAGAAGACATTTGAAGTAGTTTTGGATCAAGTCACAACTTCGGTAAATTTTTTAATGAAAAAACTTTCTGGAATGACTTAGTTTAAAATATTGATTTCAATATAAATATCCACATCATAATAATTTTATAGAAATTTCTATGAAAATATGATCAAATGTGTCAAATATGGATGGACATTTCTTAGAAAAATAACACAAAATTTTAAAAATAAATTTAAATTATTAAATAATTATTTTATGATTCTTAAACAAGTTAATTAGCATGTCTATGTTTAATTTTATAGTAATTATATATTAGTAACATTTTGTACTTTATTTTGTATGTTTAGTGAATTTTTTATGTGATATAATGAAAATGTCGATTCACACTTCATGTCAATATCTAACCTATGAAAATAGGAAAATAACAATGAAAATATCAACATGTCAAAGAAAATTTAATACTATATTATAAAAAAATATATCTCGATCATAAATTAAAATAACAAGCAATTCTAAAAAAAAAAAGAAACTCGTCTTTTTCACTTCTTTTTTTATTTATTAATTTAGATTTCATGTAGGTGCATGATGGGATAATATGAAATATGTTATCACTTTTAATTAGAAAAAAAATTCTACGTCCACTTTACTAAATTTTTAACTACAAATAAACTCACAAGTTTAAATAACCAAAATTTTCTTTTTTTCTTTTACTTTTGTGTAGCAATGGGTTATTTACCATTACCACTTAACGAATAGGTTGGCATCAAGTTTAGGCCCACCAATCAACAACTTCTTCATTATCTTTATTGTAACATTAATGGTCAAATTAAGGAGCTATTTTTGACTTTGATCGTCATGAAAACCTAATGAAGTTTCAAAGACATTGATGGCAAAGATCTATTTCTTTACTAAACTCAAGAGGTGGACGAAGAACTCTTGACAATTGTCAGCACCCATCAACCGCAAGATTGGCTTCACCAACGGCACTTGGGGTGGCAAGAATTCAGCCACTCCAATTTTTGCAAATGATAAAAAATAATTGGTTATTACAAGTGCTCTAGGTATGTTCTTTGCTTTCAATTTTTGTTATAAACTTGTTTTTTAATCTATATTGTCATCCTTGTGTTTATTTTAAGTTATTAGAAAATTGTCGTGTTGCTTTATTTAATATTTTGTGATAATTGATATGATTTGTAATGTACAAGTATGAGAAAAACACCACATGCATAATATAGCTTGCATCAAGGTTATTTGGCATACCAAGATGTCGATCCTAAGTATGGTTTATGTCGAATAAGGAAGAATGAAATGACTAAAAGAAAATTGGAAATACAATATCGAGTTGCCACAACCTAATAAGAAAAGAATGACACCAAAAATCTCTCGAAAGACCAAAGACAAAATCAAAGAGGAGATGTTTTGTTGATTAGCTGCAATCAATAGAGCCAAGATTAACGACATGCGAGACACGATCTACAACTCGAATACCCTATCTGATACCTCCACTAATTTGGATAGTGGTGTTGTGGCTCACACGATCGATATGGCCACTAATCAAGATAATGTTGATATGTTCGACAAACCTTCAATGTACACAAATGAAAGAGCTTAGTGTTGGTAGTGAAGACATACCTTATGTGAGCACTCACGATGAATGGATAAATAGTCTAAATTTTGGTGAATTCAAGGACAATGACTTTCCATTTTATATTACTAATAACTTTGATGAGACACGTGTTTACAAAGTTTGATTGGACATGGTTATTCATTGTAAAGATGTAACTTATTATTATTAATAAAATACAATGTACATCATTATTCGTCACTCTAAATAACTATCTTAGTTTTTATCAGATATACATGTTTGTTCTCAACTTTTATATGAATTTTTGTGACTTTTTTTTTGTCGTATACTATCTCTTTTCTTTAAAGACTATAACCCAAACTTCATTTATTTACTTAGGTGACAAAAAATAAAAAATAAAAAATGGGTCACGGTCAAATTTGTTTTCATCGACTATTTTACCCTTTTCTTTGCTTTTCAACTATGGACAATTTAGTGGCCTCAAAACCTCATTTAAAAATTTATTCTTTTAATATTTCTACTTTCTTTATTTAAAAAAAATTGACTTAAATTTGAATCAATTTTTTTCAAAAATAAAAATAAGTTAATTTAAGTTTAAAATGTTAATTTATCTTTATTTTATTGTTTTAGATATACAATAAAAAAAATATTAAATAATATCATTTTGGTCTCTATACTTTAGAGTTTGTTCAATTTTAGTCCAAGTATTTTAAAGTAAATCTTAAATTTAGTCGTCCTACTATTAATTTGTTGTAAATCTTTTGTTAGCATTTTTACTATAAAATTTAAAATTATCTTCACATGTTTGTTTATTTGAATAAAAATTATTACAATTATATAATCAATTTTAAAAAATATTAATTTTTGAGGGACTGAGTTTAAGATTTATTCAAAGTTCAATAACTAAAATTGAACAAATTTGAAAGTACAGAGATAAAATGGTATTTTAATGCCAACGGTTGTCTTATGTTGAATTAATTAATTGATTAATTTTAACTTTTATACACAAAATTGGTAAATCAAACGAATATATTAATTGCAGATTCAAATAAAATATTTGATAAGAATGGACCGGAAAAAGGGATGAATTGGTTAACTAATGTTGTTTTGAAAATTATTATTAGCAAAATGAGGTGGTTTTGTTGGATTTATCCAACTGTTTTTTAATATTTCCATTCTTTTAACTGGACGGTTTGATATTTTTTTCTTATATGTAATCTATTTCTTTTCTTTTCTTTTCAATCCATTTAATTATAAATTTAGAATTAATGGTTTTAGAAAAAAATATATTCTTTCATTTCTAATTTAATTTTTGAAGGATAAATTTCTATTTTAATTAATCTAACTAGAACTTAGAACTCATTCATTCATAACTAACAATTAGTTAGACATCCAAGAAAATGATACACCCATCTGCTTACTACATGATTAATATTTTTCAAATTTTCTATACACATTTAATAATACTTCATCACTAGTTTTCAATAACATTTCAACACATTTTTAATCTTTCAACTCTCTCATCTTTTTAATTTTGCATATATCATTCTCAAATTCATTATTCATTATTAATTATTTCATGATTCTATTTTTTGAAACAACATTAGTTACATTTGCTCTCTCACTAAATAATTTTTTTAGATATTCAATCAATATTTCTTTTATTAACTTTTTTTTTTCAATTTTTGACTTTATGTTTAATTTATTTTTTATTTATTAATTTTAATAATCTACGAGTTTTAGGACGTAAATCCCAGTATCCTCCCCCTCCGCACACTGCTATACATACTTCCGAGGAGGAAGACTTACATCTCCCGTGTAAACCCTAAAACCCAATAATCCTTAAGTCATCTAAGGAACTCGAGAGGACATTAGGGGTTGAGGTTAGGAGAAAGATGGGTTAAGATTGGATAGTTAAGTTCAAGTGTTATGGAAGATGTGTCATTGTTTTTAAGATGAAAAAAGAAAAGTGTAATCATAACAAAGAAAGGTCTAAAGGATTTTTGGAAATTGGCTAAGTGTTGGCTAAGGCATGTTACATACTCTAGGCGGCCAAAAGTGTCAAGAGAACCTCTAAAGAGACAAAATGGGTAGCCAAAGGTTGAGATGGATATGACCGAGAGGTGTCAAGACAACCTCTATAAGACAAGGCTAGATGGCCAAGGTATGCGCTAGGCAAGGAAGCTAGGCATTTAGGAAATGTCAAGAACCTCTAAAGAAGTTAACATGTGGCCAATAAGGAATGTCATGCAACCAAGAGGTGGGTTGTGTGGCCATAGGCCATGTTGCCAAGGGGGCAATTCAACCAAATGCTAGTCAAGATGACATGGTTTGTTGAAGGCATTGATGGATGTTTGGGAGGTTAGGCAAGAAAAAAAAAGTCTTAGGCATTCTTGGTAGCAAGAATTTACTAAAGAACCCTCATAGAAAAAAGGATATGCGTCCAAGGATGACCTAAGTAATATGAGGTTAAGATTTGAGGTGGAGTACAAGTGGACAACATGCAAGATACCTAAGTTTTGCCAAATAGGTGTCTTGCATGAGGTGGAAAATGACAAGTATGGGGTAAGAGGTGAGAAGAAAGGTGTCAATCAAAGAGCATGCAAGGATCACTATAACAACTTTGGATGAATGATGTTCACAATCCACTCGTGTTAATTGGGTAACTCCAGTTGAAAAATCTCCTAAATTGAGTCTAGTATCAGGAGAAAGGTTGCCAAGAAGAAAGGCATTGAAGTGAAGAAAGACTCAAAGGTAATTTTCGGATGAAAATTGAGTAGTGCACAGTATTTTGGAGCTACATAACTCAATACTTGGAATTTGTTGGTGACACTTTGAGGTCAGCTAGTTAAGACATTATGAGTAAGTTTGTAGAAGGAAGCTTATTGATTTAAGATCCAAAGTCGAGTTAAGTTTCTGGTAGAAAAATCATATTTCTAGGCAATGTCAAGGGTGGGTCAAGTGCCAGGATGACAAAGTGAGATGGACGTGTATTTTGGCAAAAAAAAAAAGTTTTTTAGGCTTTGGAACATGCAAGAAGCTTGTCCATCGAACAACCAGACAACATGAGGCACGCGCCTAGGCCATACAGGGTGCTATAGGCATGCAGTCAAGGAAATCTTTCACGAGACATGCAACATATGCGAGGTGTCCATAGCATGCTTGTTCAAGGCATTTTTTGCCTATCGCTGCATGCCCAAACATCCTCAAACCACCTTGTCTTCATGTTTTATACTTAGCTTAGCCTATTGATTTCCTTTTGATGTCAGTGACCTTGTAAGTGACATTTCACACTTTTCATCTGCAAGCTTGTCAAACTTAAAAATGTTTAAAATGTACTATCGAGGAGACTCATGTTGGAATTTATGTCATAAAACTCGTAGTTTGTAATCATATTCTATTCATTCAAGTTGTTATTGATACTATAATCTTAAAGCCAATAAACTAAGGTTTCGAGGCTATTTTTTAGTAAACTTGAACTTTATGTAGAGACATAAACGTGAATCAAGTTCGAGTATATAGCCTAAATGGTCTATTATATATGAATAAGGTCAGGCACCTTATTCTGAAAACATTATGAATGCGGCCCACTTTGTAGTTAGTACAAACGATGTAATCCTGAATCGTTCGCGTAGAGACATTGAAGTGGGGACATTCTATGTAAAGAGTTTACATAAGACTAGAACCATGAATTAGTTGCTTTTAAGTTATAACATTGTTGACTTTAATAAAACTGTCTATTTCGTTTATAGTATCTAGTGTAACTTAATCTTAATCCTGAGCTAACTATGAACTCATATTCACACGAGTTTATCCTTAGATCTGCATAGGTAAGGGTAGTTCATTAGTGCTGGCCCAATAAACCTCTCATTTCAGGGGTAAGATCGGGTGGATAGCTAGGGATATAGGGTGCAAGATGGAATTCACTCCTATCGGTTTTAGGGTTAATAGATAGGTTGTTCCCTTAATGACTGAATCTAATTTTTAAAAAAAGGGTCTCACCCTCTCATTGGCCCGAGAGGGATTTGATTTATAGATTGGACCTTAAACCAATTGTTCAATTGTGGATCAGTGAAATTTAAGGAGCAAGATGTAGTCTTGAAGGTTACGAACAACGTATGAAGGATTAACTTACTTACCATGGTTATATCACATGGACACAAATATATTTATAGTGAAGGGAGTGCAACTACAAGGCTTTAGTGAAATGACCTGCTAGTTAACGAATAGTGATTAACTTAGTCTGAAATTAATTCCGAATCATTGAAGTCTATGATCTATAGGTCCATTATGTTCCCCTGCTAGCTCATAAGGAATCAACTTAAAACTTTATGATGGAATAATTCAAATTGTTAAAGAGAGAGAAACTAACGAATATATTTGATATAGCCGTCGGTTATAAGTTTAAGATAGAGTTTTATGTTTAAATGTGATTTAAATATTAAAAATATGAATACTGATTCATACTCGGAAGATCAAAATTAGTCAAGACGGACAAAATGGTAAAAAGCCAAAATGTTGACTTTTGACTTTGATTTAAATGTCAAATTACCATATCGCCCTTAGATTAAGTTGTTGAGATTTGGCAAGCTCATTGCATGAAATAACACTTGTTGAGATTTGAGAAGCTTATCACATGCATGTGATTTGCAAGTGGCTTCATGTATGCAAGATGTCACAATCGCAACTTTTCAACCTCGGGACAAGCGATTGTGCGGCACTTGTTCGACCCAGTCAACAAGTCAGTCAATCAAAATCTGAAAAAACCGTGGACAAACTCATGATACGATTCAACTTCCTGTCACATTTTTTAGAAAATGTTTTAGAAAACGTGAGAAAAATAATTGCATTGAAATCGTTGTTAAAACAAGCATTGAAGACTGTCAATCGCAACAAAAAGCTTAGATTGCAAAGAGTGCGACAAGGTTTGGCCAGAGATTCAACTATTATGCCTTCCCTATAGTACATTTTGGACTTTTTCAGCTTTGGTAGGCTTGCATATGAAAATGGTTGAAACGTCACACCCAAGATTTATTACATAAAAAGGAAAGCAACTAGCAAAACTAAATATAAGATATAAAGATAAGATAAATCGAGGGTATTTGGGCATACGACCATAGGCAAACATCACCCTGGACAAGTATGCTCGTTACATTCTCCTCCGCTTAAACAATTGACGTCTCTGTCGACTGGTGAAGCTTGAACTCTTCGATCTTCGACGTCCAGGCTTCTAGATCTTCGACACGTTTCCAACTAGTTTCTTCCACATGAAGGTTTTTCCATTTCACCAAGTATTCGTGGATCCTTCTTATGGGTTTTCGGCCCTTCCTCACTCGCTTGGCCAAGATTTCCTCAACTTCTTTATCCTCTTTCTGACTGAGGTCGATGGTTGGTCGGACTATGACATGGCGCTGCATGTCATCAAGATCTTGATGGCAGGGCTTCAAGTTACTCACATGACTTACTAGGTGAATTTTCATCCATATGGGCAACGCCACTCTATAAGATGTACTCCCTACCATTTTCAACACTTCCATTGGTCCCTCGTATTTCCTCACAAGGCGTTGGTCTTTGTGTCCCCGAAATCAAATCTGTTTCAGTAGTAGTTTAATAAAGACTTGATCTCTCGCCTGAAACTCAAGAGGGTGGCGCTTCTTATCTGCCCACTTCTTCATCCACTTCAAGGCTTTCTCCAGATAGGCTTGAGTGATGTTCGTTGTCTGTTTCAATTTCCTGGTAAAGTTGTGAGCCTGAGGATTCTTCCCTGCATATGGGTGATCAACAAGGTGCTGTTTTGATGCAAGACGGTAAGCCTTTAATGTATTTTAGTGAAAAACTGAGTGGAGCAAGTTTGAACTACCCTACTTATGATAAAGAATTGTTTGCTCTAGTTCGTACCTTGCAGATATGGCAACATTACCTATGGCCAAGAGCTTGAAGCTTGAAGCTTGAACGCTTGAAGCACCTTAAGGGACCAAGCAAACTGAATCGTAATTCACACTAATCATGAAAGCTTGAAACACCTTAAGGGACAAAACAAACTAAATCGTAGGCACGCAAAGTGGATTGAGTTCATTGAAACATTTTCTTATGTTATCAAATATAAGCAAGGTAAAGACAATGTAGTAGTCGATGCTTTGTCAAGAAGGTACAATCTCTTTACTTCTCTTTGTGCAAAAATTCTTGGATTTGAACATGTTAAGGAGTTATATAGAGATGACACTGATTTTGGAATGATTTGTTCATCTTGTCTTGATGAAAAAGTTGTTGATGATTATTATGTGTTTCCTGATTTTTTGTTCAACAAAAGTAAGCTTTGTGTGTTCCTAAGTGTTCTGTAAGAGAATTACTTGTTAAAGAAGCTCATGGGGTGGATTAATTGGGCATTTTGAAATCATAAAACCTATGCACGTTACACGAATATTTCTTTTGGCCTAAAATGAAAGATGTTCATAAGATTTGTAGTTAGTGTTTTAAATGTAAAGAGACTAAATCTAGATCACAAGCCAATGGATTGTATACTCCCTTGAATGTGCCTAATGAACCTTGGACTGACATATCTATGAATTTTGTTTTTGGTTTGCCACAGACGAAAAAGGGTAAGGATAGTATCTTTGTTGTTGTGGACAAATTTAGTATAATAACACATTTTATACCATGTAACAAAACCGATGATGCTAAGCATGTGGCTGACTTGTTTTTTAGAGAGGTTGTAAGGTTGCGTGGAATTCCTAAAACTATTGTTAGCGATAGGGATGTAAAAATTTTAAGCCATTTTTGGAAAGTGTTGTGGGGTAAGTTGGGGAAGTTGTTGTTTTCAACTACGTGTCATCCTCAAACTGATGGGCAAACCGAAATGGTTAATAGAACCTTGGGTTCTTTACTTTGGACAATTATTTTAAAGAACGTTAAGTCTTGGGAGGATTCTTTACAATTTGTTGAATTTGCATATAATAGAGCAATTCATAGTACAACTCATTGTTCTCCTTTTGAAGTTGTTTATGGGTTTAACCCACTTACACTTCTTGATTTGCTGTCTATTCCTTCTAATGTGTTTGTAAGTGATGCAGCTACAAGCAAGGCAGAGTTGATCAAGACATTGCACAAGGAAATGGAAGAGAGGATTGAAAAAAATAACTCCAAAGTAGCTTCAAGAGTCAACAAAGGAAGAAGAGAACTCGTTTTTAAACCGGAAGATTGGGTTTGGGTGTATTTTCCCAAGGAGCGATTTTCGTCTCATAGGAAAACAAAGTTACATCCAAGAGGGGATGGACCTTTCCAAGTTCTTGAAAAAGTTAACAACAATGCATACAAAATTTACCTTCCATGAGAATATTCGGTAAGTTCTACTTTCAATATTGTTGACTTGAGTCCTTTTGATGTAGGTGATGAATTTCTTGATTCGATGAAGAATCCTTTTGAAAATGGGGAAAATGATGTGAATCATGGAGTTCCACTCGTTCCGGAAGGACCAATTACAAGATCTAAAGCATCAAAGATTCAATAATCATTCATTCTTCATGTCCAAAAATGTTCACCGTGACTTTCATGTGCCACATACTAATACAAGAGACAAATGACCATTTGGAGATTTGAAGGACAATGTTTTCTCGATTAAAGTGGACTATCAGGTAAACATTAAGCTTCCTTGAAGCCAACAATTTGAAAACCACATGACTTACTTAATATCACATTTTTATTTGTTTTCATTTGTTTTCATTTAACAAGTTAGAGTAACTACCATTAATAGCTTAGTATTAAAAATGGTGGTTGAAAATTAGTTGTTGGAAGATAAAAAGATTAGTTAATGTTTTAAAGACTTTTGGTATTTTCATTAATTAGGATAGAACCTCTAGAAGACTATATAATGCCTTTATCAGTTCATTTGTAAGCACAAGACTTTTCATGAATGCAATTTGAAATCTCCTTTTGAGAGTTTTCCCTTAATTTGCAATTCTTGTGATAGAATGCATGCGAGCCATTCAATCTAACCTTGATCAAGTTTGATTGTGGAGTGACTTAATTTAGAACAAGATTTCCAAATCTTGCTTCTACGATCTAAGAGGTAATCTAATCCTAACTTTCTCTCGATTGATCTAAATTAATATAAGGAGGTGTTAGCGTTTCTTATTTCAAAGGTTGTTGCTACGTTAATAGCTTGGATCTTTTGGATTGAGGATTAGGATCGCCTTATCAAGTAGATTCACTTAATACTAATTTGTTTCGTGGTTTATGATCTCTCATGTGGTCTTCTTCCAAGAAAGTTGCATTTGTCGTTACAAACACTCTGTTTTCTTGTGGATCGAAGAATAGGTCACCTCTCGTTTCTTTAGGATAATCAACAAATCATATATGAATTAATCAAGAAAAAAACCAACATTTTTGCTCTCTGCTGTCATAGGGATTTCCAAATTAAATTGAGGATGGTTTTGTAAAATCTTTCGCTGCCATAAGACTTTTATCCTTTCAATTGGTATCAGAGTCATCTAAAATTTTAATTAGAAATTTTAAATTTTCCATTGGTCTTGAGGGATTTTTTTTTCATTATGAATGTAGTTTGCAAAATAGATGTTTTCGATTTTGCACCTTATATTACAACTTTTTCATTAATTTGATTGATATAAAGGCATGTGTTTTGGGTATTTTAATTATGTAATATTTCATTCATGAATATCTCTCTGATCTCTTATAAATTTATATTAATTTAATTAAATCAAATTTAATTAAATAAAACTAAACTACTAATTAATTCTCCAATTAATTAATAGTCAGATTAAATATCTTATATTTAACTTAAATTAAATTTGAATCATATTCAAATATAAGTTTCTCTCAATAATTTTAATATGAATTCAATTCACATTAAATTAATATTTCAACTCATTCAAATATTTTATCTCGCATAAATTAATTTTGAATCATATTCAAAATTAAATTTATATAATAAAGTTTGATAAACTTTATATTATAATGTATTACTATACATTATACTAATTCCCAAAGTAAATTTGAACATTTCAAATTACAACCAATATAAATAAATCTCATTATCCTTTACGATCTAGGAAGTGGACCTAATGGATTTACAGATCAAAAGCTACAACGACATGATATTAATTGACTAAACTCATTAACCACATTAATCAATATTTGTTAACTGTGTGTACACTCCACTAAAGACTCATTGTTGAACTCTTCTCACTATAAATATATTTCTGTATCCACGAATATAAATCAATAACAGTAAGTTAGTCCTTCACGAGTGTTCGTAACACCAGTTGGGTTAATTTACCATTTTACCCCTAGGTTACCTCTAATCATTAAATACTAACGCTCCTCTAATGAACAACCTGTTTATGGTCCTACCAATAAACAGAAACTCCTCTTGTGCCATAGAGAGAGTACGGTCATTTGTTCAAGTCCTGGAGACACTATTTAAGGGAACACTCATCTACTTACCCTAAAGTAGGGAATGCATGAATTATATCTTGTGTAATTATGTTTTCAGCTCCTCACTTGATCTTGTCCACAAAATGATAAGCTTATTGAATCGACGATCTAGCCACTCTCACTCATACAAATCAAAGGACAATCCCTTGCGAACAGGAGTTCATAATACACTTAAGATTAAGACTAAGTTACATAAGTCATCCTAGTGAAACAAAAACTTAACTAGTTGATGGAGTTACATCTAGTGGTTACTATTTCCCAGTCCGATCTTATGCAATCTCATTGCATAGGATACCCTCATTCGCATGTCAACTACACTAACGCATTGGATCATTGGGTTTGTGTCAAATACAAAGTGAGTCATATCCTTAGTGTTACCAGGATAATAAGGTGCTCAGCCTTATCCCTATACTATAGACTCTTTAAGCTGACCTCGAACATTGATCCATATATGTCTCTACATACTGTTCAAGACTCATTAAACAACTTAGAATGTTAGTTTATTGGATTTGGGTTATTAAGACAAAACTAATAATATAATCAATAGCAATTATTACAATAATAACACTTTATTAACAATAGTCAATAAATTATATTTACTTAATATTCAATATTTCAAATTAATTTTTTTTTTCTTGAATCATATTTTGATTATTTTTTTTCCATATTTCTAGTTGAAAATCAATATCTCTCGTTGAGATTTCAAGTATGTACCATAACTTTTTTGAGGATATTTAAAAGTATATTGAAATATGTAAATATACATCACCTATATTATTCGAAATAGAGGAGAATATATATTATACAAATTGTCTTGTTCATGTACTTATAAAATATATATACCCTAATTTATTTTTAGAAAAATAAAATATACAATGTTGTATATATCAAATATACAGCAATGGATCGATTTCATCTATATATTATCAAAATGATCTTAAAAATTAACATATGAACAGTGGCGTATCCAAAATTTAATGTTAGAGTCACAACTTTACATAAGGTTAAAATTTCGTCATGTTAAATACTAAATTCGTTTGATATAATTATAATGAACTTCGATCCATAATAAACTATAACGCTTAAAGTACCTAAGTTAGAAATTTAAGTGTTAGAATCAAAGTTATGAAAATTTCAAAATATCACACAAATAATGGATGAAAAGTCAAATAACAATTATCTACAATTGCCACAAAATATCACCTACAATTCAATTCTTAAAAAGAGAAAGGGCGACCTATTGACGATCTTAAAGGCTTTTCTTTTTAAGTCTCAAAAAAAGAACATGTAATTAATCAGAGCAGAATGATGCAAAATAATTAATCAGCGGAGAATGATGCAAAATAATTAATCAGCGTAGAATGATGCAAAATAATTAATCAGCGGAGAATGATGCAAAAATAATTAATCAGCGCTGCATGATGCAAAATAATTAACTGAATGATGCAAAATAATTAATGTCAGGCCAGAGTAGTTACCACATGATTTCAATTAAGGGGCGAATGAAGGATGCCAGATAATGCACATAATTAAAAAGATGCTAATTAATTAACTGCAAAACCCCAAATGGGTGATTAATTATTCTGAATGATCGCACGATTGTGATTAATTAATTAATAAACATGAGGCCAAATGAGTGTCAAATAATTAACGAGATGCAAATAATTGAGTCAGATAATTAACTCAGAATGCCAAATGGATGCAAGTAATTAAAGTAGACAACATGATGCCTGAAGAATTAACACAAACACAGAAACCAAATAATTAACACAACATGCGAGGCTAAATAATTAATCAAATGAATAATTAACATAGGAGCCAAATTAGTGATTCAAATGATAATTAACCAACACGACCCAAACGGGTGCCAAATAATTAACGCAGAATCATCAACAAAAAGAAAAAAAAAATTCAAATGGTAGTAATCAAAAGGGAATTAAATTAGAGAAAAAAAATCTTACCAAGATCTGCCTTAAATTCAACCAAAAGACTTCTTTCTTTATCCTCTTAATCTCTACCCCAAATCACACACACAGATGAAAAGATTTTTTTTTACGTGTACCCTTCCTCCATAAAAAAAAATCTCCTCCTCAAAAAATTTTCTCATTCTCTTTTTATAGGACAAGGTTTAGGTCGCTTATTTTTAAATTTGTAAGTGAAGTGAAAGACTACGGAGAGAAAGTGGAAGAAGGTGGGAGAGTGGGAGAAAGTGAGAGAGTTAGAGAAAGTGGGAGAGTGGGAGAAGTACGAGCATGGTGACGAAGGAAAACAAAAATAGAGGATGGTTGATAAAAAAGAGATAAAACAACCTTTTTATTTATTTATTTTTTTAAAATATGTTTTTGTTTTTTTTTTGTTTTAAAACATAAATTTAAAATTTAAGAATTAAGATTTAAGATTTAAAATTTAAAATTAAATTCAAATTCAAATTCAAATTCAAATTCTTTTAAAATAATAATAATAAATAAATAAATAAATAATGCAGGACAAAATACGGTATCTACGGGTCCGTTTGGTAACGTTTTCGTTTCCTGTTTCCTGTTCTTGTTTTCATTTTTCAATAAACGGGAGTGTTTAGTAACGTTCCCTGTTTCTCGTTCTCAAAAAAAGTAGAAACGTTTCTCATTTTATAAGGAATTATTGGGAACAAAAAAAAGTAGTTTCTCCCGTTTCTGTTTCTCAATTATTTTTATTGGTTTCTTTTTTCTTTTTCTCAATTGTTTCGATTGGTTTTCTTTTTCTTTTTCTTTTTCTCAATTGTTTCCATTGGTTTCCTTTTTTTTTTCTCAATTCTTTTTATTGGTTTCCTTTTCCTTCTTTTCAATTCTTTTTCTATTTCATTTTCCTTTTTCATTATCTTCTTGTGATTTCCTTTATCTTCCTCTTATTTTCATCTTCTTCCCCAAATAACCAGTCTCCACGTGGTTTTCTTTTTCTTCGTCTTATCTCCATCGTCTTTTCCAAATAACCATCCTCTTCCTCTTCCTCTCATCATCTTCGTTTTCTTTCTCTTCCCCTCTCATCGTCTTCCCTCTACACGACGCCTTCCTCTTCGCTGGATCTGGATTTTCCTCTTCCTCTTTATGTGAATTATTTTTTCGTTGTGGGTTTTCGTCGAATTTGCGGGTTTTTGTCAGATCTGTGTTTTAGCTTTGAGTTTTTGTTTTCCTCTTTTTCGTGGGTTTCAGTCCTCCTCTTCGTCGTGGGTTTTCATCTTCCTCTCGTCGGCTCTGTTCTTCAGATCTCAATCTTTATCTTGTTCTCCATAAAATTACAAGAAGACTTTCCTATCTAGGTTTAATAAATTTTTTATGTTTAATGGAGGACATATATTTTTGTTTGGTGTTTAATTGAATTAAATGTGAATAAAATAAAATAAAAATTTCAAAGAAAATCAGGAAACAAGAAACAGTTATCAAACACATTTTCTATTTCTGTTTCTATTTTTCAAGAAACAAGAAATAGATACAGTTACCGAAATCATTCATGTTTCTTGTTTTAAAAAAAGAAGGAACGAGAAACCGAGAACAGGGAACAGGGAACAAGAAACAAGAAACAGGAAAATAGAACGTTACCAAACGGGCCCTACAATACTCTCATTCGCATGTCAACTACACTAATGCGTTGGATCATTGCGTTTGTGTCAAATACAAAGTGAGTTATATCCATAGTGTTACCAGGATAAGGTGCTCAGCCTTATCCCTATACTATACACTGATCTCGAACATTGATCCCTATATATCTCTACATACTATTCAAGACTCATTAAACAACTTAAAATGTTAGTTTATTGGATTTGGGTTATTAAGACAAAACTAATAATATAATCAATAACAATTATTACAATAATAACATTTTATTAACAATGGTCAATGTATTATATTTACTTAATATTCAATATTTTAAATTAATGTTTTTTTTTCTTGAATCATATTTTGATTATTTTTTTTCCATATTTCTAATTGAAAATCAATATCTCCCGTTGAGATTTCAAGTATGTACCATAATTTTTTGGGTATATTTAAAAGTATATTGAAATATGTAAATATACATCATCTATATTATTCAAAATAGAAGAGAATATATATTATACAAATTGTCTTGTTCATGTATTCATAAAATATATATAGCCTAATTTATTTTTAGAAAAATAAAATATACAATGTTGTATATATCAAATATACAACAATGGATCTAGGATTTCATCTGAGGGGTCACAAGTTCATATAGTCATAATATTGTCAAAATGATCAAAACAATTAACATATGAACAGTGGCGTATCCAAAATTTCATGTAATTTAGTCTTGTAAATACTAAATTGGTTTGATATAATTAGAATGAAATTTAAAAATTTTCTACTAAATCACTGAAATCTGGATGAGTGTATCTAATTATATACATTTTTTAAAAAGGAAATGAAAAAGAAAAAAACAATTTTATTTTGTATAATGCATCGACTTTTATTAGAAGACAATCTAATTCAACAATTAATTTTTAAGCGTTTTAATATTTTATAAGAATTTTATTTACTAAATTAAAGGACAGTGAATCTTTTAGAAGGAACTTTAAATAGTGGGACTTCTTTATCCATATTCATGAGGCAGATCCCCATATTCATTAACTCGTCCCTATTTCTGACCGCTCGGAACCCTATTGAGACTTTTGATCTTATCTAAACTTGTATTGAGAAATGTGAAATCGTCGGATACTCCATCTAGATGGATCCCTACTCAACCGATCAAGAGAAAGAGCGTGAACTTGCCCTCGCTGTAGTTCTCTCTGCTGCTGAAAGTCTCGATCTTCTCTTTTCTCATGAAAGAGGCAACGTAGTTGGAGGACTTCTTTATAGTGGTCCCACCGCTCCGTGGGAATGACCTTGAAGAAGATTCTAATGGAAGAACTGATCGCTGACTCTGAACTGACGAAACTATGCAAGAAAGAAGACATGCCTCTGCCCCATTGATTGAGGTACAGGGACAAAGGTTAGGAATAAAGCCAGAAAAAGGTTATCTCAGTTAGCATTTGCTTTTCATGGGGAATTAGGACACCGACCCTTTCAGATGAATGAGGTCCCCTCCTTCCTTTACAACTGGGAAGGCATACTCTTTTCCTAAAAAGACCTCGTAACCTCTTATATTTGAAATAGCTTTCTCAACTTATCTTTCTATTTCATAGCCGATACCTACTAAAGAAGATGAGCGATTCAATATTCTTTTCACCTCTTTCAGTATTGGTCAAGTAGGTTCATACCTACCTAGCAACCTTCTCATACTCAAAGGAAGTCTTCCGCTTATTATGCTGCTGCCAACTTAGTCCTACTCTTGGGAAAGACTCATTCATTGATCTATTTCGAATAATTGCTTGACTCAGCAGCTCCTCTCCTTACAGTCGAGCAGTTCCACTCCTCTCCTTACAGTCGAGCAGTTCCACTCCTCTCAACATTCCCCGTCCTTCGACTATCAAAGGTCCGGATAGTTATCTGTAGTTCGAAGTCCGCAGTCCGTCCGGAAGAGCTATCTGTAGAACTATCAAGGGTCCTGCTGATGAATCCGGAGAACTATAAAGGGTCCAGCTGGTTCGACTATCAAGGGTCCGTCCGGAGTCCGCAGGATTCATCCGGAGTCCGTAGGATTTATCCGTAGGACCTTCCTTAAGGGAAGGAGTAGGACCTTCCATTAGGAGTAGGACTATCCATTAGGAGTCCGGAAGAGCTATCTGTAGTCCTACGTCCGTCCGGAAGAGCTATCTGTAGTCCTACGTCCGTCCGAAAGAGCTATCTGTAGTCCGGAGTCCGGAAGATTCATCTGTAGTCCGTAGTCCGCAGGTTTACCCGGAGGACCGTCCATTAGAAGGAGGACCTTCCTTAAAGGGTAGGAGTAGGACCTTCCTTATCCATAAAAAACTAGGAGTAGTCCGTAGTCCGCAGGTTTACCCGGAGGACCGTCCATTAGAAGGAGGACCTTCCTTA
>JACWES010000016.1:687641-877092 GCA_025688845.1 Cucumis hystrix
CGCAGGTTTACCCGGAGGACCGTCCATTAGAAGGAGGACCTTCCTTAAGGGAAGGAGTAGGACTATCCGCAAGGGAAAGGAGTAGGACCATCCTTAATTAACCGGAGGACCCAGAGAAAGATTAGACTTTGAGGCGGAGGACTATTCGCTATTCTAAAACTGGGGAGCATCTGGAGCTTGATTTCTCTTTTTCTTCTCACGCAACTCAAATTGCATTGAGCCTCTTCCTCTCCTTTCAGTCGAGCCCTCTTATGACTTGAAAACCACTTAAACTGACTGATCTTTCTGTAGGAATCAGTCTCTTTCCGTAGATTAGTATGAAAAGGGGGAAGAGGCTAGGAAAGATCCGGAGTCTGAGACCAATTAGGTTATGCAATAGCGAGACTGGAAAGGAGAGAAGGCTCCCCCAGATAGTAGGGAATAAGGGCAAGTTTCATTCATTAGTCGGGTCAGCAGAAAAGTATGAATGAGACCTAGTTTTCTCGGGAAGAGAGAGAGGAGCCCACCTAGCGGTTGGGAGAGGCGCGAGACTTGGGTCTTCTCTTCTTCCTTATCTACTTAGTTGAACCCACGGAGCGGTAAAAGAGCAGCAAGTGGCGCGGCTTAGTTTCCCCCGATATGACCAGCGACCCCTTGTTCATTGAGGCGGTTTAAAGGAAAGGAATAAGAGGATATAAGAAGCATGAAAATAAAGAGAAAGCCGTCAGTCCGACTAGAAACTGAAAGTATGATATTCAAGTCATAAAGACTCGATTCCTCCGCTACTTTCATCTTCTATATTATGAGGCTTACTAGTAATGCTGAAGTTTCTTTAGATATTATGTCCTTGAATTACCTTTATATTACTTAGAATCCTGAAGTTTCTTCTGAGTAGTCTTGTCCTCTTGTTTTTTTCTTCTTGAAGAGAAGTCGCTGAGGATTAGGAAAAGGACTAGGCCTTTGAACTTACTGATCTCAAGATGAGACCTTTCGACCCATAAAAATAGATCAATTCATGAGTACTTCTCTTTCTTATCTCTTTCCCTTTTTCATTCAAAGAAGAAGATGAGAGTTGTCAATATTCTTTGACCCTTGTTCATTGATTGCGCGTAGTGGGCTTTCTTCGAACTTCTTTCTAACTTCCTCTTATGCAACGATCTTATTTTATTAAAGATTCAAATAAGGGTAAGGACGGATCCAGTGGGAACTTCCCCATTATCACATCACGAACAAGAAAGAAAAATCAAGCTCCAGATGAGTTGACCTATCCATTAAACAAGTCCTCCGGACCAGTCTCGCCCTCAGTCCTATCCATTAGAAGGCTCCGTGGGCCACCCCGTGGGATGCTTTTGGTCCTCCCCTATCTTTGAGTGAGAGCTGCTGCTTGGTCTCGCTGCACCTCGTATTCTTATTGAGTGAATTGGGTATTGATTTCTTCTATAGGAAATTTGGAATGAGACTGATGAAATGGGAAAGCAGGCATAACCCTTATAGGTTCTTCTCCCCTAACCTAGGATCATTGTTCTAGCTGGTCCGAGTAAACTCAGGAAAGAGAGAGAATTATCTCTTTAAGAAGTGGCGGCAGTCTGCGGCAGATCAATCGTAAGCGAGTAGCATAAAAAAGAGAGTCATCATCCAGGTTCAAAGAATTTGAGAAGCCTCATCTATTTCTCTTTATCTATTGTATAGCCCTATTTCTCTTTATCTATTGGCGGTATCAGCTTGCCAAAAGGTGCGAAGAAGTTCGAGTTTCTATATATCAGGAGTCCCAGCGGTAGGAGATCGGAAGCTATCGGGATCGGTTGTGGCAGAGAAGATAAGCCTGAGCCGCCCATTCAGTTGAGGAAGTTGCTACCTCGAAGCCTTTTCCACCCGTTGATGGATCTCTTTTTCTTGCTTGCCATTCGTGTGGATGAGAAAGAAGTTCTTTGGGATCTATTTCAATATGATAAATATATTAGCTTTTGCTAGCCTCCTTTGAGGTTAGCGCCGCGCATTCACTCAAAGATAGGACCACTGGTCGGTACCAGGCGAGATTCTTATAAGGATAGGTTTGAATATCAAAAGACGTCAGAACCAGATAGGAACTGGGGCAGGGAATAAGCCAAGTGGAGAAAGGATGAGAGGCCCACGTAGCGCTTAGGGGAAGTCCGATCAAGGACGCGACTTCTCTGAACCTAATAAATACTGTTCAAAGAAGATTTTCGCTTGATTTTGTGGTTCTCACTTTTTTTCGTAGAAAGAAGAAAGTCTTCTCTCGAGGTAACTGAACTAAACTAATAGGAGTCGGATCTCTTTATCAAAGCAGAATGAGAAGGATCGGAGGAAGCGCGAACTCAATAGGAGAGGAGCAAGATCCTTTTCTGGATCGGAAGCTCAGCTCTTGACTTATTCCCTTTTGAGACAGAACCAAGAAGAAGGACAGGGGGAGGAAGAAGAATTAGTAGGGCCAGATATGGAGCGAAGCGCTAACTATGAAGAAAAGTAGTATCCGGCAGGGAGGAAGAGGTTAGAATATCGGCCGGTAACCTGGCTACAGAAGCGGATGAAATAAAGGGAAGATGAGTCCCCATATGGCACTCGGAGAGGAAGGAACCCCACCAGAGGACCGGGAAGGGGAAGAGTAAGCAAGATGATCAAGACGTCCATTAGAAGAAGCTAGAGGAATCTGTCCCGGAATAAGCTCCAGAGTCCGCGCGAACTGATTGACCGGATTGGAAGCTATCCCTGAAGGGGAGGGATAGGAATTCTCATCAGAGTCTTGACTAGATCTCTTTCATTCTCAGTTGTAGAATAGGAGCAGGCGCAATGAAATATGCGTTGACGAGACATCAATCGGAATTCTCAGAATAGGTTGAGGCTTTACCATTGGACTGAAAACCCTTTGAACCCACAGAGCGGGATAGGTTAGAAGAAGCTCGGAAGTAGCTCTTGGCCGAGTTGGCTCGAATCCGTAGTAGTAGTAGCTCTTTCGCGGGCTAGGCATTATTGGGGCCCCGTTGCAGCTTAGTTGGAGTTATCTTATGAGGTAATTGAATAAGCCCACTCCGCCATCTCGGACTCGCTTACCGCTCTGAATTTGCAAAGATGTCCTTATCAATGAGACGACTGAGGCTCCAAGCTAATATGGATATAAACAAGTCCTTCGGACGTCACCTGGACCCGTACGGAGGTGCAGATGAGTTTCATTACGTTGAATCGGTTCCGCAATATTCTTTGCACGTCTGTCGAGCTCAATTACATCGACCCGTCCTCCTTAGAGTCCTTCGGACGTCCTCAGTCCTATTCAACCCATGGAATTTCTTCTTTTCTCCTGCTTTTGATAGAGTGAGAACAGCAGCATAACCTCAAGCTATCTACATATCCTATCTTAATTCAGGCATTTATACAAGCGAGAACTCGGAATTTTTGGTCTTTCGTCGGGTCAGAGGGTCCTTTCTTCATTCTTTTATGACTAACTCATTTAAGTAGTCAGATCTCGGAGAGAGAACGAGCGGGACCAAGTCTCAGTCAGAAAGGTAGAAAACATCTTCTTTGGGTCTCCTACGCTTAAGATGGGACCGGCAAGACCCAGCAATATGAAAAGCTTTGAGCAATATTCTTTGTCAATATTCTTTGAACCTCCGGACTATCCCTCAAATTCTTTGAGCCTCCTACGCAGCTTAATATGTGAGCGGTATTCATTCAAGCAGTAATAAAAGAAGGCATACCGAAATAGTCAAGGTAAAAAGTCTCCGGGTTGAAAGTATAACTCACGAATACTTTTTGATACTTTTGAACTTGTTGTTTCCGAATTTCTGAATAGTTCATGTGCTTGTTTTTGGATTTCTTTTTCATTTGGCCCATGCGTGATATCTTTTTGAGAGACTGATATTGGGACATCTCTTATATATTTGCTTTTTTTTTCTATTCAGGCGCAAAGAATATTGCCGAGGCGCCATAAGACAGGTTCGAAGGACTATCCATTAGGGGATTGAGAATAGCCAATTATATAGAATCTTTGACCCTCTCCTTGGGACTCCCGGATTTCCATACATATGTCTCAACTAGGCTAATCTCATATTTTGCATTTTAGTAAAATCAAATAATCATCTTTGAAATGAAAATACCTTTTAATTAATAAGCACTCGGTCACGACTTATGGTGGTATTTAATTGAGTATATCTACTAACAAATATCTTTTTTCATTCGGCATCCACTACCATTACCATGCGTGGTACCAGCAGTTTCCACTTTTTCTATACAGAGGAACCTCCCGAGTGGCACCTTTTGGGGGTTCATTTTCTTCATGAAAGCAAGAGAGTGCAACAATCCTTTCCTTTGACACTTGTCCTGTAAACGAGTTCAAAATGCCTTGTACAGTTTTTCTTTTCCCTTGAAGCCAGTCCAAGAGTTCAGTTCACTCGAAAGCGGCTCTTAGATATTTGCTTTGAACCGGTTCCGCCCCACCCCTTATAGTAAGTACTGGTGAGAGGAAAAGAGCGCTTCTGCCCTTTACCCAAACAGTACAAGAATGGCAATCCACCTATTGGTGTGCTCCTGCCCTCAACTGACCTGATCGTCCCAATCCGGTTGTCCTCACTAAAAAAAGATCCACAATCTCTTATCTAATTCATATGAATTTCTTATCTAATCTTCCTTTGCCTAGCTGCCCATTGCTAGAACTTCCAGCGCGTCGGGGGGTTGGTGTGGTAAGGCAAGCAACTCCTCTTTCTGAAGAAGAGTGCCGAGCTATCTTAAAGTAAAGCTCTAACGGTTAGCTATAGGTAAAGTTCTCCTAGAGCTGGAGACAGAGGCCGCTACTCCTTCAGAAACCGGAAATCAGCAAGGAAGGATAGGACAGAGAATAAGGACCTAAAGTTCTTTGTCGGATGAGACCGAGAACCGAAAGATGTCTATCAAAGAGCGAGAGGGACTGACTAGAGCGCTGTCAACCAGCTCTGAAGGTTGCAAAGCCTGACGAGTGCCCCTGAACGGAAGGAAGGAAAGACAGAGAGAACTTTATCCTAGCTACCGGGGAAGGGGAGAGGAGAACAGAGATAACCGTCAAACTACGCAATGGATAGTCCGAAGGCAGGAAAAATAGGGCAATATTCTCAATATTCAAAGAGCCTTCGCAATATTCTTTGCACCTCTCCATTTCATGCGCCTCAAATTCTTTGAGCCTCTCCTCCAAAGTCAAATTCTCTAATGGATAGTCATCTGCACCTTTCAGTCGTCCGGAGGCAGGTCGCAATATTCTTTGCGCCTCGTTGCGCTCCGTCCGAAGGACTCGTTTTCTCTTCTTAGATAAATGCGCTTCGCTTCGCGCCGGAGGACGACTGAAAGGTGCGAAGCAAAGAGCTCGAGACTAGAGAGGAGAGGTGCAAAGAATATTGCGAGTAGTGCAAGGCGCAAAGAATATTGCCTGCCTGAGGCGCATCAAAAAAAGGGTTTCAGATGAGCTTGATTTTGAATTGAGCCTGAATTAGAGAAACCTACAAATAAGAGAATACGTGCCAAAAGCTTCACCTCGGTCAACCTTTGGAATACAGATTGTCGAGCCGCCGACAACTCCCAGGGTTCACTAAAACAGAGGTACTCCGCGAAAGACTATTGAGTGACCTGTCGAGCTAATCCGACACCAAGTGGGCCGCA
Organism: Cucumis hystrix; assembly: GCA_025688845.1. Lineage (NCBI taxonomy): Eukaryota > Viridiplantae > Streptophyta > Magnoliopsida > Cucurbitales > Cucurbitaceae > Cucumis > Cucumis hystrix. The sequence goes on from JACWES010000016.1 coordinate 693,258, forward strand.
CCTCTGAGGACTCAATATGAAAAAAATCTTCGGTCGCAGAAAGTCTTTTAAGAAAAAGGCTTTCCCACTTATTGCTCACAACAGGATAACTGAAACCTCCACTGCAACTACCATCGTTAGGGGCTTAGCTTACAACAGGAACTGCGGATATATCTTTCTCTTTTGCCTTAAAGACAGAAGAACTATCATCAATATGGATCAAAATCAGTCCCACTATTTCAACTTTGCAACTGAGTAGGCGAGTGTCCAGGTGGTCAAAGCCCTCAATAATAAGGGATAGCTCTGACTTTGAAAGCTAAGAAATCTTTCTATTCCTTGAAACTGCCTTCCCGACAGTGCTACCGCGGAGTGGGGTTGAATCAAGCTATTAGCGATATGGGATTGAGAATGAATTTGAGAATTCTATTTCTGGTGAGATTAGAATATTGTCAAACTATGCGGGCCAATCGGAAATTCCTTCTTTGCCATAAATCTCACTCTCAATTGGGGATGGGTTCAGCTTCTTCTGTGTTTGGAAATATTTCAAATCTGTTAGACATTTACAAAAAGGCTTATTAATTAGAGTTAAAATTACAAGTTTAGTTTAAAAAGAACTAGTAACATGATTTTAATTTGAAAATAACGGTAAAGAAAAAAAAACAAAAATAAATTTAAAATTTTTGAAATTTGAAATTTTGGTTTTTGTTTTTAGTTTTTAAAAATTATTAAGCTTATTTCCTTCTGTTTTCTAACCATGATTTAAAAATCAATATAGATAAAAAATAGATATTAAAGCAAGAGATTTAGTGATAGAAGAAGTGTTTATATGCCTAATTTTTTAATTTTCAAAAACTAAAAATCATAAACAAAATTGTTACTAACTTACTATAAGGGACCTAAATAGTTACTAAAACAGAATAAAATTATAATATAAACGTATACTCATTTATGATAAATTGTCATCAGTGTGTCTATAGTTCAGTACTATATAGATTTTAAGAAATAAAAATAGGTATTAAGAGAAAAAAAAAATTAAGCAACCAAAACATATATAAGAAAAACAGTGTGAAAGATAGGTTCAAACTCAGGGCGTGATCAGGCTCTTAGTTGCACTAGATCACAACCATTAACAACACACTCTCCATTCAAAGCTTCTTGTTAATTCATGCTTCAATTACAAAGGTGAAGGGCTGTCAATTCCCCCATTATTAATATATATATATATATATTATATGTTTCTTTTGATATTAATAGTAGTAGTATATGTACATATATTATAAAAAAAAAAAAAAAAAAAAAAACTAAATGTAACGAGAAATGAAGAGCTAAATTTAGTCCAACTCTTTTTATAGAAAATAATAATCTATTATATAAAAAACTGAAAAAAGTTGAGCTCTAATTAGGACTATGGAGTCTAAGCTTCAAGAGACTTTGTAAAGTCATGAAAGGGTCCAAATCTCATAGATTTACAAATGCAATCGTACATAAACCCACCTTTTTGCCACAATAATTGATGCAAACAATGCATACATTGAACTTAATGCCCTAATTAATGTGCACATTCCAAAAATAGAGGTACAATGTTCTCTTGTGCTACAAATTAGTTCAAATTTGCACGTGTGATGTAGTCTTACATTGGAATTGTTAACATGTCAAATGCTTTATATAATGTTATCTTTTTGAAGTAGACTATTGATGAATTAAAGGTAGAGATTATCAATTTAACGTACAAAGAATATGATATATAGTAGATATAAATCTCAAATCTAAAGTAATTAAATCTTAATACATGCTAACAATAAACATTGTATTTGGTCTTTTTTTAAAAAAAAGAACCACTCGATTACACATACATTAACAAACAAATGTAAAATTATTTTAATTCTAGAAAAAAGTGATTAAAACTCCACACGCATTTTACTAGAGACGGTTTAATTTGTTTCATGTTCCATTGTTAAGGACATTCCTTTTATTTCAAACTTTCATTTATTGTAGAAGTTAAATACCTAAATGAAGAGAAGACAAACAATTAAATCAAAATTATAAGATTAAAATTGTCACAAACAAAAAAAAATGGAACAATTTGAAGGTGAAGTTGAGCTGGTGTGAAGGACAAATCATCCCACAAAAAAGTTATATAGATTACATTACCCTTCTTCATTCCAAAGGTTATGCATTTATATATTTAGAATAATTGAAAGACGGAAAGTTGTAAGCAGTAATGTTTGATGAAAGTTGTAAGTAGTAATGTTTGATGATTAAGACCTAATTGTTACAAAAGTCTTTATAATATGATAAAATGCTAACTAGGTGTCAAAATATAATGTGTACTTAATTACTTAATTAGGGGTTTGTGAATGAATGGTAATTAGCTTTTGATTTGTGGTGTAGTGAAGAGGTTTGGTTATGGGCCTCCACAATCTTTTCCTTTGCTATTAAAGTAGCTACGTGGCACCACATTTTTACACTTCCTTTCCCACCCACCAAATCAAACATTCAACACCAAAATAATAATAAAGATTCAACACAAACCTTTTCTTTCAAAAAAAAAAAAAAAAAAAAAAAAAACTATTTTCTAGTAAATAATTTCTTATTCAAATTAAAGTTTATTAACACCATGCCACTCATTTGCATATATATATGGGTCTAAATACATTTTATAAAAATGCAAGTTTAGTACTGTATGTTTAATAATCTAATTGATTGAGACATATGTTGATTTTCATTTTCATTCTTAGAGTAAAGACATATCCCTATAAAATATGATGCTTTTATTATATAGTTTTGAGCTTAACAAAATGCTTTGCACTGTGGATGCAAAAGATAAACATGGATCCTTAATGTTGAGGAACTTGCATGGCCTATTATTGAGTTTAACAATATGCAAGATGTCGACGTGAACGTATACTTTAACTAAGTTTAGTTAAGTTTATGTTGAGTGATATTTGATTTTTTTAGTACAATAATTATAGGAGGAAAAATTGAATCTCCGACCATTAGAGATGGTGGTTATATGCCAATACCACTGAGTCGGTAACTTACGCCATATATATGTATAATTTATGATTGTTAACCTTGCACAATTTTATGTTTGATAAAAAAAGTTATTAAAATGAGAAGACTAAAGATCATTATTTTATGTCAAATGTTAGGACTACAATAAAAAGATCTATATAATACTTTTACAGCATAAAACACGAATTAATTTAAAATTTAAGTTTATGTTTACTTCTCTATAAACGTAATCCATGATAATATAAAAAAGTGATTCACATTTGTTGTTAAGTAGAAATATAAAAACAACATTATGATAATCATCTATATTTGACTATGGAAGTAAATAACATAAATAGTTTTATTTTAGGGGCATTTTAAAAAATAGCAAAATAAATTAAAATATTTACAAGCTATAAAATTTTTTTGGATTCTATCAAAAAAAACTATAGTATATCAATAACCATCAGTGATAGAATTTGCTATAGGTTGTAAATATTTTGTAAAATTTACTATTTTTAAAAATTCTCCTTTATTTTATAACTCATGAATAGTAGCTAAAATGAGTGGAAGGGTGAAAAATGAGTAATAAAAACTCATTTAATGTGTATTTTTCTTCAGGAAAACCAGAGTTTTTTGGACTTTTCAAAATTCAAATTAGACTATAAATAGAAAAATAAAGAAGCCATGATTTTAACAAAAAAAGAAAAACGAAAATTTTCTAGACTTATTATAATTTATACATGAATGTAAACTTATAGTGATTGTTACCGTGTTAGTTAAGTATAAACAAATGTGGTCTTAGATGTGAGTTGTGATTCTTCTAATTTTTAGTTTATTATTATTGATATAATTATTAGTCATTTATTAGAGAATTTAAAAAGGGTCTAACCCTATAAATTTTTTTAAAAAACAAATTCTAATTTTCTAATAACACAATCTTTGAAATTGATGGAATAAATTTGTGTAAGTGGAAGTATGCTAATATCCCCAAACCATATAAATTCTTAATAAACTTAATTGGTATTAACTAACTTTTATTGAATTTAAACCGTTATAGTTCTTTTAGGAAATAATTCAAACCAAGATGATTGGAGACTAGTTTAATGGAAATTATATTTCCAATAACTTTAAAGTATGCATTATTAAACCAAAAAACATACCTTTAACATATAAGATATTATCATTACTTTAAGTCCCATCAAAAGAAAGAAACAAAGAGAGAGATTATTTAGGAAAGGATTTTGATTAAATGGGAAATAGTTCCACGTGTCTCTTTTAAATTCAATCACAAAAACAAAACTAAAATGTTGATTATATGTATAAATTTAAGAAAATCAAACAATCCAATCAAGAAAAAGCTATCTAAATAATAGGTGTGTGGTTAAGTAACTTAATTCTCCAATTATTTCCTTTTCTATTCAAAATATCTCAAACACTAATACATTAAAAAAAAAAATCCTTTTCTTTTCCTATTTAAGAAATTCATTATGATAAGTATTGTTGTTTATATTATTAATAATATTTGGGGTTGTTTAATTAGGAAAAAAAATTCTATGTATTTTCATCTTTACAAAAAAATTATTATTTTTTCAAATTGTTATAACATGGTTGAGTAATTAAGTACTCCTACTAGTTTTTGTAGTATTCTTCCTAAAATTTATTTTTTGGTATAAATCATTTTCTCAAACTTCAAATATCTCAAAGAATTGAATTGAGATTTATTTTTCCCAGCAAAAAAGATAGCTATTATAGAGTTGTTGTTCCTTTCATTGATTATGTGCAATAATATTAGGTTTGACATATCTTTTTTTTCTTCTTTAATTTAATAGTATGTGTAAGAATTTGATCAATTAGTCCAAAGTTGAAGCTAATCTTCGCATAAACCAAATCTATCATGCTTAATTATACATAAAAATTAAACTAATTAAAAAAAATCAATGAAGAGAAAGAAATTTCATTACCTCAAAAGTTTTTGTGGTGTGAAATCTATTTCATTAAATTTTATTCTCTTTCCATCTTTTATATAACATAAGGTGATGGTAAACTGTTGTGTTGTACTATAAACTATCACTAGAACAAACTAGAAAGCTTGACACGCGTTAGATTACTTGTATATACATTGTGATAAGAAATTTTAACCGACTAAAACTAGAGTAAATATTGAAAAGAAAATACATAAACATTAAGTTTTTGCGTAGATACACCACTTTTTTTAAACAAGATTTTAGTCGTCCTTTGCAGTGAGTATTGATTTTTTTTTTTTTTTATATATATTTTTGAAAAAGTAATATTATTATATAACAACAAGGAGGACCTCACAACCTGAGGTCAAGGCACAAGAGCGGACAACGCTCACATATACATGAAGAAAACAAAAAAAACCAAAAGAAAGAACACCAACCAAAGCAACAAAATTAAGAACAATAAAAAACCCAAAAAGGCAAAACAACACCACAAAACAAAGAAACTAACCAAACAAAAGGAATAACAACCCCACAGGCCGTGGACAAGCAAAGAAAGGAAAGACGAAAAGAAAACCAACTAAATAAGATCATGAGCATTCTCATACCAAGAAGCAGCACGAGCACGGATACAAAAATGGATAAGCTGAAACAGAACCATAGGCTCACGAGCCTGACCACTATGGAGACGATGATTACGCTCCTTCCAGATAAAGTAAATCGTAGCACACTAGAGAGCACGCCACAACTTCCTCCTCACACCCTTCCCAATACTCTGATGACAAATCCAAGACAACTCAACCCCCCAATACCCAATCCTGTGAGAGGAAGTTATAACCTGAAGGACCCTAGACCAAATTTCACACCCAAAAGGACAAGAAAAAAACAAATGATCACGAGACTCACAACTCCCCCCACAAAGAATGCAAGACAAAGGAATCGACCTGTCCCACCTACTTAACCTATCTCTAGTACCCAATTTGTCTCTGCTGGCCAACCAAGCTCAAAAGGAATGCTTGAGAACATTCCCCCACTTTACAGTAAACTCGACCAAAGAACCCTAACACTACAAGGACGAATGGTATCCCACACACTAGCAATCGAAAAATCATCATGGTGATTAGGAATCCAAACCCACCTATCCTCATCACTAGGACACAGACTAACACCCTGAACCCTATCCCAAGGATAAATCAAATTCATAGAAACTCGCGGCCACCTGCAATCCCCATCCGGACAAATGAACTCAGCCAGCCTAGCCTCCCGTCGACTCGCCGCATCATAAATCACCCTCTCATTAACCTGTTGAAGGATAGGACTACCTTGTAACCACAGATCTAGCCACACTCTGCAACGCCTACCATCTCCCACCTCCTTCCTGACACGTTCTTTCAAATTATCCCACTTATGTAAGATAACACGAAGACACGAAGACCGACCAACCCCAGCATCGATCTACCACAACGATCTCCCTTAACACTACTTTCATGTACTCATTTCATAATTCAAAATCTCTCTCATTCAGGTGTGATACCAGTTCATTCATGTCTCCCTCCTAATCTCGGGCATTACAGCTTTCAATTTGAGAACTGATTATTTTACCCACTTCTTCCTGAAATTCTCATGTTGATAACTCATATTAGTTTTTATTATTGATAGTCGCTTGCTATCATTTGTTATCACTAAAATAGGTACTATCATTGATAATTACTTTCTATTTGTTACCATTACAAGTGCTTCTTCTGGGTTTCTCACATTGAAAGTTATCAATGATAACAACAATTAGTGATAGTAAATGATAGCTGTTATAATTTGTCATAACTTATAGAAACTATTGGTTATAACTTTCAATTTGAGAAATGTGTTATCAGTTAATATCATCAATATCATCAATAGTGGCTATCGGTAATTGATTCTACCAATGATAACCACTGAATAACAGACGTAGCATTTTTTAAAAAAAAATACTAGTTGACTGGTTAACATTTTCTATTTTTACAAATATTTTATCTAGTTGCAAATATAAAAGATTCAAATTATATATTAGCATAAATAACAACATTCTTAAAATTGCAATCAATTATAATTACTCTATATTTTAAGCCGTTAAACCAAGTTTTTTATGTTTTATTTTTTTATTTTTTGAAAGGTTATTTAGTTCAACCAATAAGAACAAGGATATAAATTTGAATCAATATTATTGTTCTGGATATAACATGAGCTATGTTCTAAATCAAAGTTAAACTAAGTCTATAGAGATAGAAATTAATATAGAGATTATGAGTCAATTTAAAAAACCTATAAAGAAAATAAAACAAAAACAATGAGAGAAGAGAGAATAATAATATGATAATTCACATATGTGTATATATACATATGTGTATATATATATATATGTATATATATATATATATGTATATATATATATATATGGATTGTGGTGGGATAAAGACACAGCTCCTCCATACATGAAAAAGGATCATCAGTCATCACCAATTAAAAGAAAGAAAAGTAAACACTTATAGCTATTTGGAAAGGGACAAGTGAGGAAGAAGATCACAACACACACACTAACAAAAAAGTTAAATGGTTATACATATAATATAATACACAACCATATTAAATTTAATCAAAATCTATCCTGTTTCTCATTCTCATGTTCATTCATTTCTTGGACTCTTATTTGTCTATTGAATCTTTCGATAAATTCTTCCACTCTTCTATTCAATTCTTCATCACTCATTTTTGTAAACTCATCATTTTCTTCTTCTTTCTCTTTCGTTGATGTCGCATCCTGTTTTATCATTGTCTTTGATCTCCTCATTGTGACCTTTTTTGCCTTCTCTACCATCCTTTTGATATCTTTCTCTGACTTGCTTCGTTGGTAAGGTTTAATTGGATTATTAAATTTACAAGGAAATGAAATTTCTGAAATAATTAAAACACAAGATCAACATTAATCGATAAACTTAGAGCACAATATAGTGCGAAAGAAATGAAATTACGGGATGCCTTTTTAAAGAAAGGAATAATTTTTTTTAAAAGAAAGACTAAAAAAGAGAAGAGAAGAGAAGATTCTTTGAGTACACTTTACCTGTGGTAAGTGGGATTATTGTTTCTTCTTCTTCTTCTTCACTTTGAGCTGGTATGGGTGAATTAGGAAGTTGATTAACGACTATAGTGTTATTAAAGTTATGTTGTGGGGAGGATGGGTTGGGTTTTGCGGCGGGGACGAAGCTAGACGGCGAAGAGAAGGCGCCGGAATCGAGGGCAATGATGAAAATGAGAGTGTTGGAAAGGAAAAACCAGAAGTTGGTATGGTTGAAGAGATCAGAAGAAAGAGAGAAGTAAATGAAGAAGAAGGAGATAAGAAACAAAGCTCCCTTTGCAAATAAATAGAGAAACTTTTTGGGCAATTTTATGTTCATTACTACTGATTTTGGTGCTGAAAATTGTGTCATCATGAAGAATTTTGTTTTGGGGTTTTGAAAAATTAGTTGGTGATAGTTTTGAATGGCCAAAACACTCCTTTTTATAGGGTGGATTTGGTTTACTTTTTTCTTTTTCTTAATTTTGTTATGTACTTTAAACCTTAATTCATTTTGTGTTAATTATAAGATGATGGGATTATTTTGATCTCTTCATTTTTATTAAATAAACATTTTGAAAGGTACAACTTTTCTTGATCTATCAATCAATTTAATTAGCTTTAGTGGAAGCTTTAATAGTTTTTCAACTTTACTAAATACATTTAACTAATATTTTCCTTAACAATAGATGAAACGAGGGATTGAATATCTATCCTCAATTTTGCTTATTAAAATACATTTATTTTATCTTTCTTTATGCACAAAGTTTTTTTCTTCTTCATGCTCATGATAACAAATAGTAAATAAAAAATAAAAATACTTTTGTTTGTTAAAACATCAACAAATGTTTGTATTTAACTTAACGTGATGCACCTCAAGAAAAATACTTTTCTTTACACAAAATACGGATTAGCCTAAAAAAACTCTTTTAAATTATGGTATTTGGTATTTAATGAAATACATAGATTGTTATTTTTTTCTAATCATATTAAAAATAATATAATTTTAAGAAAAATTATATAAAATGACAAAACTGTTGAAAATACTTACAAATATAATAAAATTTCATATACTTTAAGTGATAAAGACGGATAAAAGTGTAGGAATGACTATTATTGATAGAATTTGAAATTTTACCATTTTTTTTCTCTAAATATTTAGATTCATTTTGCTACATTTGAAAACTAACTCTAATTTCAATTTGATTAATAAGTTTATATATATATGTGTGTTAAAAATAGTTTTAAAATTTGAATGGAATCTAATAACAAAATGTATGAGATGAAAGTATTTGATTATATAATTTTTTTTACTCAGAGAATCATTTACATTAATATTTTACAACCACGATATTTACACAATAATATATATAATTTATTAAAGAAAAATTATCAGAAATAGCAAATTTGAGAAAAAAATATTTAAACAAAAATTTCAGATTATTTGATAGACAGTGATAGAAGTTCATCAATGGCTATCATTGATAGAATCTAAAATTTTGCTATAACTTGTAAATATTTTAATTTATTTTGTTATTTTAAAAAATGCTCATGGATTGAATTTGAATCAAAATTTAAGAGCATATAATTAATAAAAATTATTGTATTATAGTTTTTAATTTTGCAATGAAATTTAAACTAAAAAAATAAGTCAAAATGCAAGAAAAAATAACACAAGAAATGAAAACAAAAAATGATTATTAAACAAATTTATCTTCCTGCTTCTTTTTTCAAGAAATAGAAAACGAGAATAGTTATCAAATATAATCTCGTTTCTTGTTTTAAAACAAGAAGAAACGAAAAACGAAACACATGGAACAAAAAATAAGAAATAGGAAACGAGATTTCTATCAAACGAGTTCTTAATGTATCTTTAAAAATTCATACCCATTTTGTTTTCTAAATTTTTATTTATTAAGATAAGAAAAACAAGATAAAATATTTACACTTTCCAAGAAAATCAGGTATAATAAATTTTGTTTTGTTATATGGAGTGTAAATCAAATATATGTTCAACCCCTTTTTTCATAATTTTAAAAATAAGAAGTGAATGAGTTATAAAATTTTAGAAATTAATTTTTAAAACAAATGAATAATCAAACATGGTATTATTATAGACCCTTAAAAAAAATGTAATAATAGAACTAAATTATAAAAATAACAAATTGTTACTATATTTTTTAAATTATAAAAATAACAAATTTAAATATCGATAACTTATAATTACAGTCATCATCCAATAGCCCTATAATTATTCTACGGTGGTCAATTTCGTAATGTTATTTAATACTAAATTTGAATGTGATATCATATCCTCTTTTTAAGTTTGAAAACCCTTCCCAAAACCCTTTTTAAGATCCCAACTGCAACAGCAATTCGTCTTGAAGGAACAAAACTTTCCAATTCATGGCTGTTCTTCCCTCTATCCATTCTATTTCCCTCTTTCGACCCAAAATTCCCACTCCAAAATCCACCTTCACCCCAAATGCCGAGCTCTTTAGACCCAACAAAATGCGAGTTCCATTCAAGCTCAAGGACGAACAGAACCGCATTTTCCACCAGCTCCCCTCTGGTCTTCAAATGGAGGTTATTGTGCAAAAGGGTTCTCCCAAATCATCCCAATCAATGCCTTCACTTGTACAACGCCCTCCTCTCCTCTTTCTCCATGGAAGCTACCACGCTGCTTGGTCTTGGGCAGAACACTGGCTCCCATTCTTTTCCGCTTCTGGGTTCGACTGCTACGCCATTAGCTTGTTGGGTCAGGTGGGCCTCCCTCTCTTTCCCCCCCTTAATCCTGCCTTTCTTTATGAGGAGATATTTAGGAATTTGATTAGCATTTCTGACAATTGGGTTTGGATTACTTTCTCATTTCATGCTTAATTGACGATTCTACTTTTAAATTGATTTACTCAAACCATTTTCATTTCATTGTTAGTTAAGATTCCTAGTTCTTACTTGATATGAATTCTCAGGGTGAAAGTGATTCACCATCTGCATCTGTTGCTGGCACTCTCCAGGTAATTTAGCGTAGTTTCTCTGTTATTTGGACGTATTTGTGGTCGTTTTATTTATTGTTCATTCCAAATATTGTAGTAGATACATGCGAGTGATATTGCTGACTTCATTCGTACAAGTTTTGCAATACCACCAGTTTTGCTTGGACACTCGTTTGGAGGTCTTATTGTACAGTATTACATAGCAAACAGCGATCATGGCCATTTTTCAGGTAGCTCATATTCATCAATCTCTTGTTGACCAAGTTCTAAATTGGGATAATTCACAATTCAATAGGTTTGTAAAATGTGGAGATTTTATCAATCTCCAGTTGGAATTATATGGTTTTAGGTAACGAGGCCAAATCTTTCACATGTATATTTCATATTTTATCCTTACAATCCATTGCATCCTGATTTGAGATTTCATATCTATGCATGATATAGATACAGAAGGATTGTTTCCAAGGCTTACTGGAGCTGTTCTTATCTGTTCTGTACCTCCCTCCGGCAACAGGTAAATCCATGCTGCTCAGTTCAAAATTGTTTGTTCATGGAAATGATCAAACTAACTCAGAATGTTTTTTCCTTCTTTAGTGGACTCGTACAACGCTATCTCTTTACAAAACCCATTGCTGCATTTAAGGTACTTGATTGTGAAATTGAGAATAATAGCTAGTGCTGAGCGGCTTGTGTATCCATTTTTATAAGTATATAGACTGTTCTTGGTTTATTTGGTATATCATAAGTAGCCACATTCCTTTGATGGTGACTTCTATTTTCCCATCTCATATTTGTTTAATCAAGGCATTCCACAAAAAAACATTAGTGAATGGTACATTTTTACTAGATCTTAAACATTCTAGCCTGTTACCATATATTTTAGCGATTCATGGCTACCTTGTTTTTTTCACTTTGAGTAGGTGACACTCAGCTTGGCAGCCAAGGCTTTTCAAACATCTCTTTCTCTTTGCAAGGAGACATTTTTCTCTGCGACAATGGAGGATCATCTTGTTCTGCGGTTAGTATAGTTTGAAATGGCTCAAACTGATTTAGTTGCTGCGTTCATTGTTATGTTTTGCAGTCCATAATAGCTTTGAAAACTTGATGGCCCTAATGATATGGAAATTTGGTAGTTTAGGACCCGTTTGGTAACGTTCTCGTTCCCTGTTTCTTGTTCCTTGTTCTCTGTTTCTGGTTTCCTGAAAAAAAAAGAAACAAAAATAGAAAATGTGGTTGATAACTGTTTCTTATTTCTTGTTTTTGTTTGAAATTTATTTTTTATTTTATTCACATTTAATTCAATTAAACATCAAATAAAAATATATGTTATCCATTAAACATAAAAAAAAATAAAATTATCAAACCTAGATATGAAGGTCTTCTTGTAATCTTATTGAGAAAGAGATAAAGATTGAGATCTGAAGAACAGAGCCGATGAGAGAAAGACGAAAACCCACGACGAAGAGGAGGAACAAAACTCACTAAAAAGAGAGACAAAAACTCACGGCTAAAACACAAATATGATAAAAACCCACAAATTCGGCGAAAACCCACAACGAAAACACATTTCACGCAAAGAGGAAGAGGAAAACCTAGATCCAGCGAAGAGGAAGACGTCGTGTAGAGGAAGACGATGAGGGGCGAAGAGGAAGACAACGAAGACGATGAGAGGAAGAGGAAGAGGATGGTTATTTGGGAAAGACGATGGAGATAAGAGGAAGGAAAAGGAAACCACGTAGAGAGTGGTTATTTGGAGAAGAAGATGGAAATAAGAGGAAGAAAAAGGAAATCACAAAAGGAAAATGGAAAATGAAAATGAAATAGAAAAAGAATTGAAAAGAATGGAAAAATAAACCAATCAAAAGAATTGCAAAAAAAGAAAAGGAAACCAATAGAAACAATTGAGGAAAAGAAAAAAGAAACCAATAGAAATAATTGAGAAACGGGAATGGGAGAAACTACTTTTTTTTTTTCCAATAATTTCTTATAAAATGAGAAACGTTTTTACTTTTTTTTAGAATGAGAAACAAGGAACATTACCAAACACATCCGTTTCTTAAAAAATGAGAACAAAAACAGAAAACAGGAAACATGAACGTTACCAAACGGGCCCTTAGTTGGACAAAAAAAAAAAAGCAAATAAATTACTGTAAGAAAGCAAGGGATTCCTTATTCACTAAAAAAAGGGACGAGTGTTGAAGTAAAATGGAAATACCATTTAGTTCAGTGAATGCTATGACTATTACGTTTAGGTGGAAAGGACAGAGAGCAGAAGAATGTGTATTCCTAGTTTGAATGTTAGTCTATGATTTGTACATTTCACGTGTTCAATATGGAGTAACATCAAGTTGTTTGAGTTTTTTTGCAAGTTGTATTTAGAGTTTTTACTCCGACTTACAATTCCCTTAAATCCAAACATGGTGTATCAAAACTTACATCTATAAACGTGAGAATAACAAATTTTTTCTGCTTCAGAACTCTAAAATCCCTTCACTATCTAATGAAATGAACATTGTACTATTGTTCTTTCCAAAACCTTCTCTTTCAGATATCAAGAGCTGATGAAAGAAAGCTCAAGGATGCCATTATTTGACCTGAGGAAGTTGAATGCATCTCTTCCAGTACCTTCTCTTCCCAAATCTGGCATTGAAGTACTAGTGCTTGGTGCAAGTGATGATTTCATTGTGGTAAATTTCAATGTTTAATACATTCATTCAATTATTTCCATGTTTACTCATCTTCCATGTCCTGGTTTATATCAATTTCTCGATTTTGTTTTTGGTTTTAGGTGTTAATTTCAAGCATAATTCTTAAGACCAAATCCTTAATTGCTATATTTAAATTCAAACCTCCTTTTGTGGTGGATGGAAATTGTTTCTTATTGTGTAGGATGCTGAAGGATTGAATGAAACAGGCAGATTTTACAATGTGACACCAATCTGTGTACAAGGAGTTGCTCATGACATGATGTTAGATTGTTCTTGGCAAAAAGGTGCACAAACTATCCTGACGTGGCTTGATTGTTTAGGACCATAAAACATCATATGTTTATATTCTAATTTTGTTATCAACATTCATTTTCTCTTTTTCCCCTTTTCGAGAACAAAATTTCCATTTTTGTTCAAAATAATATAAATATTTTCATTTCTCTATGTACCAGCTACGTTTGAAAAGCTTTCAAGTTCTAGATGTTCGTGTTTAAAGGTGGGGAGGGAACAACAAGAGTTAAATGTGGGAAGATCCAAACAACCCAGACATAAAAAAAAAACTGGGTTTATTTTTTTTTCTTTTTGTTGATCTTTCAAAATTTTCACTGAAGAAACTCCAGAAAAGTAAGTTCTTTACAAAGACAAGTCTAAATGTTGTTACATATTTGAATCAGATCTCACAAAAGTAATAAAAGGAAAAAGAAAAAGAAGAAAAAGTGGATGAATGGATGGTTAATGATTGTAAGGTGAAGCAGATTGAATCCTGTTCTTCCTTTTCTGTAAAAACCTCTGCAAAGATCGCTTCATAGAGAGCCCAGAACCGGAACCGGAACCAGAAACAGAAACAGCTTCGCGGTGACACTGGTCCGGGGACGTAGATGGACGTTCCAATTTGTGTTCAGGATTTGTGGATCTGTCCTCGACGTGTTTTGATGCAAGCATTATTATAGCTTTAGCCTGATTCTCTGTAAAATCCGCAACGCAAACTGTGCCATTATAGAAAATGGTCATCTGCTGGTGAGAATTTTTGTAACATTCATCATCATCATCCCTGGCATTAAAAAAACAAAAGCCAAATAAATACCTTTTATTTGACAAAAAAAAGAAGACAGTAAAAAAGAAAAAAAAGAGGGGGGGGAGGGAGTTACAAGAAGTGGTGGAGAGGAGGGTGGTGGTGGGAATGAGGAAGAGGATGCGAGAGAGAGGTAGAAGAAGGAGAAAGACGAAGTTCCAAGTTGCAATTGTGGTCCATGGAAACGGGGAGAAGGGCCATTAAAAGAGAGCGAGAGGGAGATGAAAAAGGAAAAGGTAAAGAGAGAGTAATTGGAATGGGGATTTGGGGATGGAAATGGAAGAATGGGGCGAAGAATGAAAGGGTTATTTATATGTATGCGTGTAGAAGGAAAAGAGAGAGAGAGAGAGAGAGAGCGAGAAAAGGAACACGTTTGAAATGTTTTGTGAAGAGGAGGCCAAATTAAGGAGGAAGACAATCCAATCCGCCGTTTTTGATTTGAGCCTTTTCTTTTTTTCTTTTCTATTATTTATATTTAGTTAAGTGTCATTTGAATCACGTGGTTAAGTCGGCAACATTTTGTCCATTTTTAGTGCTTCCTACTCAACTCTTAATTTCTTTTTATTCTATCCACATTATCATTCCGCATTTAACTAAATTCACATAATTAGGGTCTCAATTCTTCCAACTTTTATTATACATACTCTAAATAACACAATTTAGTATCAATAATATTTTTGTTATCTCAACTCTTTTCCTTTGATATAGTATCAACTCTTTTCCTTTGATATAGTATCAACTCTTTTCCTTTTCAAACCCAAAAATATAAGTATAGAACAGCCCAATTTAGAGGTACAAGTAATGATTAATTATTAACTTAATTTATAAATTAATTAATTAATTAATAAACCAAATAATTATTAAACAAGCTTAAATTAGCATCAATTAAACATTCCAAATTTGACCCTAATTAAAATGAAAATTGAAATTCATAGTCCTTTTTGTTACCAAATTTAGGTTATCCAATTTCATCCCATTCTTAAAAGTGCAGTTTAGAACGCAACCACCCCTTCTAAACATAGAGATTTAGTTAGGTGAACATCTAATTTTTTTCTTTCCTTTTTTTTTTTTTTTTTTAAATTTTTTTATAACGTCTTCTCATTTTTTTCTTTCTCTTTGGTAAGAATATCATTCCAAACAAATTCACTATTTCAAAACATTTTTAACTTAACTCATAAGAAAATACTTAACTTAGAGGTTTGAAACTTTAAATAATAAAGAGAAAATAAATGTAGATTTATTTTATAAGAAAATGATTAAAATAGAAAAGTTGTATAGAAGACTTATAAAAGGTAAGAGTGGAAAAGGAAGGGCGGAGGGGGGAGGCTGTACCAAAATATATATATATATTGTATTTGACAAATGATACCTCCATCCACATCCACATCCACATCCACATCCACCTCCACCTCTCTTTTAATTTCTTTTGCCCTAAACAATTCTCTAATTTCCAACCATTTTTTTTCATTTTGATTTTTTATATATTAAGTTAAATTAATATTTTAAATAAATAAATAAAAAAAAAACACCCTGGTTTGCAATATATATTCTTATATTTGAAAAGTTGAATAATGCCCTAATACCTTGAAGTTCTTAATATTCTAATATCACACCCACACACCTTTTCGTTTTTTAGGTTTAAACAAATCTTTTCAAACTTAGGTGTTCATTTTCTATTAAGTACATAGTTTTTGGATCTATGGGTGTAAATTTATAGCTGTTATTCATTATAGTTGATGAATGGATTGCAAATGGTGACCAAATTGAAAATAGAATAAGTAAATGATAAATTGAAGAATTAAATTGTGTTTTTACCTAAATTGAAAGAAGGAGAAAAAAACCCAAAAAGTGTATATTGTTATAAAATAAGAACAAGTAAGCTAAATAAGGAGAATGAAGCAACCAAAGAGAATAAATAAGGAATAGAGGAAGTAGAGAACAATTAAACTCAATTGTGGTGTGTCTCATACATCTATTTATAGGACATCCCATGGTATATGTTACATTATAGAATTCAATGGGATGAATGTTACGACATGGAATAAAGGGAGAGTTATAGGAAGATTGGAAACATATTGTAGGTTATGGATATCTACATAATTATATTTACAATACTCCCCCTTAGATATCCATATTATATAAAATAAATGCTCGTTAAAACCTTACTAGAAAAAAATCCAATGGAAAAAAAAAATCTAGTGAAGGAAAAAGAGTACACCATTTTATACATTAATTAACTGTCTCATTAAAAACCTTGCTAGGAAACCCAAGGGGAAAAACCATGGTCAAGAGAAAAATAGTGTAATATTTTTATTCCTTGAAACCAATACATCTACTCCCTCTTATGAATACATCACTTGAGTTCTTTGAGTCGTCGCATTCTAGTGTTGTGCACTAACTTTTCAAATGTTGATGTGGGTAATGCTTTTGTGAATAAGTCCGTCAAGTTGTCCTTTGAAGAAATTTGTTGAACACTGATGTCACCATTTTCTTCAAGGTCATGTGTATAGAAGAGTTTTGGTGAGATATGCATTGTTCTATCTCCTTTTATATACCCTCCTTTAATTTGTGTTATACATGCAGTATTGTCCTTAAATAATAATGTTGGTAGATTTTTATTGAAAGACAAACCACATGTTTCTTGAATATGATGAGTCATTGACCTCAACCATACACATTCTCTACTAGTTTCATGAATTGCAAGAATTTCTGCATGATTCGTTGAAGTGGTCGTAATGGTTTGCTTTACAAATCTCCAAGATATAGCAGTTCCTCCACATGTAAACAGATAACCTGTTTGAGATCTTGCTTTGTGTGGATCAGATAAATATCCAGCATCTGCATAACCAACTAGATCAAAGTTTGATTTGTTTGAATAAAACAAACTCATATCAATCGTCCCTCGAAAGATAACGAAGTATCTGTTTAACTCCATTCTGGAGAAGAAGTATATATTGCTGTAAATTTACTGAAAATGCTATATCTGGTCTCGTGTTATTAGCAAGGTACATTAGTGCACCTATTGCACTAAGGTATGGTACTTAAAGACCAAGTAATTCTTCATTATCTTCTCGAGGTCGAAAGATGTCCTTTTTCACATCTAGTGATCGAGCCACCATTTGAATGTTCAATGGGTGTGCTTTGTCCATGTAGAATCTTTTTAAAATCTTTTCTGTATATGTCGATTGATGAATAAAAATTTCATCGGCTAAATGCTCGATTTGCAAGCCAAAGGTAAAATTTTGTTTTGCCAAGATCTTTCATCTTAAATTCCTTTTTGAGATATTCTATTAACTTTGAAAACTCTTCAGGAGTTCCAATTATATTTAAATCATCAACATATACAGCTATAATAGAAAATCATGACTGTGATTTCTTAATAAAAACACATGGACAAATTGGGTTATTTTGATAACCTTCTTTCAACAAATATTCACTTAAGCGATTGTACCACATTCATCCTGATTGTTTCAATCCATATAATGATCTTTGTAATTTGATTGAATATAATTCTCTAGATTTTGAATTATATGATTCATGTATCTTAAATCTTTCCGGAATTTTCATATAAATTTCATTTTCCAAAGATCCATACAGGTATGCTATAACTACATCCATAAGATGCATATCAAGTTTTTCACATATAGTTAGACTAATTAAATATCTTAATGTAATAGTATCCACTACATGAGAATATGTTTCCTCATAATCAATGACCGGTCTTTGAGAAAATTCTTGTGCAACAAGTCGTGCTTTATATCTAGTGACCACATTATTTTCATTTCTTTTACGCACAAATATCCATTTAAATCCCACAAGTTTTACACCTTTAGGTGTGTGAACTACAGGTCCAAAAACTTCACGTTTCGAAAGTGATTTCAATTATGCTTGGATGGCTTCTTTCCACTTAGATCAATCCTTTCTATTACGACATTCTTCAACAGGTTCAGAATCTTCATTTTCATGAATGATATTATGTGCAACATTATATGCAAAAATGTTGTCCACAACTACATCAGTTCTATTCCATATTTTTCCTGTCATGGTATAGTTTATCGAGATCTCATTGTTATCTACTTGAGTCTCTTCAACATGTTTGCCATTAGTTATGTCCAGGAGTTCTTCTTGAATGTTTCTATTGTCTATTAAGTAATTTTGACTATTGATCACTTTTCTTTTTCGAAGATTTTTATCCTTTGAACCTATTGGTCTACCACGTTTTTTGCCGCAACACAGATTCAACAACTTGTTGAATTGGGATTTCAATTTTAGATGGAGCATTTGCAGCTGGAATATATGACTTATCACTTTTTTAGTATCTGTAAATGCATCTGGCATTTGGTTTGCTACACTTTGTAAATGAATTATCTTTTGAACTTCTAGTTCACATTGCTTGTACGAGGATCTAAATGAGACAATAACGATACATTCCAGACAATTTCATTTTCCAACTTCTTAATTCCTCCCCCTAATGTTGGAAAAGTTGTCTCATCAAAATCACGATAAGCAAATCCTGCAGTAAATACATCACCCGTCAGGGGTTCAAGATATCAAATAATTGATGAGGATTCAAATCCAACATATATTCCTAACCTTCTTTGAGGTCCCATTTTAGTACATTGTGGTGGAAAAATTGGAACATATACTTCACAATCAAAAATTTGCAAATGAGAAATATTTGGCTCATAGCCATAAGCTAATTGTACTGGGGAGTACTTATAATAAGATGTCGGTCTTACGCGTATAAGTGACTCTGCATGCAGAATAGCATGACCCACCATACAGATAATGAAAGCTTTGCTCTCATAAGTAATGGTCTGGCAATCAATTATAAATGCTTGATAAATGATTCTGCCAAACTATTTTGTGTATGAACATGAGCTACAAGATGTTCAATATTTATCCCAATTGACATGCAATAATTATTAAATGCTTGGGATGTAAACTCACCAGCATTATCAAGTCGAATGTTTTTTATTGTATAATCAGGAAACTATGCTCTTAATTTGATTATTTGAGTAAGTAATCTTGCAAATGCAAGATTTCGACTTGATAATAAACACACATTTGACCATCTACTGGATGCGTTAATTAAAACCATGAAGTATCTAAATGGTCCATTTTGTGGATTTATGGGTCCACATATGTCACGATGAATTTGTTCTAAAAATGTAGGTGACTCAACTCCCATTTTGGCTGGTGATGGCCTAATAATCAATTTTCCTTGAGAGAAGCAACACATGATCATTCATTGGATTGAAGAATCTTCTGGTTCTTCAGCGGATGCCCATGAAATTTTTTAATAATTCTTCTCATCATTATTGACCCCGGATGACCCAATCGATCATGCTAAACTGTAAACATATCTAAATTTATGAACTTCGGGCTCATGGTTTCATATGTTTCAATTACTCGTATATGAATATAATATAATCCAGAAGAAAAAGCAGGCAGTGTTTCCAATATAGGCTTTTCATGTGAAACAATAAATGTAATATAAAGATATT
The DNA here is from genome assembly GCA_025688845.1 of Cucumis hystrix. NCBI lineage: Eukaryota > Viridiplantae > Streptophyta > Magnoliopsida > Cucurbitales > Cucurbitaceae > Cucumis > Cucumis hystrix. Next base: position 713,566 of record JACWES010000016.1, read on the forward strand.
CTATATTATTTTTATTGCTAGTTTCAACATGATAACTATTTTGACGTATATCTTTGAAACTCAATTAGTTTCTTTTTTACTTACTAGAGAACAAAGTATTATTAATTGTGAATTTTGTTCCTCTAGGCAAAATAAGGTTTGTTTTACCAAAACCTTCAATCAAATTTGTAGAACCTGATATTGTATTGACATTTGCTTCAAGCATTGTCAATGAAGCAAATGTCAATGTAGAAAATTACTTTTTACGTTTAAGTATTGTGTGCGTAGTTGCACTGTCTGCCAAGTATAAGTCTTCATTATTCACTTTTGAATCAACCAAAATATGAGAAATGTCCATAACTCTTCATTTAAAAAAAATATATATAATCAGTTTCACGATTAAAAAAAAAAAAACAACAAAACTAACGTTGAAATAAAAATAATTTAAATAAATTGGGAAACGTTGAATAAAGAAAACACCAAAACATAATGTAAATATAAGTTTTGGGCATTATCATAATTAAAGGAAGTATTTGCTACTCCTTCATTATCATCAGTTTTCTCTTCAGGAGACTCAAAAAAATCAGCAACATCCAAATATGTCATATTCGAAGGGTCATAGACATCATCTTGATAAGCAAAATTTACTTCCACGTTCTTCCATTTTCCTTCAATGAGGCTTGATAGAGGTCGACTAAGTGCTTGGACGTACGGCAAGTACGAGTCCAATAACCATTCATACCGCAACGAAAGCATTGATTTTCACAACTTTTTAATTTCTTATTTTGTGGAGCCTTTCCTTTATGATAATCATTTGTGGTTTTCTTGAAATCTAAATGATTATTACCATGCAAAGTATAATTATTTCTTCCTTTACCACGATCACGACCTCAGCCACAACCACCACGACCACGACCTCGAGCTCAACCATTATTGTTTGAAAATACAACATTCACTTCAGGGAATGGTGTTGCACCAGTTGGTCGAGAGTCATGGTTTTTCATTAATAACTAGTTATTTTGTTCAACCACAAGAAGACATGATATGAGTTCAGAATACTTTTTAAACCATCTTTCTCGATATTGATGCTGCAGGAGCATATTCGAGACATAAAATGTGGAAAATGTTTTCTCTAACATATCTTCATCAGTAATTTTTTCTCCGCACAACAATAATTTTGAACAAATTTTAAATAATGCAGAATTGTAATCACTTACTGATTTAAATAATGTGGAATTGTAATCACTTACTAAAAAGTAAAACTCTAAATTAATGATTACACTTTCCGCGACTTGGAGGCTATGTGTGTCGCGGAAACCCTTGACCAAAACGAATCGTTCGGCTTTCCGCGACGTGTCCGGGAGGGACGTCGCGGAAAAGTGGTACTTAACAACGTCTTAGCACAAACGTCGCGGAAAGTCGAGCAACGCCGACATTGCTTTCAGCGACGTCGTTTCTGGCGTTGGGAAAGCTCCGTTTTCTTGTAGTGAGTGCATCCAATCATATCGAGCTTTAGGAAGAATCACATTTGTTTGATGATCATACCTTTCTTTTAAACTTTGTCATAATTTATAGAGATCTTTTACCGTAAGATATTCAATTTTTAGTCCCTCATGAAGATGATGTCGAAGGAAAATCATGGCTTTCGTCTTTTCTTGACTTAAAGTCGTGTTTCCTTCTTTAATTGTTTCTCCAAGATTCATGGCATTCAAATGAATTTCAGCCTCAAGCATCCATGATAAATAATTATCACCATTGATATCAAGAGCTAGAAATTCTAACTTGGTAAGACATATATAGTAAAACTATAACAAATAAATTTACTTATATTAGAAATTTAATAAACATGTTAAACATGCATTATAAAACAACTTAGATAAATATCATATTATGAAAAATTGTGACAACAATACACACCAAAAATGTTAATTTTACAACATACTTATACATAATATATTAAAACAACATGCTTAGGTAAATGCATAAAAAAATATTTAAATCATAAAAACAATTACAAAACTTATATTAATAGAAAGTAGACAATTAAATTAGACAATTAAATTATAGACATAAATCATTAAGAACCCATAAATTATACATAGATCTTAAAATAATTGAAATAAGAACCAAACATAAACAATCACATAAGTCGTAAATAAATTAAGATGAATAAAATCACAATCTTATTATGAACTAACAATATTTTTAACCAACAATAATTTTGTAAACATAATATATAAAATTACAACATGCAATAGGTACAAAAGATTATACTCTCAAAAATTTAAACTATGCATAATGTATACATGGAATAGTTCATGCAATGTTCACAAATATAAAACAAGAAAACAAACTAATACTTTATAGCCTACCTTTTACAAATGATAAAATTGTAGAGACTCATGCTGATAACGTGTTATAAAACAAGAACAAAGAAGCTAAATAAGGAGAATGAACCAAAAAGAAGAAATAAGAAATGGAGGAAATAGAGAACAATTGAACTCAATTGTAGACATTCCATGGTATATGTTACACTATAGAATTCAATGGGATGAATGTTATAACATGGAATAAAGGAAGAATAATTATGGAAAGATTGGTAACATATTGTAGGTTATAGATATCTACGTAATTATATTTAGAATATATATGTATTGTTAATTTAGTGAAATTAGTTTCACGTGGAGAAAGAAAGAGAGCACGTGGGAATGAAAGTAAAAAAGCGAAGTGAGTGAGTTCGGGGTTGGGCGTTCAACTAATTTTGTGGTGCGAAAATAGGGCCGACAATTCTCCACCTCTTCTTATTTGTCCATATTTCCAATTTTCTATGCCTATTCCTATTTATTCCTAATTAATTATCTCCCCGATTACAATTACAATTACAATTACCATTTCATTTCATTTCTCTTTTCCTCCACTTCTCTCTATCCCTAAATTCAATTATAACAATTTACTACCCATCCCCCAATCCCTTTCAAACCACTTCACTAAAATGTGTGTGTGTGTGTGTTTTTTTTTTTAATTTGAGTGTTCTAATAAAAACTAAAAAGAAAATTAATATTAAAATTAACTGATATATATATATATATAGACACACACATACATTCTAGCTTGAAATATGGCTGCAACATGGGTTAATTCATTTCTATGATGAACTATATTTTAATTCTAAAAGATTTTATAGCATGAGTTTTTCCAACAACTATGGATGAGTTTTTCCTTATGTTACTTTCTATACTAACTAAGATATTAAAATCACAGGTGGATCTACGTATGATTTAGGAACACATGTCTTTCCGGGTTTTGTATCTTTAATATACATTTAGAGTAAAATGTAATAATATATGCACAAAAGTTGAGATATAACTCAATTAGGGGAGTGGGACACACACTTAATTGGTAGATTATAGATTATTGGTTTAAATCTAGCTTTTTACCCTCTTAAAAATATTTTTTTTTTTTTAAATATCCCAAGCACTTGGTGGTACTAAAGAAGGAATTTGGAAAATAGAATATTTTAAAAATTACATATACTTTAATGCCCATCTTTTTTATATTTTGATATGTCAATTATATTCTCTTATATATAAAGTTTTATTATTTTGACTTTGTAATAAACAAATAATATCTTACTTTGACGATTTTTTTATAATTTAATAACAGTCGTAACATTATTCGTTTAGGGCAAATTGTAAAACCGAACATAAAGTATAGTTATAATTGCAATCGTACCATCAAACTTTCAATAGTAACAATTGAGCCTATAAACTTGCAAAAATGTTAAAATTAAATCTTCAATGTTACAATAGTCGTAAAAATTGAACCAACGAACGAAAAAAAATATGAATTCTCAAACTTATACAATCAATATAATAAGTTCAAAATTTAAATTTAGGATAAATTTTGATGACGCAATTTTTAATTTAAAAAATGTAAGGGTATAATTTGGAACTACCACCATAGTTTAGGAGTGGTGTTAGCAATTTGTCATTTTCTTTTTTTTAATTAAGTAAGAGAGATGAGATTAAAACTATTAAGAAGTTGATATGTATTGATTATGAATTTGTGTTCCTACCCAGTGATTGGAATGTAGTCGAATCACAAGTTCAAGTATTCTGTCAAGCAAGTCAATTGGAAGAAGGAGATCAAACTAGAGGGAGTTGGTGGGCGTAGAGAACACCACACGAAGGATTGGCGAGATGGGAGTTTATCGGAGCCAATATATATATACATATATTTTTTAAAGGTCTAATGATAAAAACTTAGGTGCAACATCCTCAATAAAATTAAATAAAAATTGATTTAAACTTTTTATGAGTGGAAGATGATGTCAAGTAATTAATTTTGGTTTATTAAATTTAAAGAAAAAGAAAAGAAAAGAAATTGGTTAATTTAATTTAATTTAATTTTTGTTGGACGTCAAAAACACAATTATTAGGCGATTGTTTGGATTGGAATTCTTTTGTGAGAATATTCTCGACTTCCTTTATTTCTACTATTTTTCATTGACTATAAAATACGGCACATTAAACACACATTTGAAAGTTGAAATTTAGAAAAATTGTAATCGAATTATTTACTATCTTTTATTTAAACAGAATGAAGATTTAATTTGTGATGACATTATTAAGTAATTTTGGAAGTAATTAAAAATTCACAAGTGGTGATCAAAAGTATATAGATGATAAAATAGTGATATTTAGATGCTAATTTGGTGTAAGGGTAAAGGGTAAAGGGTGAAGAAGATCCTAAGTCCAACTTAGTTGGTCCAAAAGCCACCACAGCCCAAAGTCCATAATATGTATTCGGAGTTAACAAACTTTCAAATACATTCTCTAAATTGTTGAGAGGATCAATGATCACTGTTTCAAATTAAGCAACTCAAACTGCAAACTTCAATGATATTGATCTCTATCAATGTAATTCTATTATGATATTACACCAAATTTCAGTATGGATTGGTAAAACATGGCCTAAGCTTGTAACAACAACATTACACGTTACAAAAAGAAAATTGAAAATGTCTACTAACCTCTTAGAAATTTAGGGCAAGAATTAAAATTTCTGTTAGATTATTATTTTAACCTAAGTTAACATTTAAAAAATACTTTCTTTCTTAAAACGTTTTTCATGTTAAAAGTTTTAAATAAAATTCATTGCACTATCATGTTTACATTTTCTTATAAATGATTTGAAATTTTAGTATTTGGTTATACATATATTCAAAAGAAATTCTGTAAGCATATGGAATTGCAATAAAATAATTTCAATAAGTAAAGTGATTCCCTACCAACAAAGCAACAAGCTTAGTAAATTTGGAACTACTGAGATGTCACCTAGAAATAAGAAAAAAAAACTCATATCATAAGACTATAGAAGAATGATTAAGATGAAATTTTCACTGTTTCTTTTCTCATTTTCAGATTTTCAAATTATAAATTTATTATTTTTCTTAGGTGAAAATCGAATATGTTTTTCAGGTCATAATCGTTATCACTTTTCTCTCTTTTACTTCTTTTTTTCTTCTTCTATATATTGTCTGTAGGAAAAACCTATGCCCAAGATGTTTAGCACCAAATTTCCCAACTATACCAAGCTACCATTATTTTGCCCAATCCATTAGTTTAATATATTAAAACTATTAGCTTTCATACCTAAATATAAAACAAAATAAAAATGTCAAACATAATATATTGAAAAAAAAAAAAAAAAAAACTCAATTGACGTAAATAAATATGTAATCTGTATCATAAACATTAGAACATACCTCCAACAATTTGTTAAAAAGTTATTATTGATGTTTAGTTTTTCTATTTAAAAAAAAATGATAAAAGCATCTTTACTGATATAAATAATTGTAATAAATTGGTGCCATTGAAAAGTGATCATAAATTTACACAAAATCAAAATTCTCCACCCTTTTATGCCAAAATCGTGAAAATTTACTTTTTGTGTAATTTTTCTTCTCTCGACATACTTTGACTATACTAAATTCAATTTATTTGCCATCATTTTGTTCTTATTTGTTTTGTTTTTGAAAACTATGTATATATTGTTAATACAGACTTAGTTTAAAATTTTAAGATTTTCCATAATTATTTTAGAAACTCAACTTATTTACGTTTTTTGAGATGCACAACAATAATCTTTTACCCTTTTAACAATAATATATAATATTAAAAATTTAAACTTGTAAAGTCTCTATATATGCATGCATGATGTATATATGTTTAGAAACAATATATTTTTTTCCCTTAATAATAATAATAGCAGTAACAATTAACAATAAAAAGAAAGATTGGAATTCCTTAGAAGGAAAATGACTTTTGTGCCCTTGCTCATTAATTGCATGAAATTAATTTATACCAAAATGGTTGCCTAACTTTACCTAACACACAACTTTTTTGGGAACTATTCAATCTTAGGAAATCTACAAAATCTGCCAATTACTCCTCAATTTGACAAACCTAAGCAAGTAATTAAGTCACCATTTTGACTTTGAAAACCTAACTAAGGGGAATACATACCCAAGTTTCAATCTATTTTTTGTTAGTTTTTTTTTTCTTTCATTTTCCAGGATTGAACAATTAATATAAATAGAAAAACAAATAAGGGAAGAAATACAACCTATTTTTAAATATAATAAAATGAGTTAAAATATATATTTTTTAAAATAGCAATTTGTGGAGATCAAGATAAACATTTTTTTATATTTATAAATATTGTTAGAAGTTTTTGTTAAAGGAAATACAAATATTCTAGTTGAAATACATAGGCTTCTCCATTGAGATTCATGATTTTTTTTCTGTGATCGTGACATTATTAAAGTAAAAAGAAAATTTATACCCAAATAAAATTGAATTAATGGTATTGAGATGCACTCTATTTATAAAAGTATTAAATATTCTTTCTTTTCATAAATAGACTAAGGTTCTAAATTCGAAACTTGGTAGTAAAATAAAACGAAAGTTGTTTTCCAATATTCTTATTAACGTATATGAGTCTCTGTTCAATTGATTAATTTAATTAAGGTATCATTTCTTGCTTTAAATAAAATGCTGTCTAAAATAAAAGGTTGTGTACTGTAATTATATATTTATCCTATTTCCAAATTACTAATATAACTCACTTAGTTAAAATATTAAAATAGTAATAATAAAAAGTTAAACGTGTTCATAAATTCTAAAAATGCATAAATGAATTTAATTACTGAATTTTCTGTTTATGATGACAATTATATTTTAAAGACTTTGAAGGAAAATTTGGTGAATTTTCTGTTATATTTTAAAGACTAAAAATAATTGACAAAATATCATAAACAACTACTGATGTGTGTCAAAGAATGGAAGGTAGTCAGGTGACCATATCATGTACTACTAACTATGTATTAAAGAATATAAGGTAATCCTATAGAAATCGGAAGACAATCCGTAAGCAATAATAAAAATTGACAAAAAAAAGTATTCATAGATGACTATCATAATCAACTGATTAATATTATTTTTAAAAAAAGATAGAAGGTAATCAAATAGCAATCAAATTAATCAAATTTTCATTTAAATACTGTTGGATAATAAACCTTCACCTAATTTTTGTTAACTTTTTTCGCCATACTTGTGGATGCATGCCTCCCAAGCATTCATAGAATATGATTGAAGGAAAATACAAAATAATTCCAAAGTGTACTTAAAAGTCGTAGTCAAAGTGTAAACCTCACGCGCAACCACAACCCACAAGTTGTATCAAAGACTTCTAATTTTAACAAAAGCTTAACTTGCATATGATGACTTTTCTCAACAAAGGAAGTCCATAAAAACTTTTATCAATTTTATATTTCTTTTGACTAATTAATTGATTATCACATCAACCACATACTTATTAATGTAAATTCTATAGTTTAGGCATAATTATATTACACTTCTTATTTACTTTGTATAGTTTCTCTATTTATGCACAATTTGATACTCAACTACATTGAATATTTATCAATAAAATATTTCCCACATGGTATCAGAGCTTTAAACCTAGATCTAATGTACCTGTCACCGCAGCCGCGAACTTTGTCGTGAAATCCATTGACGACCAAATCCTCCATCTCATTCTCCATTCGTCGTCAATCTCTGTCTACGGATCTCCACTCAGATTCGACCAGATCCATTCAGATCTGAAGAACAGATCTCCGTTCGCTGTCTTCAGTTACTCTTATTCAGATTGCAGATCTGAAGAGTCGCCGTTCTTCAGTTACTCTTGTACATATTGCAAATCTGAAGAACACATCCATTCAGATTTGAAGAACACATCCATTCAGATTGTAACGTTCGATGAAATCTTATTCACCGTTCGTCGTCGGTCTCTGTCCACAGATCTCCACTCACTCCTCGTTCAGATATGAAGAACAGATCTCACAATCTGCTTCGCACGTCACAGTCATCTTTGATCTCTACATCTATCGTTCGCAACCCACTTCGTTGCAAATCACGTATCTTCTTCGCCATTCACAGATCAGTATCATTCGCGGCGCCGTTCAGCTGCAAATCTTGCTTGGCAGCGCTGACGCCCAACCATGAATACTCGCAATCCAGATCAGACGAAGCCCGGCCGAAGAAATCCGGTTCCGTCCACGTTAGCCGCGATTTGTGGTTGATGCTCCTACTTCAGTTACTCTTAAAACGTGCAATTTCAAATATTTGACCCAATGGAGAGAGACCATATTATTAGACCCATTAGCACAATACTTGATGGAACAAATTATATTACTTGGGCAAATCAAATGAAAAGTTTTCTAATTGGACGAAAACTATAGTGCATTGTAACTGGCGACATAACCAAACCAACTAAACAGGACAAGGACAACGAAGAAGATAGCAAATTCATTGAACGCCTTGAAGATTGGGATAGTAAGAATCATCAAATTATCACCTGGCTTGGTAACACTTCTATTCCTGCTATACATGCACAATTTGATGCTTTTGATGATGCTAAAGAATTATGAGATTTTTTGTCTACACGGTTTAAATCTATTGGATTAGCCCATTACTATCAAGTGCACAGTACACTTGTCAATCTCCATCAAGATACTAGTCAATCTGTTAATGAATATTTGGCAGTTCTTCAACCCATTTGGACTCAGCTTGATCAAGCTAAAATCAACAAAGATCATCTTCGTCTTATTAAAGTCCTTATGGAATTACGCCCAGAATATGAATCTGTCAGGGCTGCCTTACTACACCGGAGTCCTTTGCCCTCATTGGATGCAGTTATCCAAGAAATTCTGTTTGAAGAAAAACGACTTGGCATTAATTCTACTAAACAATCCGATGTTGTCCTTGCCAGCACTTATACGCCCAATAGAGCATCAAATACCTTATGTAAGAATTATAAGCTCTCTGGTCATAAATTTATTGATTGCCCTAAAATAGAGTGCAGGTACTGTCATAAACGTGGTCATATTCTGGATAACTGTCCTACCAGACCACCCCGACCTCCTGGCTCTTCTACAAAAGAGAAGAACTTTACTAAACCTGGTACCTCCTCTATTGTTGTTGCTACCTCGGGTGATTTCACATCCCCCATTCAGATAAGTGATCTTTAGAGCCTATTGAATCAGTTAATTTCATCATCCTCTGCTTAATTTCATCATCCTCTGCTATTGTTGTCTCGTCAGGTAATCGATGGCTCATTGACTCTGCCTGTTGTAATCATATGACCTCTGACTTTTCTCTTATGTCTACTTCTAGCCCTGCAAAATCTTTACCTTCTATTTATGTGATGATGGTAACTGTATGAACATTTCTCATACTGCTACCATTGATACTCTCAGTCTCCATCTTCCCCATACTTACTGTGTTCCAAACTTACCTTTAATCTAGTGTTTGTCGGTCAATTATGTGATCTTGGCTTAACTGTTTCTTTTTCTTCCAATGTCTGTCAGGTTCAGGATCCGCAGACGGGACGGACGATTGGTACGGGTCGCAAAGTGGGAAGATTGTTTGAGCTCATATCACTTTAGCTTCCTTCTCCTTCCTCCATCTCTGCTTCAGTCACTGATTCTGACACATATCAGTGGCATCTTCGTCTTGGTCATGCTTCTTCTGAAAAACTTCGTCATTTAATTTCTGTTAACAACTTGAATAATCTTACTAAGTTTGTTCCTTTTAGTTGTTCGAATTGCAAACTTGCTAAACAACCTGCTTTGTCTTTTTCTCAATCCACCTCTATATGTGATAAACCATTTGATTTAGTGCATTATGATATTTAGGGTCCTGCCCCTACTATTACTGTTCATGGTTATCGTTATTATGTTTTATTCATTGATGCCTACTCTAAATTTACATGGATTTATTTTCTAAAACATCGCTTTGAATTATCTCGCACTTATATATTGAGTTTGCTAACATGATTCACACTCAATTCTCTTATCCTATCAAAACTCTTCGAACTGATAATACTTTGGAATATAAAGATTCCACTCTTCTTTCCTTTCTCTCCCAACAGGGCACTCTTGTTCAGCACTTCTGCCTTCATACCTCTCAACAAAATGGGCGTGTTGAGCGCAAACATAGTCATATCCTTGACTCAGTGCGTGCTCTCCTCCTTTCTGCTTTCTGTTCTGAAAAATTCTAGGGTGAAACTGCCCTTACATCAGTCTATACCATCAATCGTCTTCCTTCTTCTGTTCTTCAGAACACCTCCCTATTCGAAAGACTATATGGTACTTCTCCCAACTACTCTAATCTTAAAGTTTTTTGTTGTGCCTGCTTTGTTCTTTTGCATCCTCATGAACACAATAAATTTGAACCACGTGCCCGCCTTTGTTGCTTTCTTGGCTATGGCACCGAACATAAAGGATTTCGTTGTTGGGATCCTCTTTCTAAACGACTCTGGATATCTCGACATGTCACCTTTTGGGAACATACTATGTTCTCTCGTTTGTCCTCTTTCCACAACTCCTTCTCTAGTCCTCATTCTTTTTTTACTGATACATCTGTTGACCTTTTTCCTCTTTCTGAACCCACTTTGGATACTGAGCTTGCACAATCTACACCTGCTCCTGCAAATCCAGACCACCGTCTATCTCTGATGATGTTCCTGAATCTACTCCAGATACCCCTCTTCGTTGTTCTACCCGGGTAAGAGAACCTCTCATTCATCTCACTGTTTACCATTGTTTTTTCACCATTGTTTCCCTTGTTGAACCCACCTCTTATCAAGAGGCCAGTACTAACCCTTTATGGCAGAAAGCAATGGATGAAGAATTACAGGCTCTTGAAAAGACGCACACTTGGGACTATGCTGATTTACCTCCTGGTAAAAGACCCATTGAATGCAAATGGATTTACAAAATCAAAACTCACTTTGATGGAACTATAGAATGCTATAAAGCTCGTCTTGTTGCAAAAGGGTACTCCCAATAATATGGGATTGACTATGAAGAAACATTTGCCCCTATAGCCCAAATGACATCTGTCCGCAGTCTGTTAGCTGTTGCTGCTGCCAAGCAGTGACATCTTCTTCAGATGGATGTCAAGAATGCCTTCCTTAATGGGACCCTTTCTGAAGAAGTGTATATGAAGCCACCTCTTGGCACTTCTCCTCCTCCTAACAAGGTGTGTCTTCTTCGTCGCGCATTATATGGTCTAAAACAGGCTCCACGAGCTTGGTTTGCCACATTTAGCTCCACCATTACTCAACTTGGATTTATCTCCAGCTCTCATTACAATGTGCTTTTTACACGACAGACACCCCATGGTATTGTTCTTCTTCTTCTTTATGTTGATGATATGATTATTACTGGTAATGATCCACAGGCCATATCCGACCTACAACATTATCTTGGTCAACACTTTGAGATGAAAGACCTTGGATCTCTAAATTATTTTCTTGGTCTTGAAGTCTCTCGAAGCTCAGATGGTTATTTGTTGTCTCAAGCAACATATGCCTCTGATCTTTTAGCCCGCTAAGGAATTACTGACTCCAACACAACTTCAATACCGTTAGATCCCAATGTCCATCTAACTCAGTTTGATGGTGTTCCTTTTGAAGATGTGAGTTTATATAGGCAACTTGTCGGTAGTCTTATCTATCTAACAGTGACTCGTCCAGACATTGCATACTCTGTTCATATTGTTAGTCAGTTTATGGCTGCTCCTCGAACCATCCACTTTACTGCTGTTCTGTGCATACTTCGCTATGTCAAGGGCATGTTGGGACATGGCCTTCAGTTCTCCTCTCAATCTTTCCTTGTGTTATCTGGCTATTCTGATGCTGATTGGGCTGGAGATCCCACTGATCGACGATCTACGACAGGTTACTGCTTCTACATAGGTGATTCTCTCATTTCCTGGCGTAGTAAGAAACAAAGTGTTGTCTCTCGTTCCAGTACTGAATCTGAATATCGTGCTCTTGCTGATGCTACCGCTGAACTTCTATGGCTCCGTTGGCTCCGTTGGCTCCTTGCTGATATGGATGCCCCTCAACAGGTTCCCACCCTCCTCCATTGTGACAATCGTAGTGCCATTCAGATTGCTCACAATGATGTCTTTCATGAGCATACGAAGCACATTGAAAATGACTGTCACTTTGTCTGCCACCTCTTAAGCAACACCCTCCTCTTACGCTCCGTTTCTACTACTGAACAACCTGCAGATATCTTCACCAAAGCGTTGCCACCTAATTGCTTCTGTTATTTCATTTACTTACCAAACTCAAGTTGATCGCCACTCTTCCACCTTGAGTTTGAGGGAGGGTATTAATGTAAATTCTAAGTTTAGGCATAATTATATTACCTTCCTTATTTACTTTGTATAGTTTCTCTATTTATGCACAATTTGATACTCATGTAAATACATTGAATATTTATCAATAAAATATTCCCCACAACAATAATGTGATATGTATCTCAATAAAAATCAAAACAACTATACCATGCTACTATGAATATTATCCAAACTATATATATATTTGTATGTTATTTATTATTATAAATGTTATGAGTTAATAATAAACATTATGGAACATGAAAATACCTCTTCTGTAGTATCTTCTTTTGTCAAAATACTTCCAAAGCTGCGTCTCATAGTAAAGTTTAAAGTTTAAACCTTACAGCTGCATCACCCACAAGCCGTGTGAAAGACTTAGACAAAATTATTTGCAAACCATAGCTTACTCTCACAACCCCATGTGTTGGAATCCATCGATTTGGAAAGATTTCAAATTTTTAATAGATTTGAAATCATTTTTGTTGTTGTTTGGATATGTAAAGAAAAATTTAGAATGTTTCGAATCTTGGTTCCAAAATGGTCGGATTTGTATGGATGGATTTGAAGCATAACCTTTCTACAATGGGTGAGACTCTATTAATTCATTCTTTCTTCTCTTTATCTTTCTTTATTTTTCACTCTCCCATTACGATCTATCTCTCTCTGTGTTTCTTCCTCCTCGGCTTCCCATTCTAAGTGGAAAGATAAAGTCAATTTTTCTGAGTTTTTCCTTCTCTTTTTCATTGGTTTAAGTCAATTCATATACTTGTGCTTAGGTTTGTTGTAGGAGTTAATAGTTGGGAAAAAGATTTGTTAAGTGAAGGCCAAAATAAGATTCAAATAAAATAAAATAAATTTACAAGACTGTTTTTGTAGCTGATTTGGTCAACCAACCCCACAAGCTTATGGTAGCGATGTAAACCACAATTAATACAAACCAAGTTGGACACTTCACTTTGGTCAGATATTAGCCCCATACACTTTAATTATTAACTCTGGAAAAATTAGCATTAAAATTTTTCTATCCACATAGTTGTTAGATATTATATAATGAAGTGACCATAGAGAGCATAATGAAGCATGTAATTCAATTTTGTGGGTAAAGACGGGGAAGCTAAGATGAATAGTATTACTTTTGTTGCTCTTTTCTTCCTTGTTGTTATGTCTGTTTATTCGCTTCAAGTGTCAACCGGATTATGCATCAAACAAGAGAGGGAATCTTTGGTTAGACTTAAAGCAAGTTTCATTGATTCTTCTAATCGGTTGGGTTCTTGGAAAGGAACTGATTGTTGCAGTTGGGAAGGAGTGGGGTGTGATCATACCAATGGCGGTCATGTTGTCAAGCTTGATCTTCGAAATTATGAGTATTTCTATTCCTCTGCTTTGCTTAGCAATGGTGTGGACTCTAGTTTGTTTGAGTTGAAATATTTGAATTACTTGGATTAAAGTGCCAATTTTTTCAACTACACTCCAATTCCTAATTCTTTTGCTGGGTTGTTGGAATTAACATATCTCAATTTATCTTCCACTTATTTTCATGGAACAATCCAACCTTTTCTTGGAAATCTAACTAAATTGCTGGTTCTTGATTTCAACAACAAGGGGCAGTTGAATGGTCCACATAATTTTCCTTTGGGGGAGTTGTTTATTGATGGCCTTGCCTTTAGATAGGTTTCTAGTCTTTGGTGTGTAGAATACCTCGACTTGAGTGGTGTAAGATTAGTTCAGAGTGGAAAGTTGGATGTAGATTGTTTGATCCAACTATTGAATTCAATTCCTTCTTGCTTGTCATTAAAACTGAGTTCTTGTGCTCTTCAAAACTACCATCTTCTTTATGCTCCACTAAATTCTTCATTTCATTCCAAACTTCAACATCTAGATTTATCTTATAATGAGTTTGATGGTCCAATTCCTATCATTCTTCAGAACATGACTTCTTTGAGATACCTAAACCTTAACGGTAATTTATATAATTATGAAATCCCGTCTTGGTTAAGTAATCTTAGGAATCATGATACTTTGAGTCTTGGATACAACTTGTTCAGTAGCATTGAAGGTGGTTTGTCCTCAATGGTTAGAAACAATTGCCATCTGAAAAGTCTTGGTTTATCATTTAACAATTTCGTTGGTAAAGATGTTTTTGGAAGTTATGAAAATTTTTCTTCGGGTTGTAAAGAGTATGGTCTACAAAGGCTTTATCTAGACGAGATGATTGGATATGGGACGCATACAATTCCAAGTTGGTTGGGAGAATTAAAAAGCTTGAAGTCTCTTTCTCTTCGAGGGAATGCACTTCATGGTCCATTCCCTCCTCATTTGGAAATTTGTCAAGTCTTCAAGACTTGGATATTTCTAATAACATGCTTAGTGGAGGAATTCCAATCTCATTTGGACAACTTCGAAATCTCAATACGTTTGATGTTTCTAAGAATTCTCTCAAAGATGTTATTACAGAAACACACTTTGCTAATCTCTCACAGTTGAAGGTGGTAGCTATGAGTAGCAATGAGCATCTATCTTTCGAAATAAAACATGATTAGGTCCCTCCTTTCCAATTACAATATTTTTCAGTGAGATCAACTAAGGGCTTTGGATCAAATGGATTTCCTCGATGGTTGGTAACACAAAAAGACGAACTAGGTTTAGTTTTAGTTTTGTCAAACATCAGTCTTTCAGGACCTATACCAACATGGCTAAGCTTTCCAAATTTTATTTATTTGGACATTTCTAACAATCAAATTAGTGGACCACTCCCAGACAACATTGGCTATCAAATTCCCAATAAGTTTGCCTTTTATGTTTCCAACAACATGCATATCAATAGTTCCTTGCCACCATCTGTTTGCAAATGGAGACATCTAGTATTTTTGGGACTTTCAAATAATGAATTATCAGGGACAATTCCTAGTTGTCTGTCGATACCAAACTTGACCGTTTTTGACTTATCATCAAACAAGTTCTCAGGGGTTTTTCCAAGTAATTCATTCTACAATATTTCTACACTTGAACTGATAAACTTGGCAAACAACAAACTTGAAGGAGAGCCACTAGTTGCTGTGAGCAGTTGCACATCCTTGTCTATTTTAGATCTTCAAGGAAACCAATTCTCTGGAAGTATTCCCTCATGGATGGGTAGAAGTCTTCAAAGTTTGCAAATTTTGAATCTTCAAGGAAATTCATTCGACGGCACTATTCCTTTGTCTCTATGGATATTGCCTCGCTTACAAATTTTGATTCTTGCAGACAACAAACTAGAAGGAGAGATCCCACCAATTGAGGCAAAGTTTGCAACCAAATTTGAAAAATCAACAGTTTCAGGAGTAGTGTGCAACTCTGAAGAAGATCGATATGCAATTTGTTACGTGAGCTACATTAGCAAGTCATGAAATCAAACAATTTGAACGACTCTTACGTACATGTATATTCAATGGTGAATGTCGACCTCTCCAATAACAACTTGCAAGGACATATTCCAAGAAAAATAGTGATGATAAATGGTTTGTCTGACTTAAATTTGTCTCATAATAATCTATCAGATTGGAATCCCTTGACCTCTCATCCAATCAACTCTCCGGATCAATCCCACTCAACATGAAAAAATTAAATTCAGTAGGAGCTTTAAATTTGTCCAACAACAATTTATCGGGACGCATACTTCGAGTAGGTCATCTTTCAACCTTCAAAGATGCATCCAGTTACGAAGGTAATCCATATCTTTGTGGAGATCCACTTCCTAATATATGTCCAAATGAAAATGGTAACCATAGTGATGTAAAAGATAAATTGGAGACAATGTGGTTTTGTGTGATTGTGGTGGCTGGATATTCTTTGGGATTTTGGGGAGTTGTTGGAACTTTGATATTGAAGAAAAGTTGGAGACATGCTTATTTTCGGTTTATGGATGAAACGAAAGAGAAGATGAATGTTGCAATATTGGTGAATATGGCAAGGTTGAAACAACGAATGGGAGGAATTTACATGTTATAATTAATTTATGTTCATGTAATAATTGATCTCTTCTACTTTGAATCACTCTGTGTCCATCAATTGAATCAAATAACCATTTTCTTTTCTTTTTATGCCATGTTAGCTAGTGGTGTTTTGTGTGGTAAAATTGAAATTTGCATTGCCAAATTCTTCATCCAAAACTCCCATCTCTTTCTCCAAATGTTGCAAGTTTAAATAGTTTATTGTTTTTCTATTTTTGAAAAAACCCCTAAATTTAACCTAAGATAGAAGTGGTATTTAATTCTCGAGAGCAAAAGGTATTTCTATGTAATTTTATTTACCAATTTTCATGAATTGAACATGCAATGTACCTTGACTAGCTTGACATGACTTAACTAGCCTCTACAAAGACTGACAACTAGCTAAAAACGAACCAAACAAGTATCACAACTATTATTTAACGCAATTAAGAAAAACTCAACTAAACTACACATCTTAAATCCTATTGGGTTCAAAACGCGATCATACAATACTCTTGGCCTAAGGATTCCATTGTGTGACGAATTATATTCACATTAATATAATATTTATATATTAATTCTCCCATTATATATAGAGTTTAAATTTGAATCATAATCATAATTAACTAGATAATAATGTACCTACCTACATTATATTTTGTATTAATACCATAAACAATATATGTTCCATTAAAATTATGTTATTTTCTTTCAACACTTTGAGGAAATTATGAAGTGTTCATAATTTTGACTCCTCTTGAAAGCACATCTAATCGATCATAGATTTTGATTTTATAATCGCCATCTAAAGCTTGAGAATAGTAGATAAGACTCTTATGATCATCTACGGCTTGAAATTGGCAAAAACGATCAAGAATCGAGGAAGAATTTAAAATCCAACCGGTTAGTGTTCTTATTTCTCATTTTTATTCAATTTAAATTTTATGTTAATTAGAAGAAATTGGAGTATTTCTTTTCAATTCTCTTATGCTACCATGCTAGTTTATCCTTTAATTTGGATTGAAGAAATTTACAACAAGAACAATTGAGTTGTACAATTGCATTTATAAAATGCTTTAGCCGAACTTAATCCAATTCACGAACATCCTTAATGACAACAAAGATCATGATTATTTAAAATCTAATTTTAATGTAAAAGAAAACATTTTTTCACCTGAAATAGTTAAATTTCGTGTGAGTTTCTATCTAAAATTTGGGGATTGTATCAACTTAAACGATGCACTTTAGAAGTCGAGAGTTCAAATTGATGGATTTATCAAAGTTTAAGATTTATATTGATACAATTATTAATTTAAAAAATCAATGAATAATTTCTAAATCTTTCTTTAGTTGATCAAAATTGAAAGCTAAGAGATTAGAAAAGAAAAGGGGTTTTTGAAGGGGGCGATGAATACGAAGTAGAGCACGAGGATGTGGCTCTTGTCATTCCTCCACTTAAATCGCCAATCTCTTCCAACAACAAACAAAGAGAGAAAGAAGCATCATCAGCATCATCAGCATCATCAGCATCAGCACCAAATCAATTCAATTCTATTTTCCTAAAGGACACACCCACCATTCTCAAATCTTCTTGCTCGAATTCATCTCCATTCCTCATTTTCTCCGCCCCCATTTCCTTTAAATCCTTCTTTTCCTTTCTTCATCTTTCCTTCTCTCTAGATCCCAAATGGCCACTGTTTTCCACGCCCTTGGAGCTGCCTCCGCTTTGTCTCCTCCCAACTCCTTACATTCCAACACTTCCCTCCTTCTCCACCCTTCCAGATCCCTCTCTTCTTTTGGTCTTTTTCTTCTCTCTCTTTTTCTAAATCCCCATCTTTTAGTTTCGTCTCTAATTGTCGTTTTTCTTTTATTTGATTCAGAGAGGAAAGGTCGATTCTTTATTGTTCGATCTGACGTAAGAGGAGCCAACCATGCTTTTACGCCTACATCTCGCTCCAACCATTTTATCACTAATGCAGTTGCGGTTAGTTGGTTTTCTTACTTTTTTTCGTTACTTATGCGATAGTATGTTAGGAATGACACCTTTGTTTGTTTCTTTGTCTTACTTCTTTGTTAGACCAAGGCTGATACTTCATCGCCTTCGACTACATCGAAACCAGGGTATGTTATATCTTTCTAATCTCTCAATGTGAAATGTTATTTCCTTCTGTTAATTAACATTGCCCACAATTTATTTGGTGTTTTCAATCTTTGAATTTCAATGCTTGCACTTGAAAGGACTCTATTACTCAAACCCATATATAAATGAAGAGATTGTTTGGCGAGTTTGTTATCTTTAAAGTTTAACGAGACATTTGGGAATGCGGATCTCTCTTCTTTTTTTTTTTTTTTTTTTTTAAACTACATGGCATGTTTCGGATTTGGGAACTCCATTGCATGTAATAGATGCGTAACTATTTTTATGAAAGGTTATGATGGGGGGTATTAGGCTTATAATTTTCTTGATGGTATTTGCCTTTGATGAGCAAGTTATTGAAAACATTAGCAGTGACACCAAAGATAAAAGGGAGGAGAGGGTTGTCTTGTCTAAGCCCTTTAGAGGCCTTGACAGGCGGTTAGGGGGAAGACGTAGAATGAAGTGTTAGAAGTACAAAATAACATCATTGATGATCTCCATTTAGGATCATTGCCTTTTCCTTTAGCTAGGGCCTCCAACAAGAAATTCTAGTCAACCTTGTTAAATGGTTTTCGCAATTACCCTTTTGTTTCCTAAGTTTGAAGGAGCAATGGTTTTATGGAGAATGTCCTCGAGTCTAGGGCAAGCACCTTAGAGGTGGCTACAGGCCATAGAATTACAAGTGTCAGTAAGGTTATTTATAAGCTGCATCTTGCTGACGGGGTTTGGGTTTTTATGCTTCCCTAGTGATATGGTAAGAAGCATGGCCACATACACATGCTACAGATGGCACAAAAATATTGGGGATGTACACATTAATTTACTTTAGTTTGAAAAATTGTAGTTGATTATAGGGAAATTGTCAAAAATAGCAAAATTTACAAAATACTTACACTTCATAGAAAAATCAAGTGTAATGGATTTTTGTCTTTGAGGAGTGTAAGTAGTTTGTTTGTTTTTTTTAAAAAAATCCCTAGATTATGTGTATATGATGTTATACTTAATACTTCAAATAGATGAAACCTCTAAATTAACAACATTTTAAGAGTTAGAAGATATAGAAGAATTTGGTTGACTATGTGATGAAGCAGGTGTGGGTTGGAATATCAAGGCAAGTCCATAGCCAAACAAGGAAAATCTATCCCTAAGAGTTGAGTGAAACTCTCCAAAGAACTGTTTTCTATACTCACATAGGATTTTAAAACCATCCTATTGCAACATGAAGTGGCTATTTATAGCCTTACAAGGAAATAGGACAAATACTTAATTAAACCTAAAATATCAATTAATCTAAATTAACAACACTGCCATTAATTGCACCATACAAATAATTTTCACATCACTTTACTTTGTAGGTTGGCCTTACATGGACTAGGCTTTAATTTTTTTCCCCAGTGTGTCCAAGCCATGTTCAAATAAAAAAAACATAATTTCAAACATGTTTTTTTAGCATGTTGGACATGTATCGAAGCTCTTTTGCTTGTATGGACACTTTACCTAAAACAGAGTATCCATAATTCCTTGGTCCTGGGCGACTGCGTGTGTTGTGTGGGAGAGATGTGGGGAATTAGGTTTAACTTCTTCATAGGTGCTTTTCTTTTACACAATTTGGTTCAAGCCCTCTTGGTAGTGCTTTGGCTTCTGATTCTGCATGGGATGAGGTGCTTTTTTCTGGATGGATTGGTCTAAAGTTGTTCTCTCAGTTAGGGACTCGGGAGGGATTCTGGTTGGTAGGAATTATTTATCTTCTTTTGAGTTTAGGGGTGGCTGCTGGTGCACAAGTAGAAATTGTTGCTGGACTGAGTAGGGGGATGCCCTTTGTAAGTTACTGTGATGCTAAGTGTAGTAATTCTAGGAGACGTTTTATACCTGTGCATGTGCATGTGCATGTGTAAATTTTTAGCCACTCTGCATTTTGGACTCAGTTATACAGACTCATAAAAAATATACAAGTTTTTAGTAATGATAAATATGGCTCCAGGACAGTCTGAGAGATTGAACAGGCTGTGTACCACGGTGGCTCACATTGTACTTGTTAGTTTGTTCAATCAATGATGGTTTTTAAATTCTGCCATGTTTCATGAGTAATTTTTATCTATGGGTAATTTTTATACCTCATACACATGTGAGTCGAGAGGAGTGAGAGTTGATTGCATTAGCACATTTAGTTTAAAAATGAAAATAATATTTACATATTTTGTTGCAACTTAATATTTTGCACGTCGTTTATTTGAGTCATGTGGTTGGATGACCTTTCACATGATTGACTAACTGGCTCTTCTTATGTGTATTAGTAGTATTGATCACAACCATCAATGTACGTTATCAAAATACACTTTGTATTTAGTCGCTTCATTATTGTTCGCAGGCATGAACTCTTGCTTTTTGAAGCACTAAGAGAAGGTTTGGAGGAGGAAATGGATAGGGACCCACGTGTTTGTGTCATGGGTGAAGATGTGGGTCACTATGGTGGTTCTTACAAAGTAACCAAAGGTCTAGCTACCAAATATGGTGATCTTAGAGTTCTCGATACGCCTATTGCTGAAAACTCCTTCACAGGTATGGGCATTGGAGCTGCTATGACCGGGTTGAGGCCAATTGTTGAGGGTATGAACATGGGATTTCTTCTTCTTGCTTTCAACCAAATCTCTAACAATTGTGGAATGCTTCACTACACGTCTGGCGGGCAGTTCAAGATACCAATTGTTATTCGTGGACCTGGTGGAGTTGGACGTCAACTTGGTGCTGAGCACTCACAACGTCTCGAGTCATACTTTCAGTCAATCCCTGGAATCCAGATGGTTGCTTGTTCAACACCTTATAATGCAAAGGGTTTGATGAAAGCTGCCATCAGGAGTGAGAACCCCGTGATCCTCTTTGAGCATGTTTTGCTTTACAACTTAAAAGAAAGAATTCCAGATGAAGAATACATCTGTTCTCTCGAGGAAGCTGAGATGGTTAGACCTGGGGAGCATGTCACGATATTGACATATTCTCGGATGAGGTATCATGTGATGCAAGCTGCTAAAACTCTTGTAAACAAAGGTTACGATCCCGAAGTAATCGACATCAGGTCATTGAAGCCATTTGATCTTCACACTATTGGGAACTCAGTGAAAAAGACTCATCGAGTACTGATCGTTGAGGAGTGCATGAGAACTGGTGGAATCGGTGCTAGTTTGACAGCAGCAATCACAGAGAACTTCCATGATTATTTGGACGCCCCAATTGTATGCTTGTCATCTCAGGATGTGCCAACCCCTTATGCAGGGACTTTGGAAGATTGGACAGTGGTCCAGCCTGCCCAAATTGTCACTGCTGTTGAACAACTTTGCCAATAATTAGTTTATAAGCAGCTATAGCCAATCGAGTTATTTCTCTCTGTTTGACCCCCATCGAGTTAGTTTTAAAGAAAGAAAGTTTCGCTTTATATCTTTGAGCAATTTTTCGTTGTTGAGAACTCTGTAACAGTTTGATTGTTTGTTTTCTCTCATTCCCCCCTGGTTTCATTCTTCTTTCAAACTTGTTTTTGTAATTGTCAGAGTCAGAAATAGGGCCAAGCAATATGGGGGGGTCTTTATCTGTTCTTATAGGATCTATGAACCATTTTGTTTCTAATATTACCTGATGGATGAGTTATTCAATGTGGCTGTCACTCTTTTAGTATTTTATGTTTTCTTAAGGACAACGACCGTGTTTATGAATATATTATAACAGATTTTTGTTGGTATCATTTGCGATTTCTACTTGAAACGTTCATTTACAACCAAAAACAAAAAGAAAATTGACAAAGTCCAATACTTGGAGAACACGCTGGATGAAAGATGCACATAAGAAAAAGTTAAAGCAAGTTTTGATATCATTTCTTGGTCAACCTTCAAAAGATTCATAAGCGAAACCATTCTTTTTCTCTCTAACATGAAAGAAGTAACATGTATGTTCTAACTTAGGCAATAGAGCCTCATTACGTGGAAAGTGGAAACCAAATTAAGGTGTGTGGTTGTGGTGATGCGCAGGACAATGGTCTGAAATAGACTAAAAACTTGTACACCTTTCACGAATGACACTCATTGTTTTAATACCTCATATGTGCACACAAAAAAATGGCACATTCAAATAACATTTCTATTGAAATTTCTAACTAAATTTCCTGTAAGGACGAAAACTGAGAATGACTATTATCTTATACGACATTTCCAAATTTGACGTAATCTTTTCGTATTGTCATGAGGATCAAAATTAGAAATTTGGATTAGAAATAGGAAATTTGAAGAAGACTACACATAATATTTTCAAAACAATAGCTAGATTCCATAGAGAAGTTAAATTACGGAGTTCCTGGTAGAAATTTTATAGAGATTGTCTAAAAGAATAATTGATATATTGGATTTGTCATCTAAAGAAGTTAAATTTCTGTTTTGGTCTTGTTATCCATTCTGCTATTTGCAAAAGTTAAAAACTTGAAATGTTAGTTTTTGACGATCATCAACGGGTGTCAATAACAAAGACAGATACATATATATGTATATATAATATTGTATTGTAGGTCATTTGTGACCTGAGAAAAAAGGACGTGCCGACCAACGGCGGCGGATGTCGGAGCCAAACACGACCTTATGGCCTTGCCACCGTCCTTCCTTTGCATTGACTGTTCTACTTTCTTTTATATTGAATGGAATCCATCTCAGGGGATGTTCACACGTGCCTCACCATCCATTAAATCACTATTTCTTCATAACTCACTCAGTTGCTAACTCCCAGCTTCATGACGACTCTGTCAATAGTACTGCACCCTTTCCACATAAGTGTTGCCAGAAAAGCTTTTTCATCTCAAAACCAATTTCCTTTTCCTGTTATTAAGGATTCTTGGATTCATCTTCATAATTTTAATTTTGTACCACACCTGTTTGGACCAAGAAAGCACCAGATTCCACTACATGATCATACCCCAATCTATTATACTTTTATGGAGATATACTTCAGTAGAAAAAAAAAACATACAATAAAGTAAAGTTGG
The DNA here is from genome assembly GCA_025688845.1 of Cucumis hystrix. NCBI lineage: Eukaryota > Viridiplantae > Streptophyta > Magnoliopsida > Cucurbitales > Cucurbitaceae > Cucumis > Cucumis hystrix. The sequence continues at coordinate 737,425 of JACWES010000016.1, forward strand.
TCACTAATGATATTTGAAATCTTGGCCAAATATATATATTGATATCGATGGAGGAAGGTTGGAGTTAAATTAATTGTAAAAAGTTTGAATATTACCTCAAAGAGATTTGGAAACTAATGTTTTCTTCATACAAGTATATGTACAAACTACCATTATTGTTAAAGAAAAAAAATGGGGTGTGAATCTAGTCATAAGAATACGTTCACATTCAAAATGATATCGAAAGTCGTCTAAGAGACTAGACGTATACACTTTAAATGTGATGTTCACAAAGGATATTATTTCAACGATGGGTAAAGTTAACCATCGACAAAGTTAGGATACAGAATAAGATATTATGTATCTGTCTATTTAATACGAAGAAAAATAAGAAACGCCAAATTTTTAAAAGAAAAAAAGAACCAATAGTAAGGTAAGGATGTGTGATGGGTGTAGGGTAAATGAGGACATATATGATTGCAACAAAAATATTAAGTTTAAAAATATGTTGATTAAGAATGAATTTAAATGATATTTTTAAGTTTTTAATTTAAAAAATAAATTAACGCAAAGGAGCAAAGGAACAAAAGCAAAATTTTGAAAAACAATTTGAGTCCATTCAAAGTATTCCTAGATATCATTATAATAAGATTATATTTTGCTGGGTATGAAGATATATATGTTTGGATGAATTTTTGGAAAAAAAAGTTGTAAACAAAGAAAACATTGAATTGGTGGATTATGAGTAATATGGACGGTGGCGTTTTGTGCAAAAAGGTCTTTTAGAGAAAACAAAACACACACACACACACAATTTTGCACAGCAGCCCTCAAATAATTGCAATTTTCCGTAGGGCCTTTGAATCATTTGTGTGTTCTCATTTTTTTCATTATTTTTATTTTTATTTTACTAATAATAAGTATATAATTCTTTTTTCTACTTAAAGAGAAAAAAAGAAAGTAATAATTTCTGCAATATTTAACAAATTTTTAGATTCTAAATGATGGACATTGATTTATACACATTCAAATTATCTAACATTAATAGATAAAAAATTAGAGAAACAATATATGTAGCCAGTGTTTCATGCTTTATGCTTCGTAATGATACTATTTCTAGTTCTATTCAAAATTAAATAAAAAATATACCTCATCATTTTTTTTTATTTATATATAAAATGCACAATAAATTTTACAATATGTATCTTTACAAACTTAGTTTCATGATGATTGTGTTTAATTTTTTTTATCTAAATTTCAGAAAAAATAAGAAATACAAACTTAGGTGAATATTTTATTTTAGGTTATTTTTAAATATAGCAAAATAAATTAAAATAATATTTACAAAATATAACTATACATAGTAGTCTAAATCTATCATATTCAAATTGTAATATTTTATTTTATTTTAAAATATTTTGAGAGTTTTTGTCATTTAAAATAATTTTTTTTATTAAAAAAAGAAAGGAAAAGAAACAAAAATAAAAAATGGAAATAGAAACTTATCAAACCGTTCTATTTAGAAAATATTCAAAAGGAAGAAACAAAAATGTTATAGTAAGCAAACTCTAAATTTCTCCCAAACCAACAAAAAAAACCTTTTGAATTTTCCTTAAAAAAAAATTGAACAGTTCATTGAACCTCACAGGCCAATGTTTCTCAATCAAATATTTGTGTATTAAGAAAAACAAACAAAATGGAAATCTTTCTCTTCTTTTCCCGTATTAATTAGAAAAAGTGAGCTAAAAAATTGACTTATGAAGTTTGATGGTGGAGTTTGTTGCCACATGAGACAACGCGGAGCGGCCGACATCTTCAAAAGGATTAGTTTTAAAATAAAATAGAAGCCGTCACCAATCTTGGACACTGAAATAAAAATAAACAATTTTAAATAAATCATAGAAAAATTTGGTCTAAGAAAACTGTAGTTGAGTTCACAAGTCATTTGTGCATGAAAAAAAGTATTAGCATCCCACAACACTCGTTTAGACAACCGTGACCAAATTTTAAATTTTGAATTGAGATTTTTCTTTAATTTTTTTTAAAACTAATGTTCTATTTTATCCCTCGTTACTATAATATTTGAAACAATGATCTCATAAAATAAGTGGATAACATTCCATCTATCTATTAAATTATATTGAAGAAAATTTTATCACCTCAAGAATGTGAGAAATTAGTACAAAGAGATGTTTCTTTTAAACATTAATTAAAATAATTTTTTCTTGGGAGCAAATCTAGGACTCCCAAAATCTGATCTTTCACCTCAACAATTCTAAGAAAACAAACTTTCAAATTTTCTAGTAGGATTTTGTTTATAAAAAACGGTATAAGTTATAAGAAAAAACATAAAAAGAAAACAAACTTTAAAGAAAAGTTTTATGAATGATTAAAAAAGAGTATTTATTTTAAGAGAATTTTAAATTGGAAGGATTTTAAAACATTGAAAATTTTAATTAGAAAGAGTTGAGAAACAAAGTGAGGCTTAATAGAAAAATTAAGTAAAAACAACGAGTAAAGAAACATCATAATAAATTATACAAACATAAAATAACATATTGAGAATTTAATAAAAACATATTGGAGATCGATCTCGGACTTCCAAAGAATCGACTTCTCCCCTCAAGAATTCTAAGAAATCGACTCACAAATTTTTTAGATTATGTTATCGGATGTTTTTTTTAAAAAAATTAATTGAAAATATTAAAAAAATTTAAACAACTATTAGTAAGAATATATTAAATGAACTATAGAGTAAACACAAACATTTAAATAAGCATACATGTACAAAAATATAAAAATAAACAATAATCTATAAGTAAAATAAAATATAAAACAAAATCACTAGAAAAGGAAGAAAAGAGTAAGAACTAATAATGACTAATAAATAAATAAACAATATAAATAAACAATTTACATAAACAATAAATTTATTATAAGATAAAAGGAAAAGTAGAAATAAGATGATAAAAAAAATTATAAGAGAAGAAAAATGGAGAAAATAAGAACAAGAAGATAAAAAAATATGTATAAAAAAATATAATATTAAATAACATATAAAGAATGAGAAAATATTAAAGACACGTGAATAATCGATGCTACGAAAAAAATAACTAAATAAAGTAAATGCTACTTATAAAGAAAGTAAAGATAAATATATAAAGAATAATTTTAAAAATAAAATAACAATAACAATAACAATAAAATAACAATAACAATAATAATAACAATAATAACAATAATAATAACAATAATAATAACAATAATAACAATAATAATAACAATAATAATAACAATAATAATAACAATAATAATAATAATAATAATAATAATAATAATAATAATAATAATAATAATAATAATAATAATAATAATTATTATTATTATTATTATTATTATTATTATAATAATAATAATAATTATTATAATAATTATAATTATAATAATAATAATAATAATAATAATTATTATTATTATTATTATTATTATTATTATTATTATAATAATTAATCCATCCTACCAATTCCTAATCCTACCAATTTTCGAATCTACATCTATTTGTTATGATTTAAGAATCAGAATGTAGTATCATCCAAGGATTCAAACCAAGCTATGCCTGATGTATTAAGTCATTAGCATGTACAAACGTGCCATGAAAACCATAAGGCACTCTACTTGACAACTCCACACAAGCTTCCAATTTCAAATCAATGGCGTTCACAACCTGAAGCTCCGATCTCCATTTCTTTTCATCGTGGACAAAAACCATTATATGCCCATCATCTTCTTCCTCACAACCAAAACCCATTTCTTTTCCCAAAAAATATGGTTCTCCCCCGTACCGTTCATCGCCATAAATATACTTCTTTACCTCTCCCGACGAAACATCCACCTTCGCAAACCCACACGCCTTCGGCCACGGATCTGTAATTGCCAAATAAACGTACTGGGTTTTCCTCCCGAGTCGTTTCCGGTTCACGACTCCAACTTCTAGGTTCACGTGCTCCGATTCCGAAATGATTCGCCGGGAAGACGATTTCCCGGTCCTCAAATTGAACCGGATTTCGGTTAGAACCGCCTTGAATTCCTCGTCTCGTTCGTTGAAAATGGAATCCGGTGGGGTCATGCAAGACGCGATCACAACGATGTCGTCTGACTCTGTTTCTTCCCACGCATTCCACACATGGAAACAGAATGTGTCAGCGGGAGAATCAACCCATGTGAGATTCGACGAGTCCGTTGCATTTTTCGGTAAGAACCCGAATCGGGGATTCTTTTTCTCGTCGTACATTACCGGAGATCCGCCGGAGAGCATTTTCTGAAGATTGAATACGACTTGCTGGTCTGGGATCACGACAAATTTCTCTGTTATGGCAAAATCGTGGATCATCGTCGGAATTTCTAATGGAATATCGATTTCCGGCGACATTTTCCCATCTGGTGTTAACCGGAAGTGCTTAAGATACGGCTTGTGAGTGAAGTTGTAGCTGAGGGCAAAAAGCTCCCCGGAGTCTGGATCGATTTTAGGGTGAGCGACCATCGGAGAATTGAGTTGGCCCTCGAAATTATACCTCCCGACGGTGATCAAGTCGCCGGAAGGAGTGATACGGACTTGGTAAGGAAGGTCGTCTTCTGACATGGCCAGTAGACGGCCGTTGAAGTAAATTAACCCAGCGTTGGCGACTCCGGTGCCGTGACGGTGGTCGATTAATCCAAACAATCCTCGAGCGTAGAATAGAAGAAGACGAGCAATGCCGGAATGTCCATGAAGCTCACCGACGGCCTTAGGGAACAGCGGGCGACCAATGGATTTTTCTTGGACGAGCCTCTCTGTTTGAGTGAACCTACAGGCGTAGCTGGCACGTCCTTCACCGATAGTGACAGCGTGAATCATGCCGTCGCCGTCGAAAAGGTGATGTCCGGCGAGGGGTTGGAAAAAAGGGTTTGCACCGTTTCGGAGATAGACGCCATTAATCCAATCGGGGATGAGGCCAGTGACGGGAAGTGAGTGAGAAACAGGTTGTTCGGGAACGGGAGCGTAATTTCCGACGATTTGGAAATGTGGGTCGAAGTTTTTAGGAAGATTCCGGTTGTCGTTATTTAGAAAGGCTTGTTCGAGGATGTCGAAGGCCGTGGAAGCTACTTTTTGGAGTAAATTCCAGTGGGAAGGATGACGACATTTGAATGTGTCGTGTTCAGTGATTCTTGGCCCTTTATTGGTCTGTTTCGGCAAATGGAACACAAACGGGGAGTTTAGTGCCGATGAAATCACCTCTTTTCTTTGATTGGGCTTTTTCTTCTCAATGTTTATGGGTTTTGTTGGAAAGCCCAAGCCCAAGCCCAAGCTCAAGCCCAAGCCCTTTTGATCAAGTACAAAGTGGGGTGAGGTTGAACTTGATGATGAGAATACCATAGCCTTTTCTTTTTCTTTTGGTTTTCTTTATTAAAAAAGAAAGAAAGAAAGAAAGAAAGAATTGGAATTTGTAGAGAGAGAGAGATTGAAATCTTGGAGGGGACAATTGAGAGAAAGGAAGAGGCATTTGTTTATATAGAGAAAGGAAGGATTTACAAATTTGGTCCACCTTAGACAAATGTTGGAAAACAGCACGTGGCTATTTTTGTTGAATTGCCACTTGGGATGTCAAACCTCTTTTCCTATTCTCACACCTTATTACTCCAACATTTTTATACTTTGTCCTAACTCATATGCTTCTTGGAAAATACTCAAGGTTTTACATGCTTAACTAAACTCTGAAGTTTCTATGGTTGAACCACAACGAAAAAAGACAACTTGTTAGTGTAAGGTATAGTTCTAAATTCAAAGTCATATGATCTACCTGAGTCTTTCCAACATGTTTTGTCTCTTCACTCACATGATTATGATAAATTTAATTCTCAAGACAACTATTTCGAGCTAAACATACTTAATTTTGAAATTCCTATAACAGGATCGTAAAAAAGAAAGTGATTGTTAGTATATGTAGTAGCTTTAATTCAAAAACCTTACTTTCATATACTTAGTATCCTTTCACTCAAATTTGATATTGATTCATTTATGCATTCCTTCTTAACACAAGAGTTGCAATATGATTATGTTACCCATAAGCATAACTACATTGATTATGACATATATTTTTTCTTTATCAAAATATTAGAAGTTCAATTTTTTTACTCCCATACGATGTTGAAATAAAAAATAAAGAAAAATAAGTCTTCATACAATTATATCTCAACTCGTATGTAATGCTAGTATAAGCATATCCACAATTTTAGTCATTGGGACAATTGTTCACTTCTTTTAGATCACACGTCATTAGTTTCTTTATATCTTTTTTCTAATTTAATAAATGCGAGAGAACATTTTGAATCTTTCAATTTTAAAAGAAGTGAGTGAAAGTTGATTGTTTTTTTGGCTAAAGAATAACAAAATTTACAATAAATGAGTGATATTTTAATACCAAAATTCTTTGAAGTATCACTATCAATATTATTGTTCTTTTTTTTTTTTTTTGTAGGAAGATTCAAAATTAGTAAAATGGTGATTTCTATAATTATTTGGTAAACATCACTCAAAAGTTCCAAATGAACAGCTCTTGTTTCTGTCCACACAAACTTGGGATATTCAACATATGAGAAAAGGAAAGGATAGAAAAGATCTTTGAACACAAACTCAACTTTAACTTCCTTTTAATTCTTTTTCTTTTCTTCTTCTGCTCACTTTATTTATTAATTAGTATAAACCCTTTTTCAAAAGAAACACTCAACTCCTCTTATTGCGTCGTTTGTTTTGGAGCTTCCTAAAATGACCCTCACTTTTTTTTTTTTTTTTTTTTTGTTCTTTGTAATGTCACATGTTTGTTTTTCTTTATACATATAATTGAATATGTTGGATCTTCCTTTACAACTTGTTTGGGTTGGTGGTTGATATATATAATTCCTTGATATTTTCCAACAAAAGTTACCCTTTTTGGTCTTCAAGATTGAGTTAAATTGTATTTTAGTTTGTGGTGTTTGGGTTAAAAAGAAAGAGAAGGAAAAGAGAAATAAACCAAAATTAAAAGAAATATATATTTTTTTGGTTAGAAAGTTATAAAATATATTTTTATACTTACAAACACAAAGAGATCTTACAAATATAATAAAATGAACTTAAATATTTACAAAATATAACAAAATACTAGAATCAATCAATGATTAATATTAACATACATCTATCAGTGTGCATATATCAATGTTACTAATAGACGTTAATAGAAATCTAACAGTGTCTATCATGGATAGATTCTAAATTTATTATATTTTATAAATGTTTTTCCATTTACAATCATTTCTCAAACATAACTAATAAAAAATTAGTTGGAAAGAGCAAAATGCTACTCAACTCAAACCTTAGAAGTAGGAGTATTCATCCTATCAAAGCGACCACTACACATAAGCGACTAGCTTCATAATCTTTCTTCACTAGCTTCCCTTCACTTACTTCTATGATTCTAGTTAAAACAGCTCTAAGTGTATAATCTTTCATCTATTTTAATTTTAGATTGTTATTATTCATTAAGATTCAAATAAGTTAGGAATAAAACGAGACAATTGCAAAAATAAGTTCAATGATCAAAACTTTATTAATTCCAAGCACACAATATTGTTTATACGAGAATCTTTCATATAAAGAAAAGCATAATAAATGTAATAACCCAACTTTACTAGAAGGTTGAGGTCATTACTATTTAAATAAGTATAGTTTTTTTTTTTTGAGGAAAATTAATTTATAAGTTGAGAAAAATTTAAATAATAAGAAAATAAATAAGTAATTAAAGTGGTAAACAAAATACTAGTTTGGGCCCATAAAATAAAAGAAATACATTAAAATAATTTTACCAAAGTTCTGAAATCCAAAAAAAATATAATTACTGAAACATAAATGCGGAAAAGCTGAACTATTCCCTATGGCGAACCACGGTCACTTCTTATCATTCGCCAGCTTGCCCTTGCCTTTACCCTTACCTGAAAATTAAACATTTAAAAGAATGAGTATAAAATTATACTCAGTAAGAGACCCATACTTAGTCTCCCTATGTGTTGTTAGTCTCTTTGTTAGAGTCCTGAAATAAAGTACCACGCTCTATGATGCTCCCGAACGCACACTATCCAGTAGTCCCACCGGGACTGAACTGGGCTCTCGGTGAACCCGAAGGAATCACCCTAAAGGAGAGTCGGGTTGTAGTCGAATCACGTCTCAATAACTACTCAAACATATATAGGGGAGGACCTTGATGGACCCCTCGTGGTACGACTCTAACCAGCAGACCAACAGAACACTATAGGCTATACATGCTCATCATAAAATCAACATCTCAGCTCAACACACATAATCTCAGAAATACATATAATCACATCATGCACCAATGGTACTGCATCTCAATCAAAAGGGGAAAAAATCTCTTACCAGGAGATCTGCTAAATAATTCACAGCTTGGCAGTCAATTCCTCACAATACTCAGTCCTAAACATAAACAAAATTAACATTAATAATATTGTCAACCATCACCCTACTGTTTAATTAAGCAACTAAACTTATCCAAGCTTACCCCAAGATTAGGGTTGAATCCAACGCCACCTTAACTGGAAAATTCACAGTCCTATTTCCACCAATTTCACTTGAACCTTCAAGCAACCATAAATCAACTTATTCCAAATACCATCTCATTTAAGATAAAAAAATATTTAATTGGGTGTACCAAACCCATACAAACTCATCCCAAATGGCTCAAAAGGTTGCAAGAGGCTAAACTTGAAGATGGCTCGACTAGAAGAGGCTTCGGCTCAGACGCAGCTTGGTGGAGACAGACGCGTGCGGCTGGACGAACGACTTGCGGACGTGTGCGGCTGGACGCGTGGAGGAGTTTCGTAGGTTGTAGGATTCGCGGCGGTAGGAGACACACAGTGAAGAGGGGCGGCGGCTAGGGTTTTAACATGGAGGAAGGTTGAAGATGAAGTGCACACAATCCAAGGAGTCCTATTTAATAATAAATATATTATTATTATTTCCCTTCCCTATTCCTATTTAATTTCTCTTTCTTCATTAACCACTCCTTCCATCACTATAAATTTGCTCTTTTTCCAAAAATGCCAAAGTACTCATCTCTTAATAATTATATTAACCCACATTATAATTATTCTTATTCCTCCATGATTTTATATATATACATAACCTTATTTACTCATAATACCTCCAACTTTACAATTTAAATCCACCAACCAATAAATCCAAAACCAATTTTAACAATAGAACTCCAATTTCCATAAATTAACCACTTATCCTTCCAAAATACTTAATCTCCACAATTTAAACAATTTCACAAATAACACCCAAAACTAAGCCAAAATAAAATGATAATAAAAATAACCTAATAGTTTTGGGATGTTACAATAAAACTAAAACTGATATAGAGATAATTATATATACTTAAAGTACTGTTAGCTCAACCAACAAGGATAAAATCTTTACATTTTACATATAACTATAAAAGTTAGAGATATGTGCACACTCTCACCGATGTTGAAACTATGGAACACTCATGGGGAGGGAGAATTGCATGGATTCTTCTGGTCAAGTGGGAAGATACAAACAAAAATGTTTTGAACACACATACATGAAATGATGTGAAAAAAACACATGTGGCAGTGAATAAAAGATGAGCAAAGAGCTCAACTTTATAAAAGGAGAAATGACTGTGTCTTGAAGCAAAAATAGGAAATATGCTCCATCTTCTCACTCCCACTTGTTGTTGTGCATTTGCTCTCATTCATTCTCTGTTCTTGGGGGCTCCCTTTTCTAATCCCACCATCACTTCGCTACATGTCACCCTCCCCAACTTTTCTTTTATATATATTAGAGGGATATATGACAGTGTACCAAGTTAGAGTCACATGCATCACTAATAGCTATAGAAACATAGGTTGGGTTGGTTAGGCTCCTACAAAAACTTGTGAAACATGACTGAATAGAAGTAGTTCAATTATCTGTTCATAGTTGGTTGATAATGTTGTGTACTTGATGCGGTTGCATAGCTTCAAGGTATATTAGCTGCAAGTTGAAACTTTAAACATCTTAATCCATGTTGTTATCTACTTTTATATTCAAACACACACCAATCACAAACTCACTTATTCACACCAGTTACCCTTGGTTTTCCATTGAAAGAATTGTCTTAAAGAGAATTGATCAATTTCTCACTAGTGATTTCTTGTAGGATACATTACTTTGGAAAAATACATCCTAATTATTTACTACTTGCAATATAGTGTACATATATTTTGGTCACCAATGACATATCTCATAACTTTTAATAAAGATGATCATAAATTGGTATATGTCAGTGTAAATAATGCTTTCATTTCATCAAGTATGTGTATATTAGTTTAAACGTATGATAATATAAAAGTTCACAACATAGAAAAATTAGGTATAGATTTGGCAATCTAACTTCCCTACATAATGCTATAGTTTGTTTTTTCTTGTTGGGTCCCCCTCTCTCATGTGAATGAAAAGATCATGTTCTTCCCAAAGTTGATTGTCAGTTAGGTAAACGTTGAATTTTGCAAGAGTTTGAGGTTTTCTTCACCATTATCATACATGTAACCAAAAAGCTAAGACAAAAATAGTGCATTTGTATTGGAAATTTATCCGAAGAATTTATGAACATTAGGAAAAAACTTTACAATAAAAGAAAAACAAAACATTTGGATGTATTCGAGCTCTACACTTTTTTTTTATCAATCTATCTAAATAGTCAATCACGTAACAAGTTAAACTTGTATAAAAGATAGAACATAAAAAGATAAATGTAGTTAGAGTAATTAAATCTTAGGTTGATTCATGTAATCTCTAAGATCTATATTGTGTACCTTATCTTTAAGATTAGGTGACAACCTATGTCTAGGTCATTGGTCCCATATTCTCTTGTGAAATTTGTTTTTGTCCTAACCTTCACCGGTTCAACCTTAAGGCTCTTCTAACATGCTAATGTAAACGACTAGTTTAACTTAACAAGATAACATTTAATCAACCAAAGAAATAGAAAAGGATGATACGATCATGTGATATATCTACAACAAAAATGGTCTATGATGATCGTTATTTTTTGTCGTCAATAAAATTCGTGACAGTTATTTATAGTTATAGAATCGTCCGCCGTAAAAAAGACCGTCGTTGTCAATTTTTAAAAACGAAAATAAATCTGTTTATTTAATATTTGATGACATGTTATCCATTGCATATTGAGGAAAGTTATTTCATATGGCAATTTGTTTTGTTGTATTGTTTTCTTTACTTGTGTGGTAAAAATAAGAGGAGTATAGTCGTTAATATGTAAAAATATTGATCGCACAAATTGATTGGATTTGGAGGGTAATGAGGCCTAGGCCCACCAAAGCAATCATCTTTCCATTATTGGATTTTGTTCAGTAAACATCACACTAAATGACCGCTCTTCTAACGAAAGTGATTCATTTAGTACATTTCCCTTCGGCAAAATACCCACAAACTGGCTGCAAATGGAAAAAAAGAAGAAGACGAAGAAGATCTAATAACATATGATATGATAATGGAAAGGATAGGCAGATGAATACTGACAAATTCAGAATTTGGTGATGAAATCATAGATGAGAGAACTTATTTCATTATCACCACCACATCTTCCAGAAGCGGTACGCCCTTCTCGAATCCGCCGTCGTGAGTGTACTCCTTCGCACCTGGAAAATTGTACACCAAAATCCAAATCCTCCACTACAAATTTCGTTGGAACTTTGATCTGTGCTCTGCTCCATGGCCTAGAGAGCTCCCAAGTTCTACAATACAATCAATCAATAAACACACATAAAATCGGTTTCTAAATCCTCCATAACATAGCATAGAATTCGAATTCGAATTTGTGAATCCGTTAGGTATAATCGCAGGGCTTGGGATCTCTCATCGTCAGGAATTTCAAGATCCAAAATCCGCTTCCGCTACTCCAGGTTCCTGTTCCGAAATTCACATCTTCTGGTTCATCAGTTCATTTAATGGGATGAAACTCATTCAATTTCATCTATTACATTCACAATTAGCGATTCGTCAGTTGATCTAATGCGACCTAAGTCTAAGTCACTCAATCAGATATGAGAAAGTGATGTAGTGGAGGGAGAAATAGAAGAAAAGCATACTGATTTGAGTGAAGGAATGAATGATGGATGTAGAAGAGGTAGGCGAAGTTTTTGGCGTCGTGGCGGTGGCTGTGTTTAGGGGGAGGGGTCCTCCAAAAAGGGTCACATCCCTTGTCTTTTTTGTTAATAAAATACTAAAGTTATTAAATTAACCATATAACATATATTAGTGTTAAAAGTATTGTTCCGTGACAAATTCGTTTTTTTTTTCACTACAATAAATTAGGTCTTTGATGTCCGTCAAAATTTAGTACTATAGAGGTATGATTTCGACCAACGATCGACATTGGTGATTCAAGTGGCACTACAAAATTTTGTAGTTGTTATAATTGTTCTGAAGCGCTACAAATGATATGATTCTGATCATTCATATCGTAAATAAATTATATGCAAAGTGCATGTTTTAACCTCCTTTGGAGTTAATTTCATATTTTAAACTATATGCAAATGATATCATCCAATTCATTCCGATGTAAATAAACTATATGCAAACATAAGATTCATAAATAAACTATATGTTAAAGCTAATATTTATTTGATTTATCTTAAAATTTAGTTAATGGAATAACTCCCTTGGAGTTAATTTCACATTAGTGAAGGAAGAGAGTTATTTTGCTAACTTCCCTCTCCTCTGTCCCTCTTAAAAATTGTTAATATATATAGACAGAAAAAGACGTTCTACATCCACCTGTTTTGAAAGATCTCTATGCAAATAGTTCTATGCAAGATCTCTCTAAAAAATAAAAAAGATTTTTTCTCTTCGCCAAAACAAAATCACAGAAACTCACATTTCTATGTGATTCTCACCTATAGAATAACAAGAAAGACTCCGATGGTGATTTCTTCATATTGGAAGTGATTTACGTGAAGAAAGAAAAATCTACAAATGTTAATTAGTTTCTTTTTTCCCTTCATTTTTAGAAAAGCATGCTAATATATATATATATTCCGTTTTATCTGTATTTTATGATGTTGATTGAATTTTTCATTTGCACGTTCACACGCTTCCGCTACGAAAATTTCATTCTTTTAAGTAAGAATGTGATACATTTAATTAGATCTTTGATAGCATACTATTATTGGTCTTCAACTAACATTATAGCCCAATTCTCTTGACAAAGAAATATAACAAAATGGAAACCATTTTTTCCTATATAAAAAAACCAGTCAACTCAACTGTAGCTAGTAACAAAATAGATAACATTAGCAAACACTTAGAATTGGAAAGACTTGTTTACGGGCTTAGTCATGAAAAATACAAAACGAAATGCAAAAATATTTATCAAAGAGGTTTAATTTTTTTACAACAATAGTATAGTAATGCTTTTCGCATAGTAGAATCTTTTGGTTCGTGGTTTATTCTCTTATTTGAAATTTTTCTCCGTTAACTTTTGTATTTTCACTTTTATTTTGAATTTCTATGTTATTTTTTTCTACTTTTTACTAAAGTAGTAGTGGGAGATTTTTTTTCCAACAATATGATCTTATAGCACGAGCTCACTCTCATGATCATTTTTTGAATGGTAAGACCACCAATTTCATTGATCCTATTGAATCTTCCATTTAATTCTCTCCCTCCTTCCTATTCCATTATATAGTTGTGTTTAAAATGAATGATGTGAACAAACTCTCATCATGCACTATCAATTACCCAATTGGGGATATCAGTGATGTTAAGAAACTATATCATGATAGTTAATTACTTATGATTACACCAAGAATGATAACCCTCAAACAACTCACAAGGAATAATAGTTGTGGGAAACATTTAGCTTGCAACTTCTTCCATACAACACCATCACTCTTCATTTTAGAAAGTGTTGTGAGAGATGCTCTATTCAACATCTCAATGTTGTCCCCTCAGGTCCACCGAGACTCTTTTACAAGCTAACGTTTTGGGTCAAGACAAAATCATACTATATTTTTATGGACAATCTTTTTAAGTACATCTTGACAAAAGTAGGATTCCATATATAAGAATATGGACACAAAAGAAAGAAGAAAGCATTACTTGTAGACAATAGCTATTGAAAGAAATAAACAAATGCTTACATGGACCAATAATATAATAATGTCTTTGTATGGTGATGGTACTTGGTAGTCATTAAAAGAACTTTGAAGAATAAAAGATATATTGAGAAGGAAGTTAATTTTGTAACAATGTGGAAAGATACATAGTTGCAATAATAATTGAAAGTGAATGGAATAGAATAGTGATTAAGTGGGAAAATGTGAGATTATTATTATTGGGAATTGAAAAGCAAGTTGGGTGCACCTATAAGTCCTTCCCAATTTGAGGAAAATGTCAACTAAACTCACATTATCTTATTTTTTCTCTTGTACTATGTTTTTCCAAGTTTTGAACCAAAACCCATTTATAAGGGTAAGAAGTGGGAGAGAATTCATTCATCGTTATATTTTAATGTCCAACTTTCTTGTTCTGAAATCTTAATGCTCATCTCATCCAATCAAACAGTAAAACTCAAATAAAATAAAAAAATTCTCCCTCTTTGTGACTAAGGACTTCATTTAGAAATTAAGAAAAAATTGTTTAAAAAAATGTATTTTCATTTAAAACATTTTTTTTTTAAAAAAAACCTCCAAATAAAACACATTTGTGTTTGGCTATTTTTTTTTCTAGTTTTCTGGTAAAAATTTGTTTGATTTGTTATATACTAAAAGTATTTTTATAATTCAATAAAAGAATTTTTGGTAGAAGTTTTTATAAGAGTTGGCTAATGATCATCGAGGATGGTGGTTGGAGGTGGCCGAAGACAATCACTATAAAACGATAACCAAAGGTTGGCGATAGTGGTCGTTGAAAGTCACTCAATGACAACCACCAAAAAAACAGTTGTTGTTAGTTGGATTGATGATGGTCACTGAAAAATAATTGCCAGAAGTAGACTGTCAACATTCACTAAAAAAGGTCGATAGTGCAACGATCACATAAAAACGATTAACGAAAATTGGCCGACAATGGTCATCGAACAGTTGTCGGTAAAAGTAAGTTTAAGTAGAAATTATTTTTGTACTACCATATTAATTATGAATTGCACATTAAACATATAGTATTGTGATCTTTATCAAAGATAAAAAGAGTTGTAATTTACCTCGATAGTTTTTTCGTTTGAAAAATGGTTAAAAAGGTATTCTCATGGGCTTTCAATGAATTTCATATAAAACATTACATAAAATTGGCAGTCTTTAAAGAAAAAAAATAACATTAGAGCTAAATGTTTTGTTAGAATTGGTGAGATTTTGTAGTAAAATTTTTGCAATTGGTTTTTGTTAAAATAAGTGGATGAATTAGTGTTAATTGGATAGAGCATATAGAAATTGGAACACTAATTAAGTTTGGAGTGCAATTTGATGACATTGATAAAATCTCATATGTAACATCTTTTTATCAAGATTGGAGGATAAATTTTGATTCTTTTTTCTAAAATGAAAATATTTTTTTAACCATTAAACAATCTGAATCTCTCCATCTCAATTATGGAAAGAAAAGAAGTAGATAGATGTCTAAACCGTTGAGTTATATATACTCTTATGCTAAAAGTCAAAACTTGAAAATAAGATCACAAAGTTAGAGACTCCGACCAAAAAGCTTTTAAAAAAATATATCGATGAAGATATGAACAAAACAAAATCACATAATGAGAGCTAAGATTACTTATGATTTGGAATCTAGAGATAGTGGACAAACATTGATTTTAATTTGGTCATAGCTTCATGGATACCAACATATATTTTAATTTTATTTAGCATATCAATTAATCCTCTTAATTTTAAACATATATTTGTTGGTTTTAGTTTTTTAGTTGAAGCATCAACGTCATTTTCCAATTGAGTTACTTGGAAATATCGTCGTTTTCCAATTGTGAATAGTTAACATTGTCGATTTATGTTGATGGTTGTCTTTTTTTTATGCAGAATTAATCACATTCTATAATGGGTTTTGTTACTATTCTTTTTTAGTTGCATATATAAATTTTTTACATTTTTTTCTTCTTTTTTATCACGACTCTAAAAAATGTCATTACTACTTTGTGTGACTATCTTTTTTAGTCATTGAATCCACCTTCAAGAAAATTCAGTCAACATCACTCATTTATTTACATTTATGATGAGCAAAAAAATAATTTATTACTCAATAAATGACAAAAAAAAAGTTCACTATTTTGTCAATTGAACATTTACTTTGACATTAAAAGTATGTGAATTAAACCTTAACTTTGATTTTTTATGTCAATTAAACATTTCTAAGTGTCATTTCCTTTGACACTTAGGAGGGATTTGAAGTAATAAGTGACTTACAATAGTTTGAAGATTATAATAGTATGTGTTTAAGGTGTAGACTATTATAAACTATGTTATTAAAGTGTGTGTTTGGGGGTGTAAACTTAGGGGAGTGGGGTGGGTTATTTTAGCCCAACTCCATGCTTTGGACATGAATTATATGCAAAAGAGGGAATTAGTATTATTTTACTCCCTTTATTTTAGTCCAAAATCTCTGCCACACACTATTCCATTTTCTCTATCAGATGCATCTGGAAAAAATGATCAATCTCGACCAAGATTGACTCCGAGATTCTTCCCAAATTTAAAAACTATTTGAAGAAAATTTTTCGATCTCACTCGGGGACATCTCGAGGCAAGCTTAACCCGAGATCATACTTTATTAGCTTATGTTCTTTAGCTTTGGACTAACTTGGGCCAACTTTGGCACATGGTCATTCTAGATTAGCTTATGCTCTTTAGTTCGGGAGTGGCCAAGATTGACCTCGAGAAAAATAAAATTTTTAATTGTTTCGAGATGCACCCGATCGAGAGAATGAAATAGTGTGTAGCAGGGAGTAAAATAACCACATAATCCCCCCTTTTGCTTAATTCATGTCCGCTACCACTTCCCTCAAGTCTACACCTCAAACACACTCTTATTATCTACAAGGTATACTAACTTTTTT
Source organism: Cucumis hystrix (assembly GCA_025688845.1). NCBI lineage: Eukaryota > Viridiplantae > Streptophyta > Magnoliopsida > Cucurbitales > Cucurbitaceae > Cucumis > Cucumis hystrix. The sequence goes on from JACWES010000016.1 coordinate 754,578, forward strand.
CTCTCTCCAACCTATTTTTGCTAATATTTATGTGTCATTAAAAGTCCATTTTATTGCGATGTATATACAACTATGTTTGTTTTCTTAATATACTATTATTCTAAATAATTATACGTTTGTTAATACTAATCATTTCAACATTTAATGAAAAATTTATACATTTTTAATTTAGGTTTTTTAAAACATATAACAAACTGATAAAATATTTACACTACATAAAAATTTTGAAAAGAGGAAAATTAGCTCACAGGCCCACAATGTGAAATACCAAAATACCCTAGTTAACACGTGATTAATCGACCACACACGCGTGAATAATCTTCTTCTAGACAATCAAGTATTACAGTGTAAACGATAGTTTAGAACATCGTGTAGTTCATTTTAACAATGGGAAAAAAACTTCAAATTTAAACGATCAAACAATAAACTCTAAGCAATGACAAGAAAGCTTAAGACATAAATGATCATATAATATAATCTAATCACAATGCAATGATAGATAATCATGTAGTGAAATAATATACTTTAAATGATCGTGTTGACCATGGTAAACGATCATGTTGATTATGGTAAACACTCGTGTTGATTATGGTAAGTGGTCGTGTTGATTATAGTAGATGATTGTGTAGTTCAATGTAAATTATTGTGAAAAACTTCAAATATAACCATTTTATAATACAATATACACGATCGTCTAGATTTTGATACACAACCGTTTAGAAATGTAATGGTACATAGTTCTTTGTTAACATCTTTTACTAATCTTCTAAACAATTTAGAATTTTTACCGAAGATGATGAAGATGAAATAAGAGATTTAAACTATCGAATCTTATACTCTAAATGCCAAATAAAGAAAATCTAGAAGAGGAGATAAATAAATCGCAAAGAAGAAGAAGTGAAAACGTAACAAGGGCATATATAGAATTTATGAAAAAATAATCAAACTTCATGAGCTTTCCTTATTTTGTTATACATGTTATAAATATTTAGGGTTTTGTTACATTTATGTAATTATTTAGGAGATTTAAACGATCGGATCTTATACGCTAAACGCTGAAGAAAGAAAATCTGAAAGATGAGATAAATAAATCGCAAAGAAGAATAAGAAGTAACAAGGGGATTTATGGAATTTACAAAAAAAAAATAATCGAACTTCATGGACTTTTCTTATTTTGTTATATGGACAGTAAATATTTAAGAATATTGTTACAATTATTGTAAATTAAACTTTTTAATTTTATGATACCATTGGAGATTAAAATGAAGAAAAATTGTAGCAGGTGGCAAAAGGAATTAAGAAAATTTAGAGTGTGTCCCTCAAATTTTAAATTTGCATCTATAAGAAAATATTTATATTCAATTATTTTGTTCTCTATATTCCAATTTTGCCCTTTTAACAAATTTTGTCATTTTAAAAAAGAAGAATTGCATCAGATGTCAAAAATATGAAAAAAAAAAAAAAACAGTCCATAATATCTATTTTTTATATATTGCGAATATGACAAAATTAGTGATATTAGATGAGTATCAAACGACTATCGAAGAGCTATTAGAAAGCTATCAGATGGTTATCAACTTTTAAATTTGCTACTTTTACAATTTAGAAAATACAGTGATATGAATTTTGTTATTATTTTGTTTTTCGTTTTTGTTTTGTTTTTATTAATTTTGGAATGGCCTTTAAAATGGTTGATCAATGCCTAAATTCTTTCTAATTTTTTTTTCTCCCATGTTTTCTTTTTTTGAGCATTGTCAAGTATATTCTCCATAAAATTATTCTTTATTTATCATCCATTTTCAGCATTGATTAACTTATTATTAAGAGCAAAATAAGAGAAAAAATTCTTTCATTTTTCTTATTGTGTTATTTCGTTTGCGGCTGCACAAATTTCCATCTCTTTTTATGTGCATTATGACGATGGAGCACTACAAATTACGAACATATTTGAATTGAATTTATATTTATAAATGAATTTGGAAAATCATTTTCTTTTAGCTTAAAACAAAGCACGTACACTTAAATTTTCTGATTTTTTTTTGTCAAATGTTTGAATTATTTATAAAATGAATATAAGAGAATGAAATGTGTGATTCATTTTCTTCAAAATAAAAATAACGTTGAGATTTCAATTTGATTTACATGTGATTGTTATATGTTTTCTATCTTATTACTATTTGATTGTATGATATTATGTACGTTATATACTTACGGTTTAGGGTTTCACAATGTTGGTAAAAGAAAATTGAAGTCCATACAATCTATATCAAATAGTAATCAAACAATCATCAGATAACAACTAAATATACAATAACAATTAGACAACAATCAATATCAAATAGCTAGCAATTAGGCGTGTCAAAGAATATAAGTTACAATCAAACAATATAAAAAATTATTATGACAAAAAAAAGAGTAATCAGAGAACAACCAAAATGTAATCAAGTGAGTATCTTAAGGGTCTAACTAAAATTGAAAAAAAAGAAAAGATAATTAGATGACAATGAGAAGGTAATCAATTAACAATCTCATAAGGCAATCAACTGACAATCTCATAAGGCAATCAACTGATAAAATTGAAAATAAACAATAGAAGGTAATCAAATGACAATCAGAAAGTAATCAAACAACTATTTCACAATGTTAATAAAAATTTAAAAAAATGTAGAAGGTAATCAGATGAAAATCAGATAGCAATCGCATAACAATCAAATTGTTTTAAAAAGTTAGGGGCATTTTCGACTTTTTACTTCAAGCTCATTAGCAAATTTGGATTTGGCTAATTGAATTTGCTATCATTATAATTTAAAAATTCAAGTGACATGGACCTAATTTAGTTAAACTTTTTTTTTTTCCCTAATGAAGCAAGTGCCCCTAGAATTAACATATGTTTATCTAAAATTTAGGTTTATTCAAACATTTAAATTTACTTATCTTAGTTGTTTGAGATTTAAAATACCGAAAGTACTCATTTATGATTTTGGAATTTTAATTATTTAGTATACCTATCTCAATTATATATAAAAAAAAACAAATATCTTTCGTCATTTTAAAAAGAAACACATACTTAAATTGCAATTTGATGTCTCTCTTACCCATTCTAAATAATTGGTTAACATTTGCAAAATGATCCAACACAAAGCCTAATCCATCATATGGGTCGGCCCAACTTTTGGGATTTTTTTTCTTCTTCTTGGGAAAAGGCTTAAAGTACCCATGCAAAATTGGTAAAGATTTAACATCGATATTAAAAGAAGAAAATAAACTTTTAAACAGTGCAAATGTTAACCAATTATTTAGAATGGGTAAGAGAGACATCAAATCCCAAGACATCAAATGTTAACCAAAGTAAACATGTAGGAAGGCTTTAACATATAGGTAAATTTGAAAAATAGAAAAGTTAACAAATTATTTACCTTTCAATCGAACAAAACTACTAAAAGACAAAATTTATTACACTTAGATTTGTAGATATTTTATCAAATATTCTATTATCGACAAAAAAAAAAAAATGGCAACAATTTGTTAAGACTCTTGGTGGGTGAGATTTACCCTTATTATCTTTCAAAAAATAATGATTTTCCTCCAAGGTGACGGTGGGATAATTTATATTAGAAAGCTTAAGAAAATCAACTACATTATGGGTATATATATACACTGTATGTAATTACATATAGGTAAATTTGAACGTAGTAATTACATATAGGTAGACGTATATAATAATTCAATGTATAAATTACATATATATAGGTAAGTTTGAAGAGTATATATTGAGTATATATATATCTATATCTATATAGAAGGGTAATAGAAAGAAATAACTTACAAATTAAAGTACATTGGGAAGATAGAGAATGAAAAAGAGAGATTTTATTTAATAATAAGTTATTAACATAAAATGAATTCTGAATTCAAACTATTGTATTCCAATATATTATATTAGTGATCATTAATATTAAAAAGAAAAATGTTAATTTATATATGTATAACAAAATACAAAAATATTTACAGCCCGTATAAAAACAAATCCATGAAACCACTATTGTTTTTTTATAAATTTCATATTTGTCCTGGTTGGTTTTGAATTTTCCGAGAGTATTGAATCCTTGCACATCTCCTTCATAGTTCATATTATTACCTATCATTCTTCATATTCTTAGTTCTCACTACAAGAAAATCAGTATTTCCCAACGCATCTTTAATACAATCGTATCCAAATCTAAACAGTCGTGTTCACAATTTCTTCATCTCTCTTCTTGAATTTCTTCCTTATTCATTATCTTTCGTCTTCTTTTTTTCTTCTTTTTTTTTTCACTACACATCGTGTACCAAAATCTAAATGATCAGTCGTGTATCCCAAATTGACAGAGTGTCATATCCCACCCCAAGCACCTACTTACTAGGCCCGAGACAAGACGTGAAGCCAAGTGATATCGCTCCCTTCAAGACCGATACCAACAGACCCTTAACTTAACACTTAAAATAATGAACAACAATAGAAGCTATAACACGTAACTTAAAAACAAGACTGGAAGAAAGTTTTCTTATTTAAAAACAAACTTTAGATAATTTTATACAAACAACACAAAACCTTATTTATATAACAAAACGCAACACCGAATTTTCAAACCTAAGTCTAAATTAGACAAACTAACAAAAGTACTAATCAAAACAAGTACAATAACAGACTAAACTCTTCAACACACAAATAGTAGCGATTCAAGCTCTAAGGACACAATCTCTAGCTACCTAGATAGTGGAAAGACATTTTGAAGAGTATGAGCTAAATGAGCTTAGTGAGTGGTAAGTTTTTTCTAAATACTTTTCATAAATCTTTGTAACAGTAATATGTAAATCCTTTTAACAGTAAATGATAAATCATAACATGAAAGCTTAAACCTTAAAGTAATTAGAAAACAGTAACATAATCCTGATTTTTCCTACTCGAAACTCAAGTATATACTCCTGAGAGGTAAGTGTCCTTACCTCTAATTCCTTGGCACCCCTCTCATAACAGGTAATTTTAATCATGCCTCATTAAGAGTAAATTTTAAGTCTGCCCCGTTATGAGTAATTTTTTAGATAGCTTGACTTTGATAAAACATTCATAAAACATAAACCTAATTAAAACATCCTTGAGTAGGCCTTAAACAATATTTCTTTGATAAACTCTTTTTCCAATAAGCTTAAACATTTATCAATAAACAGTATACTTGAGTAAATACCTTTAAACCATAACATACTTGAAAGACTTTTCATAATATAACTTAAAAATTTAATCATAAATCATTCATAAACTATGGCTTGAAATAACTTTAATAAATCATTTTTTCACTCACAGATACAAGCTTAAATCTTTGGCTTATAAATTTGTTCAATTTCCTTTTGACCTAAAAATATGGTAAAGTTATCCAATTAATTTTCCTTGACCATAAAAACATCAAAAGTGTACTTAAAATTATCAAAAATCACAAAAAAAAAAAGAAAAAAAAGAAGAAGCTCAAAACGCATAATGAAACTGCTTGACGCGTATGGGGCGATAGTGTAACGACCCAACTTTTCAAATTAAGTCGAAGTCATTATTTTAAACAAAAACACTTTGATTGACACGAAATACGATAAAATTTATTTGAAACAATAATTATCAAAGAAACAATATTCAGGCCCTGTTTCAAACAAAATAAAATTTCAAAGGCACAATTTACAAAGTCACTAACCACAAACTTAGTTTAATCAATAAAAAAATTTTAAAGACCTTAAGCGAAAGCAAATTTTAAAGAAAAATCTAAGCTCCCATATGGCGGTCCCAAGTCCTTCTTGTCCCTCGTTGATCTACCTCTCGTATTACCTTTGCCTAAAAATTTTAAACATAAAGGATGAGTATAAAATATATCTAGTAAGGGACCCACTACTCGTCCCGTCAGGGGTAAAAACTATTAACTTTCTATCGGTTGGTACCCTGCATCATAATAGTCTCGTGACCCTGAAGGATGCACATATCAGTCTAGTACTCCCGAAGGATGTACCTATCGGTCTAACGCTCCGAAGGATGCACATATCAGTTTAGTGCTCCCGAAAGATGCAACTATCAGTCTAGTGCTCCTGAAGGATGCACATATTGTTGGAATTTATGTCCTAAAACTCGTGATTTGTAATCATATTCTATTCAATAAGTTGTTATTGATACCATAATCTTAAAGCCAATAAACTAAAGTCCCAAGACTATTATTAAGTAAACTCGAACTTTATGTAGAGACATAAACGTGGATCAAGTTCGAGTAAATAGTCTAAATAGTCTAAATAGTTTATAGTATACGAATACAGTTGGACACTTTATTCTGGGGACACTATGGATGCGGCCCGCTTTGTAGTTAGTACAAACGATGTGATCCTAAATTGTTCATGTAGAGACATGGAAGTGGGGGCATCCTATGTAAAGCGTTTACATAAGACTGAAACCATGAAATAGTCAATTTTAAGTTATAACACTGTTAACTTTGTAAAACTGACTATTTTATTTATAGATATCCAATGTAACTTAATCTTAATCCTGAGCTAACTATGAACTTCTGTTCACACGAAATTATCCTTAGATCTGCATAGATGAGGGTAGCTTAATGGCGCTGGCCCAATAAGCCTCCCATTTCAGGGGTAAGACCGGATGGATAGCTAGGGACATAAGATGTAAGATGGAATTCACTCCTACCCGTTCTAGGGTTAGTAGATAGGTTGTTCCCTTAAGGATTGAATCCAAGTCTTGAACAAAGAGCCTCACCCTCTCATTGGCTCAAGAGGGATTCAGCTTAAAAGTTGGACCTTAAACTAATTGTTCAATAGTGGATTAGTGAGACTTAAGGAGAAAAGATATAATCTCGGGGGTAAAACGGTACTTTGACCCAACCGAGATTATGAACAACCTGTGAAGGATTAACTTACTTATCATGGTCATATCACATGGACACAAATATATCTATAGTGAGGGGAGTGCAACTACGGGACTTTAGTGGAATGACTCGTTAGTTAACGAAGGTTGATTATCTCAGTCTAAAGAGTTTAGCAAGTTAATCCCGGATCGTTGGAGCCCATGATCTATAGGTCCATTAGGTTCCTCCGCTAGCTCACAAAGAATCAACTTAGAACATTATGATGGAATAATTCGAACAATTCAAATGTGATTTAAACATGAATATGGATTCATATTTGGAAGCTTGGAATTGATGAAAAAGGTGAAAGATGTAAAAAGTCAAAATGTTGACTTTCGACTTTGAAAAATCAAACTTTGACCGACTTTATATTCAACTATGATTTGAATTTTGGAGAAACGAATACAGATTCATGCTTGGGAGGTTGAAATTAGTCAAGACGGACAAAATGGTTAAAAGTCAAAATGTTGAATTTGGACTTGAAAAAGTCAAACTTTGAATTTGATTTAAATGTTGAATTACCATATTGCCCTTATACTAATTTAAATAATAATACTTGTTGAGATTTGACAAGCTTATCACTTGCATGTGATATGAAAGTGGCTTATTGCATGCAAGACACCTACCCCACTAAGAATACCAAATGGTGAGATAGGTAAGCTCTTGCATGTAGTTTGCTTGTAAACAAGTTTTATGCAAAGGTGAAATAACTCTTGGATTTGAAATTGAAATTTAATTTTGTAATTGAGAATTACAAAATAAAATCAAGAACTCTTTTCATTTAAGACTCTCAACATTTAAAAAAAAAAAAAAAAACCAAAATATTAAGTTCCTCCAAAGGATATCATCTCTCTTTATTTCCTTCACCATTTTTTAGTCCCACAACTCGGTTCCAAGTCCGGAGAATAGCGGGTAAACTCTAGTGGTTGTGTTGACTTCAAATTCGTGAAGAGAATACAAGAGAAGAAAACTTCAAAGGTAAGTTTTTCTTTTAACCCTATCTATGTTATTGTAGGGTTTTTTTTTTATGCATGTTAATCACTAAACTTGTTTAGTTGCAATTAGAGTAAAAATTTGATCCTAATTCCGCTGCGCATGTCTACCGTTTCCATCACCTATTAGTCTAATGCTCTCGAAGGATGCACAACAAATGGTGATCCCGTAGGACACCTGCAAGGTACACTACCCCATAGATAAAGCTACAAAATTTTACCCAATCCGATTCAAACAGTTCATAACAATCACATCAAAGCACAATTAAAAACTGTCGACATTTCTCCTTTTCTACACATCACCAGTCAAGATAAACACTAGTACATATCACAGTTCAGTCAACCATACTAGTCATCAATCATCACATTTAAATCTGCATATCAGTCAACCCATCTCAGTTTAGTAAAATCCATACAGTCAATCGGTCATCACATTTAAATCTACATATCAATCAACCCATCTCAGTTCAGTATAATCCATACAGCCAATACGTTCCAAATTCATCATAGAGTTCAGTAGTAGGAACCCCTTACCTTAACTTTAGTTAAGCTTCTTTATCAACTAAAGTCCACGAAGCAACCTAAACACAATTAAACAGAAATTCAAACACTTTCACAAAACTTTCATCCATTCAATTCACTCCAAAGGTAAATTCCACAACTTACCCAAATAGTGGAGATTCGAACTCCAACCAAAATCTAAAATTGTTGTGAAATCCAAGTAATTCGAGCACTGTCCATAAACGACACCACCAAGACTCTAATGGTTCACAACAAGGCAAAGGCAACGACAGTGACGGAAGTGTACAAAACAACCAAACGCATTAGCTTGCAATTCACAGCTGGAAGAGAAGGAGTCATGCAGCGGCGTTTCGTGAACCGAGACAGAGAAGGTCGCGATCATCGGAGAAGTCGAACAAAAAAGGAGAAGGGAGGGCTAGGGGCAGCCGGCGGCTAAACAGAGAAGAAGTAGAGGGAGAGATGGATGACGACAAGGTCTAGGGCACGAGGAAGAGGAAGAGTGAAGTAGGAGGAGAACTAAAAGTTTGGGGTGTTACATTCTTCCCTCCTTAAGGAACTTTAGGGTTTAGGGTTTAGGGTTCAACTTGGTGATTATGCCACAAAACTTTTACTAATGCAATCCCTCTGTTACGAAGTATCTTTACCTCTCTAGCCAAAATCTCAACTAGTTGCTCTACATAAATCAAGTTCTCATGAATTTTCAGTGGTTCATAGTCCACTTCATGAGACAGATCTGCCATGTACTTTCTCAACATTGAAACATGAAAAATATTATGAATTGCAAAGAGTGATGGTGGCAATGCCAAACGATAAGCCACCGCACCAATTCACTCGAGAATCTCAAACAGTCCAACAAAACGAGGACTCAACTTTCCCTTCTTTACAAATCGCGAAACATCCTTCATAGGTGCTACTTTCAAGAACACTTTATCACCCGCATCAAACTCAAGATCCTTCTGTCTCACTTCAGCATAACTTTTATGTCTACTCTGTCCTATTTGCATAAGTGCTCTAATCTTCTGAATAACCTCATTAGTAGACTGAACTAATTCAAGACCCATCAGTCTCTGCTCACCAACCTCATCCCAACAAACAAGAGATCTGTAACATTTACCATATAGGGCCTCAAACGGTGCCATGCCAATGGTAGCCTGAAAACTGTTATTATATGCAAACTCCATCAAATGCAAGTGAGTCCCAACTACGTGGAAACTCTAATGTACAAGCTCATAGCATATCTTCTAAAATTTGGTTCAAATGCTCAGTTTGACCATCAGTCTGTGGGTGAAAAGTTGTACTAAAATCTAATCTCGTGTCCATGGTAGCCTGAAGTCCCTTCCAAAACTTGGAAGTAAAATGTGCATATCTATCAGAAACAATCGATACAGGCACTCAATTGAATCTCACAATCTCAGTCAAATATAATCGTGTCCACTTACTAATAGTATAAGTGGATTTTCCTATGACGAAATGTGCCGATTTTGTAAGCATGTCGACAACAACCCAAATCATTGTGTAACCCTTCAAGGTTCTAGGCAATCCTATAATAAAATCCAGACACATTCTCCCACTTCCACTCAGGCACAATCGAAGGTTGTCGCAAACATGCTGGTTTCTGTTAAGTGCTTTAACATGCTGGCACACCAAGCACTTGCTAACAAAATCTGAAACTTTCTCTTCATACTACGCCACCAATAAACTCGTTTAAGATCCTGATACATTTTTGTGCTACCTGGATGCATGGAAAATGGGAAATTATGAGCTTCATTCAATAGATCAGTCTTAACTGCAGTGTCTCCTGGCACACACAAACGCCTTTCAAACAAAAACCCACTATTAGTGGATATGGAAAACTCATCAGCTTAACCTGTTTCTGCAAGGTGACGCTTCTCAACCAGATAAAAATCATTACGCTAAGCAACAATAATTTTCTGCCTCAAAGTGGGTTGCACTGTTAACTGAGCTAACTGTGAGGTAACTGCCCTTACTGATACCGCAATCTCAACTCTCTCAAAGTCTCGTGTAAAGGGGCATGTCTCTTAATAAGTGTTGCTGAATGTGATACTTTTCTACTAAGAGTATCAGCTACCGCATTCGCCTTACCTAGATCATACAATATCTCACAGTCATAGTCATTTACTAACTCAAGCCACCTTCGTTGTCTCATATTTAACTCCTTCTGAGTGAAGAAGTATTTCAGGCTCTTATGGTCAGTAAAGATTTGTATCTTCTTGCTATACAAATAGTGCCAACATATCTTACGTGCAAAAACCACTAATGCCAACTCTAAATCACGTGTAGGGTAGTTCTGCTCATGACTCTTCAACTGATGAGAGGCATAAGCAACCACCTTACCTTGTTGCATCAAGACATAACCCAATCCCTTCTTAGAGGCATCTAGTATTGTAAGGACTCGTATAGTAACAAGCTTCTGCTTAAGATCTTGGAAGTTGCTCTCACATGCTGGGCTCTATACAAAAGGACTCATTTTTCTAGTCAATTGAGTCAAAGGAGTAGCTATACGAAAAAAGTCCTCCATAAACCTCCAGTAATAACCTGTTAAACCCAGAAAGCTACGAGCCTCACTAACTGTGGAAGGTCGAGACCAACTGGTAACAACTTCAATCTTTGCTGGGTCCACAAAAACTCTCTCACTAGATACTACATGGCCAAGAAAAGTCACCTGCTTAAGCCAAAAAGTGTCTTAGATGCTCAGCCTCTGCAAGATATCATCAATAAAGACTTACAAAAGTGTCTAAGAAATCCTCAAACACCTTGTTCATCAAATCCATGAATACAGCAGGAGCATTTGTCAAGCCAAAAACATTACAATGAATTCATAATGTCCATATCTTGAACGAAAGGCGGTCTTAGCAATATCACTGTCTCTAATCCTCTAACTGTGATAGCCTGAGCATAAATCAATCTTAGAGAACACAATGACTCCCTACAACTGATCCAACAAATCATCGATTCTGAGCAGAGGATACATGTTCTTGATTGTCACTTATTAAGCTCTATGTAGTCAATGCAAAGATGCATTGATCCATCTTTCTTCTTCACAAACAATATTAGTGCCCCCCAAGGTGACACACTAGGTCGAATGAAACCATTGTCCAACAATTCCTGCAACTGGACCTTCATTGTGTGGGTAAAAACTTGTGTATTACTTGGGCACATAATTGTTTTTGCTGACGCAAATATATACATGGGCAAAAACTTATGTGGTTGTAGGAAATTTTTTTAAGTTGGAGTTGTACCGACGTTTATTTTAGTTTATGGTCACATACCGGTGGGTAGATATTTTAAATATTTCCCGACGTATTTACGTGGCGAAAAACCCATATTTTTATACATATTTATGGCGGTGCAAAATTTATATATAAGACGACGCAAATAATGTGGACATAAATTTTAAAACAAAAACCTAATTTTATTTTTGCTTTTCTCTCCCTTCCCACACATTTTTTCCTTTCTCTCACAAAACCCCTCCCCTCCCCCTTTACTTTTCGGTAAAACACACAGCCCCCACTCTCGATTACTTGTCAAAACCTCCGTCCCCCCTCCCCTGGTGATTTTCTTTGTCTGCGGTGTCCTCCCCCACCGTTTCATTTTCTTCTGTCACCAAACGCTTCGGTGACATCCCTTCACTAATTTCTTTTCGGCAACGTCCCACTCAAATTTTCTTTTCCACAAACCCCTCCCCCCGATTTTGTTTGCTGACATCACCCTCCTCCTTCTCTGTTCCATTTTATTCTCGCACCGTGAGTATTCCCTCCCACCCCCCATTTTCTTTTCCGCAACCCCCTTGCCGACTTTCTTTTTGTAGAGTCTCCTCACCCCAATTTTCTTACAGACGACCGATCAAACCCCTCCCCTTTTTTTCTAGCAGGATGCTAGACACACATGCTTGTTGAACGGGTCGTCGAACGGGTCCACAAGCAGTGCCCTTGATTTCCTTCTTGCAGACACTTTTTATCCTTTTCTTGTAGACCTCCCCGGCGCCAACGAACAACTTTTCTTTTCAATCACAGCAGTTGGTAATGTAACTGAATGTTAAGAACTTCTATAGATATATCTAATGTTGCACTTAGAATTATGCTATAATATATTGACCAATATTACTTATATATATTAGGGATTTAAGGTGTCACATAGACACTTTTTAACTTCTTTTTAGAGTTATATCGACAATTTTACACTTGTAAAGAAACTTTTTAAGTTGACATTAATATTACGTGTGAATATCCTTCAACTACGATAGTCAATCATACATATATTCCATATTTATTGTATGCTTGAGTTGTAGTATATTGTGGCTATCCTGCAGTACGGTAGCCAATCATGCATATTTTGTAGTTGGTTTTTAGTTTGAAAGTTACACTCGAGTAGCTTTTACTTGTTTTGAGAGTTAGAGTGCTACTTAGACCATTTTTCGAGATTTTAGGATTGGTTTTGAGTTAGGAATGTACACTTGGACATTTGTAAGTTGTTTTGAAATTTAAGATATTTAAAAGTTGATTTTTGCATTGGTTTTTAATTTCAATGTCACACTTGGCTAGTTTGCACTTAATTGGATGGGTAACGTGCTTGGGTTAGACACTTTTTAACTTGTTTTGACATTTAAAAGGCTACACAAACCTTTTTTTTGTGTGGATATTTTGTGTTTGGTTATGGGATTGGAAGGCATACTTAGGCATTTTGAAAAGATTCTTTAGACATAAGACACTTTTAAGTTGATTTTTAGTTTGATCATGCATATAGTGGTTTTATGTTTAAGATACTTAACAGTTGAGTTTTTATTGGTTTTTAGTTTGAAAGTTAGTAGTTTTAACTTGTTTTGAGAGTTAAAGTTCCATTTAGACCATTTTTTGAGATTTTGGGGTTGATTTCAAGTTAAGGAAAGCTTAACTTTAACAAACAAGTTAAAAAGTGTAAGTGACACGTAACTCAAATGTGACATTGAAACTAAAAACCATACAAAAACTTAAACACTTTTTAATTTTTTTTTTAGATAAAGTGCCACTTAAACACATTTTAACATTTTAGGTCAGTTTGACATTTTAGATAAAGTGCCACTTAAACACCTTCCAACACTTAGAGATATTTTTCTAAACTAAAATTTAAGAAATTGTATTGTTTAAGCATGTTTCAATATTATGTGTGGCTATCCTGCAGTTACGGTAGTCAATCATGCATGTTTTTAGATGGTTTGTAGACGTATCACATAGACACTTAGGCCAATTGTATCTTGTTTGAACTTTTACTTCTTTTAGGACTTTAAGCTTGTCATTTTTAGGTCTTTGGATGCTTTGAAAGATACACGACATTTTAAAGTATATGACATTCTTTTAGCTTTTTGGATGATTTGTAAAAGTAAGCACTTTTTAGATTTATTGTGTAGTTGGTTTTGCATTTTGTGATCAAACTTATGTTGGGATTTATGTCCTAAAACTCGTAGATTGTAAATATAATCCATTAACCGTTATTAATAAAGTGTTATTTTTATAATTTCAATAAATGTTATTGATTATATTATTAGTCTTGTCTTAATAACTCAAATCCAATAAATTAACATCCTAAGCTGTTTGATGAGTCTTGAACAGTATGTAAAGACAAACAGGGATCAATGTTCGAGATCAACTTAAAGGGTCTATAGTATAGGGACAAGGCTCCACCTTATCCTGGTAACACTATGGATACGGCTCACTTTGTATTTAATACAAACGCAATGATCCAACGCATTCGTGTAGTTGACATGCGAGTGAGGGTATCTTATGCAATCAGTTTGCATAAGATCTGACCGCGAAATAGTAACCACTAGATGTAACTCTGTTAACTAGTTAGGTCTCTATTTCATTAGTCTTAATTCTGAGTGTATTATGAACTCCTGTTCTTGAGGGATTGTCCTTTGATTTGTATGGTTGATAGTGGCCAGATCGCCGACTCAATAAGCTTATCATTTTGGGAACAAGACCGAGTGGGGAGCTGGGAACATAATTACACAAGATGAAATGCACTCATTCCCTACTTTAGGGTAAGTACATGAATGTTCCCTTAAATGGTGTCTCCAAAACTTGAACAAATGGCCTTATCCTCTCTATGGCATGAGAAGGGTTTATGTTTATTGATACGACCACAAACAGGTTGTTCATTAGAGGAGCACTGATATTTAAGAATTAGAGGTAACCTAAGGGTAAAACGGTAATTTGACCTAGTAAGTTTTACGAACACTCGTGAAGGACTAACTTACTGTTATTGGTCTACATCTGTGGACACCGAAATATATCTACAGTGAGAAGAGTTCAAATGTGAGTCTTTAGTAGAGTGTACACACAGTTAACGAATATTGATTAATGTGGTTAATGGGTTTAGCCAATTAATCTCATATCTTTGTAGCTTCTGATCTGTAGGTCCATTAGGTCCCCTTCCTAGCTCGTAAAGGGTGATGAGATTTATTTATATTGGTTGTAATTTGAAATTTTCAAAATTACTTTGGGAATTAGTTTAATGTATTATGATACATTATAATATAAAGTTTATCAAACTTTATTATATCAATTTAATTTTAGATATGATTCAAAATTAATTTATGCGAAATAAAATATTTAAATAAAATATTTAAATGAGTTCAAATATTAATTTAATATGAAATGGATTCATATTAAAATTATTGGTTATAAGAGAAACTTATATTTGAATATGAATCAAATTTAATTTAAGTCAAATATAAGATATTTAATTTTGCTATTAATTAATTGAAGAATTAATTAATAGTTTAGTTTTACTTTATGTAATTAAATATGATTTAATTAAATTAATATAAAAACATATTATAATATTGGAGAGAGGTTCATTAAATAAGATTTAAATGAAATTTTAATTAAATATGATTTAATTAATTATTAACTAATTGATTAATGGTTAATTAATTAGTAGATTTGAAATTTCTACTAATTAATATTTTTATATTAATAGAATCCCATTATTCTTTCATTCTTCCTTTCCTACACCAAGATGGAAAGAGAGATAAATTCAATCAATAAAAAATTTCAACTAATAGTTTTGTTTTTTCTACAAAAGAGTTTCTCTAAGAAATTTCTAAACCTTTTCTCATCTCAATTGGTTTCCACAAACCAATCGCAACAAGAAATAAGGCTTTTCCCATCACAGCAACACGTTGTCGAAAATTTTCACCACGTCGCGAAATGTTACTGCAACATCGATGACGACGTCGACAAGAATGTCGTCGAAAGCCCGTCGGGGATACTTTCGGTAACGTAGCTACAACCAACGACGGAGAAAATTTCCCCAGGGCACGTGTCAGTACGTCGTAGAAGGATTCCGCGGTGTGAAGTCACAAAAAACTTCTGCGACGTCTGCGTCGGGGAAGGCTTTAAATTTTTTTATTATTTATTTTACTTATTTTAACTAAGCCCTGACGTAGTAAAATGATTAAAATGAAAATATTTTCATTCATTACAAAATGATACATGAAATATATATTCAATACAAACAAACAATTACATAATAAAAAAAATTACATTAAAAAAAAATTCCAAAATGCTCTAGTGCACCGTAGTTATGGACATGAAATCTACAAATGACATAAAGTATAGTTAGAATATCACATATGCAAAATTAAACAAATTAAATATTGAAAAGTGCGTACCCCAAGTGATCACGGGCCTCTCTGTGCCTGACTCATCTCCTCGAGCATCTTCTTCATCTCGTCCATTTGTCGTGCATGGTCCGCCATTTGTCGATCTCGCTCCTCCTCCCTCAGGCGTTGTTCTTCAATCTTTCAGTTAGCGTTTTCAAGGCTCGTCTTTAGTTCGCTAACCTCCGCTATGTGTGCCCAGTAGTCATACATAATGGTGGAAGAAGATGAAGCGGCACTTATCCCAGAGGATAGGAAGGTTTCTAACGGGTGATGTTTTAATTTGGAAATTTATTTTGTAGATTCAGAGAAGTCAAACGAGTAAGTTTTTTCTTTTTCTAATCTATAATTAGAAAGCATGCTTAGCCTTTAAGTCTTAATAAGAAAATCTGTTTTTAGGCCAACGTACAGGTATTTTGAGATTCCCAAATTAAATTAAGGAATGGTTCTGTAAAATCTTCCGCTGCTATGACTTTTATCCCTTCAACTTAGGCATTTGGTTTTGTAGGTTGGCTTTGAGAGTTAAGACACACATTTTTAGGTAAACTTTAGTTTCAAAGTCGCACTTGAGACTTTATCATTTTAATGTACCTTTTTCAGGTTTATGTAGTTTGAAGGAGCAATGAATGACTTTTTTTAAGACTTTCTAACTGGGTTAACAATTTTTTGTGTAATTAATTTTTTTTTTTGTCATTTTCGTATGCCAATATGAAATTTAATATAGCTCATAAACCTTCATACACTAGAAAATTATTGTTTGTCATATTTCGACGAAGTATTTAATTATGATTTGTCATATTTTGACAAAATATTAATGGGTGGAAATATTTTCATTTTAAATTTTTGGTTGCAGTGTTAAATATATTTTGTTATAGGCAGGAAATGTATCCTATATTTGAAATTTAATTTAGAAGCATACAATATTAATAATAAATGTGAAAAAAAAAATTAAATCGTTTTTGCCATGTTCTACTGTAGCTAGAAATATGTTGGCAATTAGAAAGCTCTGACGACATTCAGTGCGTGGGCAAAAAAAAACAAATATTATTTATCAAAAAGTTTAGCGTGGGGAGAAATTTTGTTTTTGTTGACAAAAATCATTTCGTTAGCAGAAACAGTTTCTACCCAAGAAACAAACGTGACCAGAAAGTTTATTTTTGTTGAAGTGATGATGATCGTGGGTAAAAATACATTTCTTCCGATGTTTTTTTTCGTGGCTAGAAAATATATTTTTGTCAACTTGATGATATGATTGTGGGCAAAAATACCTTTCTGCTGACGTTTTTTTCATGACTAGAAATATCTTTTCTGCCCACGATTTTAATTTGGGTGGACATTTCTGTCGACACAACATTAAAAATATGGGCAAAGGAAAAGATGACGGTGTTTCGATCACTCATCGTGCCCACGCAAAAAAAACCATCAACAAAAGCTCTGCCCACATTTTTCTACATCGACAAAGACGAAAATTCTTGTAGTGCGTCTCGTGCACCAGTTCTCACGTGCCTCCTTGGCCACATGTGCCTTGCGCATAGGCTATGCGTCCAACGCCATCATCCACACACAATAACCTCTCTGTTCTCAAAACGCCATGTCCATATCGCCTACTCTTACCTTGTCATTCGGCTAGCCACCAACTTTCTTAGAAACTTAATTTTCGTCTAGAAACATAAGCCGACTTGGAAAACTCATAACTAAAAATTCACAATTCTTTTGAGAAAACTTCCTTAAAAAAAGTGCTTAGAAACGTCTTAAATTTCTTACTTTAAATTTTCAGATTCAAATTCAAAAGGATGAACTCTACAGCCCTCTAGAAGTCCACCTTGCTCAGATTCACCTAAAAACCGACATTCCTCTCTTTCTTCAACTAAACACAATCTTCCCTTACTCAAAATCGTTGGCAGTCTCAATATAAAAACTAGACTCAATTTGTGATCTTTTGAGAGTAATTTCAGCCAAAACGCACGAGTAAATTGTGAGAAATGTTCAGCTAAAGTGACCTTTTTATACTAAATCCTGGATGAATTAATATTTATTGACACCTTCTACTAGTCGAAATCTAACTTAAGCATGCAAGGGCACCGGTAAAGTGCTTCACCGACTCCACCTTTTCATCATCTCGTCTAACCAAAATGCCTAATGTCCAAAGGCAAGTCTAAATGCCTAGTGTCATCGCATTGCTAATTTTCAAGCTCTTCTCGCGTGACAAGCTTCTCACCCAACTCCAAATCGCCAAGCCTTGTCGCCTAACCTCTAAATGCCCACAAAACCTCTAAGTGACAGCATTCCTCGCCTAGTGCATAACCAACACGCCAAATAACCTCTATAAATGCCTACTACACAAGTCTTGGCTGCCTAACCTTAAATGCATACTAACCTTCTTAGAGGTTATTCCTTCTCTTAGATGTTAACACACCTTCAAAATAACCTCTAAACACCTTGATATGTCCTAAATGCCTAATGTCTCTTGTTTTGAGGTTATTTATCTTCCTTTTGCCACCTATACAACACCAACATAACCTCTAAACTCCTTTCACTTAAGCCTCATCGATATCACTTAGCCAAATTTTCCTCTTTTTCCATTATCCATGACACACTTTCTATGGAATTTTTTTACCTTAACTCCATTCAACCCTTAATCTTGCAATCACTTCATAAAAAAGTTTTCTTCCAAGGTTCAGAGTTTACACAGAGATAGATCACTATCACTAGCTATCCTAGATAGATATGTAATAGATCTAAACGATCATTTACTAAGATCTAAACTAAGATCGTGTACCAAGATCATTTAGATTTTTGTACAAGATCGTGTACTAAGATCGGTTAGATTTTGTACAAGATCGTTTAGATTTGATACGAGATCATATACGAAAATGTATGTACTAATATCTAAACTATCAATCATTTATCCAGATAGTGACAAAGATAGACCACTATGACACTTTATCCCATATAGATAATTGATAGATTCAAACAATCGTTTACCAATATCTAAATGATCGTGCATCAATATCTAAATGGTCTTTTATACTATATTAACTATACTTTAAATTAAAAGCCTTTTCGTACATGTGTGGTCGATTAATCATAGAGTATTTTGTTATTTCACGTTGTGGGTTTGTAGACTTTTTTCTTTGTCAAAATTGCTCTATACGGTGTAAATATTTTGTGTTTTGTTCTAATTTTTTAAAAACGACCCCAAAACGAAAACTTTGAATGATATTATATTTTTATGGTATGTTACATATTCATTTATTTAGTAAAATATATTCACTCTTTAACTAAAGGAATGCATAAATCAATAGATATCGTACAAATTGTAATTTGCATATCTAAAATAGAAGAGATACCTAAAAATGGAAGAACACTAGTGTGGCATCAAATGAATTGAGGGTATAGGTACATATATAATTCTTTTTTCTTTTCTTTTCTTTTGACTCTTAGGGTCCGTTTGGATTGCCTTTGAAAAAAAATATTTTTTTAAGAATACATTTTTTAAAAAACATTTTTTGTAAAATGAATTTAAAATCTAAACACTTACATGTTTGGTTTGGCCTATTTATAAACGTTTATATGCAAAAATGTATTTGGTTTGTCCTATACTAATAATATTTAATACATAGGTTAAATTACCATAAAATGCTATTAAACATTATGAATTAATTTCATAACAAAATATACACATTTTAATTTTTTTTTTCAAAAATATGTTTTAAAATTAATCGCACGTTATCTTGAAATTATTAATTTTTTAAATACTCGAAACTAAATATTAATTTCGCTATTATTATTATTATTATTTTGGACAATTCAATTTTAAAAGCACAATTATTTTGAAATGTAAATACATAACTATATAAAAAAAAATAATTGATTTCCAACAACAAAATATAAATAAGATAAATAACGTTCTTAATTCATTTTCATTTCATGAACCGAACAATCATGTTCTTCATTGACGTCCTCATGATTTCTTTCACAGATGTTAAGGCGAAGTAGATTTGGTTGAAAGAGAAACATATTTAAATGTATATGAACACACATTGAAAAAATATTCAAAGTATTAAAAAAAAGAAAAAAAACAACGGAGTGAAAAATAGATAGTAAAAGGGAATAGAAAAAATAGAAAGAGAAAAATACATATTTGGAAGGAATTTCTCATTAAACACCAAATAAACATTTATTCTAAAATCTAGTTGAATGTATTTTCTCTAAATGATTTATTTCATAATCTCATTTTTCTAAAATTTATTTTAGATAAATACCAAACATCTCAATTTATCTTAAAATGAATTATTTTAAAAATTAAACACTTCCAACCACAGGATTAAGTTGATGGTAAAAAATATTTACTACACGGGTTGAGTTCGATGGAAAATTTTCATATTAAATATCATTTACTGATGTCTCACCTATTTAATTTGAAATTATAAATATGCAATAGATTGTTATATTGAGAATTAATGAGTTTATTTAAAAATTTTATGCTTATTAATTTTTCAAATATATTTTCATGTTAAATTATGCATTATGACTAAGAAAAAGATTGTATAATTAACTTAAATAATCAATTAAATGTTAGAACCAAAGGTCAATTATTGTTGTATACTGAAAGTTCCACTTTTAGTGCTAAATTGTGATTATCGATTGTTTTTCAAGATTAACAGAAATTTGCTAATAAAAAAACAATATATTGTGGGAAAGAAGAAGAAAAGATGGAAATTTTGTATGTCACATATATGGAAAACTCTATAGAGCTTTTATAATATAATTAGCTAATATTCAACTAAGTATGTGTGATAATTTTCAATGAAGAACTCAATCTTTGTGAATTTCGGTGAAGAAGAATCATCTCTGTCTCAATTCCCACAAAATTAAATTGATAATTTCACAAAATAAAAACGAGAAGCTAGAATAAGGATAGAGAAGTCATCCCAACCTCAGACCTTTGTGAACATTTCTAGAAATATATCATAGGTGAAAAACCCTTGAAAGTAGAAATTAAACTGACCCACAGTTGATGAGGAACTTTAAAGTGACATCAGTCAAGAAAGAGTAGTGTCGAACAAAAAATTTTGGACCCATAAAAAATTAAGGCCAAAAAATTCCATTCACATTCACATCTCTTCCCCATATAATAAAGTGCAACATATTCCCCCAATACACTCGTTTCCATATATATTTCCTCCGCATCAACATACACTACAAGAAAAATTCAATAAATATCCTTGTATCCCACCATCACTTACTTAATGTCTGATAATTTGGTGGCACATAGTTTAGGTTAGGATGATTATTATGAAATCGATATGTAAATAATACCAAAAAAATGTCAAAAAAAAAAAAAAAAAAACAGAGAAGATCGACACGCAAATATATTCAGTTCACTAATTACAATGTTTAGCTATATCAACGATGTAGAATATTTTCAAAATCCAAAACTAAACCACTAGGACTAATTAGCGAGACCTCATATATAGTTATTGTTCGTATTTCAAATAATAAATTTAAAACATTTTAATAATCAACACGATTTTGACTATGATTGAGATGAAAATGGAAGATGGTGAGTTGAATGAATACGTTGATGAAGCACTTGGAAGTGCATTATTTAGAGACATGTGCCAATGAAATAATTTCTCAAGTACATGAACATTAAATTGGTAAATTTAGGGTCATGCCCTACCGTGATAGATTGCACACACTAAAGAATTAGGCCCTTGATGATCACCTTTCAATGGCATGTCTTATTAGTAATTTGACAATTATATTTAAGTCAATATTCTTTGCTCATCAAGTTGATATGTTTTGGTTAAAGACATAATTTTGATCTTAATTATTAGGGCTAAGAAGTCCAACAAAATACTTTAGAAAGTCACGTGCAAACTTTGAAGAGGTATGTTGCTTGGACATCAAATATGTAAGGCAGTTTGATAAACACTTATTCTACTCCTAAATTTCTTGTTTGGATATGCATACTTCTTATCCCTATTTTAACAAATCAAATCAAGTTTTAAAAACTAAAAAAAAAAAAAAAAGATTTAAAATGTTTGTTTTTGTTTTTGGAATGTGACTAAGAATTCAAGTCTCTACTTAGGATTGATACAAATCATAATAAGAAAATGAGAAAAAGTAGGCAATTTTTAAAAACAAAAAACCACAAGTAAAAGTGTTACCAATTGAAGCCTACCATTTCAAAATATTCAAACAGAAGAAACATTAATTCTTGCTAAGGGCCTCACGGAAAGAGTCACGCACTTTGTTGTTAACATTTGGTGAAGCCTTGAAAATTGAAAACCACAAAGCTAAGGATGAATGGTACGTTTGGAATACAGGTAAAGTGTTAATTTTTAAAATAGGTTATTTTGAAAAAGATCAAAGTTTTTTTACAGCTCTTGAAACATTTTAAAGTGTATTTTATTGTAAACCATTTTAACAAACGAGTTCAAATGAAATTGAGTTTTTTAAAAAACATTCTTTCTTAAGTTAATCCAAATGAATTTCAAATAAACTTTAAGCATGTATCTACGATCATAGGGCCAGCAAAAGGATGTTTTGAGTTGCATTCGCCTAGTACTAGTAGTAGATGACAAACATTTGAGCGGAAAGTAAAAATGGTAAACTCCTTCTTGCAACCAGTATCAACAGTAACAACAAAATATATCTATTTAGGTTTGTGATCGTGAATAAGGATATAGTCAAGCACATATTGTGATTGTATTTTGTTAACCGAGAAGGTTTATGATTTGGTCATCATGTTCGACAAACATTTGAGCATTTGTAAAGCAGTAAAATTGTGTTTATCGATTATGCTTAAATATCCACCACCTAGGCAAGAACCTATAGACGAAAATTTAGAACAAGGATATTGCGTCAATATTTCTTCTCACTGTAAGGCACTTCACGTTGCCCAATTCAATAACTATGAGTAATTTCCAATGGTTACATCAAATTTATAATATTTAAATTAGATGAACTTTACATTTTTTTAAAAAAATATTTTTTTTACTTGTTTTGTATTTTCAAAATAAAGTGAGTGATGTTTGGTTGGTAACGTTGTGACATTGTTTAGTTATAAGCATTTTAACATTCTTAATTATATGATTTGGCAAGATATTGGAATGGTTATAATTGCCGGTGCCTTCTTACATATATGAAAATGTTCCTTTCGGCCTAATTTTTAGTATTCTTTGGCCCCTGCCTAAGATTGCGCTACCTTTTTTAGCTTCGAGTTTAAGCTTTCTACATTAATGTTGTAATCCACCATTGATACATCTTCAAATCTCATCTTTTTTTATGTTTATTATTATTATTATTTTTTTTTCCCATTGAACGCGTACAGATCACGTCTCTTTGTTTTGTAGCTACAGTCTCTCTCGTGACATTTTGAGTACAACTTCCTCTTCTTGCGCGTGGGTGCAAGAGTAATCGAGATTTGAGGAGCTACGTCTGCCACAAAATAAAATAATCCTCTTTGCTTTTCAAGGATAAATGGGGATTTTAAAGAGTTACGTTACATTACAGGTCACCGCTCTTCAATTCTTCTTTCTTCTCTGCTGGAATTGCAACTCCAGAGTTCTAAATCTGATAAAAAAAAGTCACCATCTCTGTGACTGTTTTCCCTTCTAAATCCCCCTTTTCTTTGTAAGTACTTTTCTGATTTCCCCCTTCTTTTTCTTCTTTCTGATTTCTGGGTTTGTTTTCTTTTCATAAGTAATCACTTATAAAGATCCTGGATTTTGGATTTTTCTGTCCCAATTTTTCGATTTTCATCCTCTTTTATCAACTGGGTATTCGTAAATCGTTTTTTTCTTGGCTGTTTAAGGGGGTAATTCCTACAATTTGGACTCTTATTGAGGTTTCTTTTACCAGGTGTTTGTTTTTTCTGCCGTTTGTTGTGAAATTTTTGTTTCCTGTCTCAAGTGATGATGTCTGCAGAGGCAGACGATAAAGGACAGTTGGTGAATCAAAAGAGTGAGTAATCATTTCCATGACTAATGGGTTTAGATGAATTTCTAGGTTGTGTTTTCTACAGTAGTAACTTAGAGGAACGCTTCTTATGAGGAGAACAGGTGAGAAACCAAGTGGTTCTGTCTTTGAATATGAATTTTTGAGCCGATTTATTCCTCTAAGTGAAACCAGTTAGATAACCCCACTAGAAATCAAATAGAATTTATTGCTGTGCATAAGGGATTTAAAGAGTTAAGGGAATCAGTTGGTTGATTTGATTGTTTGGGAAGGTTTGGCGTTTAGTTAGAGATAGTTATGCAGAGGGTTCGATTGTCATCTCAACAAACACCTGTGCTTAAGTTGGGTGATTCTCAAATGACATTATCTCCAAAGTTTAGGTTAGCAATTATCAAGTCTCATCTGTTAAATCCTTCATCAGACTTGGAATCATCTATTTGTGGGGAACCCTTAATTCCAGGTCTTCCAGATGATGTTGCACTTAATTGTCTCCTCAGGTTGCCGGTTCACAGCCACGCTGCCTGCCGGGTTGTTTGCAAGAGATGGCATCAGCTATTGGGTAGTAAAGAGAGATTCTTCACTAGGAGGAAAGAGTTAGGTTTCAAAGAACCTTGGCTTTTTGTATTTGCTTTCCACAAATGTACTGGAAAGATTCAGTGGCAGGTTCTTGATCTCACTCATTTCTCTTGGCATAGTATCCCACTCATGCCTTGCAAGGATAAGGTTTGTCCTCATGGCTTTAGATGTGTCTCAATCCCTCATGAGGGCACTCTCTTTGTTTGTGGTGGCATGGTATCGGATGTTGACTGCCCCCTCGACTTGGTCTTGAAGTATGAGATGCAGAAAAATCGTTGGACTGTGATGAATCAAATGATCACGGCAAGGTCATTTTTCGCTAGTGGAGTCATTGATGGTAAAATTTACGTGGCTGGAGGGAATAGCACTGATCTTTTCGAGCTCGACTCAGCTGAGGTTTTGGATCCTATTCAAGGGAGTTGGAACTCCATTGCAAGCATGGGAACAAATATGGCTTCGTACGATGCTGCAGTTCTCAACGGGAAACTTTTAGTGACAGAAGGCTGGCTGTGGCCTTTCTATGTGGCTCCAAGGGGACAAGTTTATGATCCAACAACTAATAATTGGGAAACTATGGCCATTGGTTTGAGAGAAGGCTGGACTGGTTCAAGTGTAGTGGTTTATGGCCACTTGTTTGTTGTTTCAGAGCTTGAAAGAATGAAGCTTAAGGTTTATGATGCAGCTTCTGATTCCTGGGAAGCTATTGAAGGGCCACCTCTGCCCGAACAGATATGCAAACCTTTTGCTGTGAATGCATGTGATTCGACCATATACGTTGTTGGTAGGAACCTACATGTAGCTGTAGGCCGTATCTCTCAGCTGATCAAAAAGGGGACGTGCGAAAATAAATGGAGCTTTAATGTAAGTTGGCATGTTGTTGATGCACCAGAATGCTTCTCTGATTTGACACCCTCAAGTTCTCAGGTGTTGTTTGCTTAGGTATCATCCTTTTTCGGCTCCTTCCCCCTTAATGTCTTGTATGATTTTGAATATGTTACAATGAAAGAGAATTAGCTATAGATCTGATTATAGATGTGTGGAAAGGTGTTTGTTCAAAGTGGCGTGTATTGGAATACTGACTTTAAGTCCGTCAATTTTTTTTTTTTGGTTCTTATTTTTCTTTTTCATGATGCATAATGCACAACTTTAATTTATTGCAGTTCTATATATCTTTCTCAGTCTTTAGCACAAAACTCTGTTTAAAATGTTTCCTGATCTATCCTAACCAGAGAAAGCTGATACTTATATCACTGTATAGGCATCTAAGGATCAAAACGTTGAAGTCCTAGATAAAGAAACTTCAATAGATATCTAGAACAATGTTCAAGTCCTAGATTGAGATATTGAAAGCGAATCTATTCAAACATATCTACTTTTTTTGTGTATCTTTTAGTTATGCTTCTGACTTTCTGTACTATCTGTAGTATCAATCTGTCTCGTCAAGTGATGAGATGTGACTAATGAATTATCCATTCTCTTTGTCGATGGCGTACACAAATTCTTTCTTGTTCCAAACACCCATGCTTGCAAAGCTACATATTTTAGACATTGAAAGCATCCTTGCTAGGTTATATAACTAAAACCTTAATTCTTGCTCATTTCATATAACCTCAAGAATAGTTAGAAGACTCCATCTTGTACAGTTCTAAAAGTAAATTTAATTTGAACTTGTGACTGTCTCCTAGAATATAGATTGTCCTAAGAGAAACCTGCCTTGCTCATCACTGCTAAATAACTGCTTGTTTCCTTCTTATCACTGCTTCATCAATTGCTTTCTGACCTTCGATGCTTCTGAAATGGGTTTGAAGATTTGAAAGTGGTGTTTTGGTCATTTCCTTAAAAACACCCCAGTGAGAAAGAACCAAATTCTTTGAGAATCATGATTCATTGTGATAAGGATGAAGGAGCCTTTGGGATGAAAAGTTTTATCTTGACAGTCTGGTTCGCAAAGTGGAAGTGGAAGAGTTGCGAAGTGGGAAATATGTCTTTTCCCTTTTCTCTGACTTTTTTTTTTGGTCCCTTACAAATTGGACATTCTCATTTCATTTTAGAACTGATCCAAACCTCAATACATTGAAGTTCCTTTTTGTTGATATATTTTGACTCATCAATATATTATCATTACTTTTTTTTTTTTTTTGTTAGGAATCAAACTTCCGACTTCTTTATTAAAAGTGTAATAGGTTGTTTGGGTGGTTGAAATATAATCATGATTACTCTAAATTGAGAAGTGTTGGATAAATTGAGAAGTGTTGGAATAAGTTTAGTATTGTAAATCAAGCTGAAAACGTTTTATACAAACCTGAATTTTGAGAATTTTGAATTACGGTTTAGAAAGCTAGTTGATAATATGAAATGGATGGTTTAGAAGCATACATAATTTGAGTTCGTTTGTTTTTAAAAAGATTAAAATGGATGATGTAGAAAGATTTCATTGAGGCCATGGGGAAGTTATGCTGTCGAATTGCCTAACCAAATCAATTGAATGCTGTTGGTTGAGTTGTTCTTTTCAAAAGGATCAAATAATTTTATATTTCTATCAAAAGTTGAGCCAGTTAAATCATTTGATTGATGGTTTCAGCATTAATGAAGGTTTCATAAGTGTTTCAAAGTGCTTTTAAAACTTCTTTTAACTCACTTCTAAAACATATTTAAATATTATATATATACACTTTAAAACAAACTTGCTATATTGGCTACTTTTGACTTAAAAATGTTTGTTAAAATTATTGTTTATTCATTTATTTATTTACTTTTATGTATGATTGCTTCCAATCATTTCTTTTAATTGCCGACTTCTTTTTTATAGGAGTGTGTCCAATACTCTAAACCTCATCCATTTAAATTTTAAACTAATAATTATAATAATTTAAATTTTAAATTAATAATTATAGTAAATTAAATATTTAACCATTAAATTTTGGACATTTGTAAATATATCAATTCCAATCTCAATAAGTGTATTAAGATAAAACATAATTGATAATTTAAATTAATATATTTATGAAATTTTGAAATTTAAATCGATACACTTATATGAAAGTTCAAGGTCTAATTTGGTATAATTATTATTTTAGGATTTAAGAAATTTTGAAATTTAAATCGATACACTTACGAAAGTTCAAGGTCTAATAATTTGGTATAATTATTATTTTAGGATTTAAATTGATATGATTTAAAATTCAAGGTTTAAATTAATATATATATATAAATAAATAAAGCTTTCTCCTTAAGTAAAACATTCTGAATACATTAAATCAGTGTCTTTAACTATGTATAATTTTTTTTTAAATTTAGTAACAAATACAAAACTCTAAAAAAGTTTCTAGAACTAATACCAAAAGGGCATTTACACCCTTAACAAAACGTGTAATTGCAATGAGTAGAATTTTAAGATTAATAATTAAATGAATAATAACAGTTTTTTTTATAAAAAAATACAAATATAGCAAAATCTATAAATGATTGGCTCTATGTTGATGTCCTATAAGTCATATAGTCTAACTAACAGATTTCCAGATTCTGAGAGCTATATCTGCAAATTCTATTTTTGCAACTACTCCTACCCAAAACACGATACAAAAATTAGGTTTGTAGCTTCATATTTTTCATGTTTGCAAAAATGGAAAAAAAAAAAAAAAGTCTATCCTAATCACTAAGCCTATAAATTCCAAAAATAAAAGTTGTTAGATGTCTAATATATACAACCGACCTACTATTTATTCCCTTGAAAGTTGTTCGATGTCTAATATATTGATACATGATATACTACTCATATACTATTATCATTCATGAAGGATATTTGACATATATTAATATACACTGCTAGTATGTTGTTGATACGTTTAAAAATTGATTGATATCACTACAAGAAATTTCCCCTTTAGTGGCGCACTAACAACGTCACTAAATCCCAAACCTACATCGCTAAAAGTATTAGCGAAGCGAAGCCTTTCGTCACTAGGACTGCCGCTGAATCCGCGTAGCTAAAAGTTTTAGCGACGCACCATTACGCGTCATAAAAAACACACTTTTAGTGACGTTTCTGCGTTACTAAAAGATTACTTTTAGTAACATATGTTGCACTATTTGATTTTTTAGTGACGTATTATGCTCGCCACTAAAGGCGATGTTTTAGTGACAAATAATGTTGTTGCTGAAGGTTAATTTGGAGTATTACAAATATATTTTGCGACGTATTGAAGTGTGCCACTAAAAGTTCCTACATGTTTTTTTTAAAAAAATTCAATGCTTTTGCAACGTTTTTGAAAACGCCAATAAAAGTATTTTATAATATAAAAAAATAATATCCAATTTATTATATAAACCTATTATAAATGTCAAATATAATAATTTTAAGAACCATCACTTTATCACAAGAAATATATGTCAAGAAACTTCAATTTATCCATCAAAATACTGACTACAAACTTGATCTCTTAAATTTATCCAACTTCGATTCATAATAAAGTATAACGCTTAAAGTACCTAAGTTAGAAATCCAAGTGTTAGAATCAAAGTCTTATGTAAATTGCAAAGTATCATACAAATAATGGATGAAAAGCCAAATAACAATTACCTACAATTACCACAAAATATCACCTACAATTCAATTCTTAGAAAGAGAAGGGGCGACCTATTGACGGTCTTAAAGGCTTTTCTTTTTAAGTCTCAAAAGAAGAACATGTATAAAAATGGGAACCTATTGTTATATTTCAAAAGAAGAGAAAAAAAGGGAGACCTATTGTGATATTTGAGAAAAGGAAAATGGAGACCCGAAAACTAAAAGTCATAAAGAGAGATGAAAAACATGGATATACATGGGTACAAAGTAAATAGGGTTTTTCTAAATTTTTCTAAGATGTAAACTATTTAAGATCTTTCTATAAGACTTATCATTATATATAAAAGAAATATCTTAAATCAACGCTAAAATATTTCTATGTCTTTAATCTACTTAGATATTAATTATATACATCTTCAACAAAATTAATATAAAACTATTAAGTTCTAATTAACATAGTTAGTGTTGTACTCTTCTACCCAAAATTTCCATAATTTCCATAGGACTTAATTATTTCACTCCTAACATAACCCCTAAACAATATATGCTTTGAGTTTGAAGAGGTTGAAATTTCATTTATAGTATTTGTTTGAAGGTTAAAATAACTTAGCTTTTGAGCTTTAATTCAACAAAAAAAAAAAAAAAAAAAAACCTTATCCAAAAGCCAATGCTATAAATGGTAGGGATGAAAGGACAAAAACCCTCTCCTTTTGTCGTAAACCTAAACCAAATCTTAATTGAAAAAATACATATACACAACTTAATTCCAATCCAACCTTCAATTCCAACACTTAATTTAAATCCAATATTTGATTCCACATTTCTTCCACCTTTGAAATTTATCTACACTTCTTGATGGAAAGAAACCTTTAAGTTCATCCGTTCCTTAGGAAGAATTTCACATCCATTCTTAGGAATAATGTAATATATTAGATAATGAAATAAGTATATGCAAGCAATTTTTTCCTTCATATTAACAACTATATAATGTCATAAACAGTAATTAAGATTCTCAATTTCATATTTCCAACCAAATTATAAGAATTTGGTCTAAAGCCAAGTAGACAAAATCAGTTAGGAAACTCCATAGAAACCAAACACTCAAAACTATTTCCTAAAATCAGACTAATGGGTTAATTAATGACCCAAAATTAGTTAAGAGATTTCAATTTTTTTAGGAAAAAATAAACCACTACAATACAGAGTTGTGAAAGAGAAGAACAAGAAAATGAATTCACCTAGTATTGAAGACAGGGACAGAAATAGAGTTCGGAGAGGTTTGGGGCACCGTCAATCAGAAGATGGAGATGTTCGCCGTCAATGGAGGTGGAGATGAAGAGGTTCGTCGTCGACGATGGAGGTGGAGATGAAGAGTTCGCCGTCAATGGAGGTGGAGATGAAGGATGTTCGTCGTTGTGGGTTACCGAACGCTGGAGGTGGAGCTGAACGATGGAGGTGGGTTGCCGAACGATGGAGGTGGGTTGTAGAACGATAGATGTGGGTTGCCGAACATGGGTTGTCGAATGTTGCCGAACGTCCGGAAGGTTGGGATGGGATTTCGTGGGTAGAGAAAAGAAGGTTGTGGAGATGAAAGGTTTAGGATTAAAAAAATATATAATTAATAAATTATTTAATAAAAAGCTTGGAGGGAAACTAAAAAGAGAGGGGAATTTTTAGCAAAATTTTAGCAACATTTAATTTTGTTACTAAAACTATTTTAGTTTTGGTGACATTGTCACTAATACTTTTAGTGGCATAAGCTAAAAATTTGTCACTAATAGTAATATTTTGTGACACATATTTTTTGCGTCGTTAAAGATGAACTTTTAGTGACAAAAATAACTTTCGCCACTAAAACTTTGTCACTAAATAATGAATTTCTTGTAGTGTATGTAATATATCGTTGATGTGCTTTTGACATATATATACTAGTACAATTAGAGATCCGTGGTTAAATTTTTTCTACTAATATCTTATATTTAATATACTTATGGTACACTTAGAATATATCATGTTTATAATATGAAACACGCCTACTTAAAATGTTCAAAATAAGTTATAAATTAAATATTGATTGTTGTTAGACGTACATTGCTTACGCACTTGAAATGTTGATTAACAATAGATGTACTATTGATACACTTGTATCTTATATATAATAGTAATATATGTTGATGTACCGTAGAGTGGAGAAATTTTGTTAAAAAGGGCAAAATTGTAATATATATTTAAACATTCTAAAGACACACTTCAATAATTATAAATTAAATTGAAGTATTGATTGTAGGTTTTTTGGACTTGGCTCTACCTTAGGAATGATCTCATACTAATACTAAAATGTTCAAACTCATCTATAAACGTTAGAAGAAAAATAACAAACATAGTTATGCTTAGCATTATAGCTTTGTCATCTTATACTTTGTACAAAGGTGGGTATAGAAGATCTTGTTGACCCTCTTGAATGGAAGAATATAATTGACATAAAATAAGAAAAGAAGCATTAAGCTACCAATAGTAATAATAAAAAATAAAAGTTACAAAGTTTTGACTAAAATAGCACCCTAGGATAAGAGAGGGTTTAGTTCATGTTAAAGCCCAAATTTATGTTTTTGACCTAAATCTAGCGGAACAGCTAATTGAATGTGCCCCACGCATAACCCTACGCAAAGCATAGCCTTAGGACTAAAAAATGGGCTTAGGGTGAGATGCTCAACTTTGCATGTCTTCGGTTCGATAGATCATATAATTATCCTAAAGTGACTCTAAAATTTGACGAAACAATTTAGGTCAATCACCTCTATAAATACATCATTATAAAAACATAGTTTCTATGAGATAACTTGAATCTTATTCACTAACTCCCTAGCTTTCACACTCAAACATTAGAGTGTGTGGTTATGTTCTATATACTAGTCTATATATTTTCGTTTAAGTAAAATAAGTGTAATTATATATACTATTTTTCATATAAAAAATTAGGACTTTATCTAATACAATATGTCTTATTAAATAAATGAGAATTCATTTTCAACTACAAAACTACTAAAAAAAATAGTAATAAATATAGCAAAATCTTACTTTTTGATAATGATGACTCAAATAAATGATGTCTATTTGAGTTTAATACTGAGTAAAACTTTACTATATTTGTAAACACTTTTACTGTTTTGATATTTTAAATTAGTCCATCATGAAGCCGTTGTATAGTTTTAAGTAAATTATAGTTCTTAATTTATTTTGTTTGAAATATATGTGTTTCAATTTCAAAGGAAATGTTTGTTCAAGAAAAAGTTTGTTGGATGATAAATTTTTTATGCGAGAAAAACAAGCTAGATATATCTATGAATTAAAAGTGTTTTACACGCTAATTCTTTATGCGATGCAAAGAAGACTAAGTTATGCGATCACTATGTTTCAAACACTATGTGGATGAAAACTTGAGAGTCTCTCGTGTTTTTAATTTGTAATATTGATCATGATTATGTGATAACATGAGCTATGCGAGATAGCTACACAAAAGATTAGAACATCTCATCGCATATGTTGACATCCTAGGCGAGATGGTCAAATATGATGAGAAATATTAAAGTCATGATCTTTATCACATGATTAAAAGAATCAAACGTTTTATTATCGTTAGTATTTAATAAGTCAACATAATCCCTCCATAAATAAAAAGGTTACAAATTAATTTCTCAAAATTAATTTCCAACGGTCTATTATTGAGTTTCTCAAACTATTTATACACTCTCTTCATCCTTTCATTACACGCGCTAGAAATTTTCATAAGAAAAAAGAACTCTCTCTAAAACTTATTCTTTAAGTTTACCGAGCATTTGTGAGTGTTTATCTGAGTGTTGAGATTCCAATTGATTTCTGTGCAAAATCAATTGAAGAACAAATGTTGTTTTATCCTGGAGAAGACAGGGCTATAATTATGCTTGCACAAAGGAGCAAAGCCGTGAAACGTCTTAAAGAGAGCTTGATCAGCGACTCAACCATCTTCTAACTAAGTTTTGTTTTGAAGCTTTGCGTTCTGACCACTAGGCGTTTTGTCAACCTGACGAGATAATTAGTACGCAATTTGACTACGCGAAGAACAGTACATTAAGCGAGTTAAAGGACGAAGTGTAACAACAAAATTAGTGCCTTATAAATTTGTGTTGATTAGCTAAAGTGATCATAAATATATTTCAAATGAGAAATCTATTGAGTAATGATCAATCTAGCCTGTTAGAAAGAAAACAGTTCCAACATCATTGATGTTTTCTACGTTTAACCAAAGGCGAGTGCCATAAGAAATGCTTATAAATAGTCTCATTCAACTATCACAAATGAAAAATTAAGTAATCTCTAAAGAAGGAGGCAGGTTCTAACATTATTTATTGCGTCTTGGCCAAACTATAAATTCTCAAAACTAACTTAGGCAACAAAATGTAGCAAACTATGCAACAAACCGATGTAAAAATTTTATATGTAAGTCAACTCAAAAGGTGAAACCAAATCAAGAGAAAGCGAGCCAAAGATCAAACCTAGAAGAAGGCCATGATGACAATTAAAGCAAATTACAAGATAGCTAACTAAATGATATACTAGTTCATGTAAAATTTGAATTACAAGCAACTAATAATTAAACTCAATAAACTATGTTTCTTTTAATTAAATATACAAATTAGAACTAAGATTTTCACTCCTTATTGAATAGTTTTGTTATATAAATAGTATCATTAAAAATATATAGAGAGACATATACATCAAAGAGAATTTAAGTCCAATGAATTCAATGTTGCCACCTTAAGACAATAATTTTATTCACTCAAATGTATGAATTTTATGAGTAATAATTCTTTCATAAAAGAACATATTAACTTTCTCATGAAAACAACACATCATTTACAAGATCCAAAACGAACTATATTTTATGGAAATAAACCGAACTTAAAAAATATTAGAAATATGAAGAAATGTTTTATGAGAGAAAAAGATGAACCTATTTGAAGAAGAGGCGTAAGTGCATAAACTATCCATGACCATTCGAATATTCATCGCTTCTACAAGTTGATTATTTTTTAAAATACACGTTATTTCGTGAAACAATATGGGTAGAAAGAGATCAATTTGATTTATTGGAATTAAACAATTTAAGTTTGAATTTGAATCCTTAATGTGGAAATTATGCAAACTATGCTGAGTAGACTTAATAGAAAATGCATATATACATATTAGTTTCATTCAAAACTATTAGATTACTTATAAAGTTAAATTTTATTTTTTTTGAAAATGAAACATGAAACATGCACTCCAATATTGGTATACAACAATGGCCTCTCCCTTAACTTCTTTATCAGAAAATCTAAGAGTATTCATCAGATGTAAACTATATATCATCTTGTCTTTATCTTTTTGACCACAATCATTATTCATATATTTCACATTTTAGTGGGTTCTACTATAAAACCCTTTTTAGTTGTACGGTGGTTGTCAAAGCAAATTAAAATATTCCATGAAAAAATGTATTTTTTTATTTCCTTTCTACAAAATTGCAAAAGTCGTTGAATCGTTATTTACCCTCAAACATTCAATTATAAAATTCAAGTTCTCAAACTTACACAAGTATATGATTAAAATTGATTGTCTTCTCAAACTTACATATTTGTAAATACTGTAGTATTTAACATTTGGAGTTGTAATTTCTAAAACTTTGAATATGTACATTTAAGTGCCAAAATAGAATGGAGAAGCTTTAGATTTTTATATATATATTTATACAAACATGTTGAATGAGAGACAAAATTAGGTGGGGCAACCCGAATTTTGGTTTGTTGGAAGTGACAATTGGAGGCATTGATCACATGGAGGCAACCCATAGAGGCCCATTGATTTTTTTTCCCCCACCAAATCAATAGTAATATGAAAACCCAAAATTCCTCTACTGAACTGCCTATTTCTTTGCCATAATTTGCTTCACGTGTAAATTAATTATTTTTCTTCTTTCATTTTCCCCCACAATCTTATTTTGGTCTTTGAATTCATTAAGACTTTGGTTCCTAGTTTGATTGCAGGATTATGAATTTTACATGTCTTTCTCATTTAATTTTAGAAAGATTTTTTTTTTCATCTTTTAAACGGAAACTATAATCGATATGTACATTGTTTAATCATTCGTGAATTAAAATAGCTTAGTTTAACTAACTAAATATGTGTTAAAAACCAAAAAAAATTAGTAATTCAAATTCTACGTACTCATCCCTATTGAAAGATACTTTGGTTTGTTTTTTTCAAATTGATGTAGGTTGGATATCATATTTGTTTTCAAATGGTTTTTGTTTTTGTTTTGTAGGCATGCAATTGCCTTTCATCTTCTTATTAGTGGGAAACTTCCAATTTTTTTAAGGTTAATAAATGATTAATATGAAATTTTACATCCGACCAAAATAATGGTAATAAGTTATGTATAAAAGCTTAATCCAAGTCCTGTGAGAGATTCATAGAAGCTCAGTCACAATAAGTACCTAAGAAGATGAAGATTTCGAAAAAGTGGCCGAAACCCATTGATGGCATCTTCAAACTCAATTGCTGACACAACTTGAAAAGAAAATCCTCCATTGATGTGGTTTCCAATCAATTAACTTTAATTTTTTTTTCTCAGTACAATCAAAAACTTCAATAAAACTTATAATTTTAAATATATAAATGCACGTTGAATTAAACTCATCTTAAAAATTGATTATCAACTTAAAATTTGATATAATAAAAAATATCATACCACGGAAGAAGATTTTATGTATAGTATTGGATGGTATAATAAGAAAAAAAAAAATGAGAAACTCATTGTGATTTTAAAAGTGGAATATGGTTTTAATAGATGGATCCCACATCATATTTTAAACAACTTTTTTTTGGGAGATACATATATATATTCTCCTATATCAATAGAATACGATAGAACTTGGATATTTTATAGTTAAAAAGCAAAATAATGTAATAAAGAATATATAGTAAAAATGGGCTTTAACTACTTTTAAATAGTTAGTGATTGACATATTTGTTGCGATCTATGACATTTTAAAAAGTTAGGAACTATTTTTTTTTATTCTTTTGATAAAAATTTAAAGCTTGAAAGTTATCATAAATTTTAATTAATAGCACGTATATTTCAATCGCTTTCAACTTATAGGGTTTTTCATTTACAAAATTCTTGAAGGCATGTGCATTAGATGAAAGAAAATTATAATGAGTGTCAATTTTAAAATATTATATTGCAACTATTATCTTTGGATATTTGTGATTTTACAAGTAAATTTTTTAAACTTCAAATTTTATTTACATTAATGAGTAATTGTTATGAATTCCAAAAAAAAAAAAAAAAAAAAAAAAGAATTAAAACTATTTATGCATATAAAAGAAAAAAACTTAAATAAACTATATAGATAAATTGAGAGATTCTGCTATAAACAATTTCAACCATTTTCATCTAAAACTGTTTACCCCTAAAGTTCCTTGTTTATAAATTCTAACTACTCACAAGCAATAACTTCTCTATGTTTGTATGCATTAATCTCCCATCTTCTAGAACATTTGAAATAAATAATAAAGCAAATTATTGAGTATGGCAAAATGGCTCCAATATATCCTCATAGTTAGCTTTGTTATATTTTTT
The DNA here is from genome assembly GCA_025688845.1 of Cucumis hystrix. Taxonomy (NCBI): domain Eukaryota; kingdom Viridiplantae; phylum Streptophyta; class Magnoliopsida; order Cucurbitales; family Cucurbitaceae; genus Cucumis; species Cucumis hystrix. The sequence continues at coordinate 791,443 of JACWES010000016.1, forward strand.
TTATTAACTTAAAATAATTAAATTTAGTTAAAATATATGTCAAACACAAATCTTAACTAACACTAACTTAGTTCAACCTAAACATTCTTGTTCACGTTGTTGGTCATTTGAACACTCCTTACTTCTTTGTTTATATTCACATTTTTTCCCTTGCAAGAATTAATTATCTTATAATCTTCTAAATTGAGTTTAGGTCACGTTTATCTTAACTAAAACCCATTCCATCAATGGTAAAGTAAAAAGTGAGCCTCAATTGATTATGCTCGAAATTTGTAATAAAATTGAAGAATGAAAAGTGCTCAATCTGATCGTAGTTAAAAATTAAGTGAGACCCACTCCATTTATTATTATTGTTATAGATATTGTTACTAAAAATTATGAATCTTCCACAATATTATTATATTATTGTTAGTATGGGTAACGATAACAATAAAATATGAAGATCAGACAACAATTTACAAATAAATAGACAACATCAAAAGACTACAAAATAGAATTTCAACCTATTTGTGTTTAAAATCAAATGTAGATAAGTAAACACAAAACACACAAAGGGAAAAGTTGAAAAAAACAAATAAAGAAGGGAAAGTAAAACAAGTGGGCGATGCGTGTTTATTTCGTGTGTATTTGAAAATATTCCATCTAAACTCCATTTCCATCCATACTTTTTTTGGTTTCTATGTTTTGTATCCCGTTTTTATTTTATCTATAAATTTTAGATGTTACATGGACGTTTGGTCTTTTTAAAGTTTTGTATTAGAACTTAACTCCATATATAGGTTTCAAATGCTATAATATTACCTTGAACTTCAAGTTTTGTTTCCACTTTTTTTATTGCTAGGATTTCATTTTAGAATTGAGTAACAAATTAAACCAAAAACTCCTACTTTCAAATATAAAGCTAAGGTCATAAGATTTTAATAAACCTATCAAAGTAACTTTAAACTTAAATAACTTGTAAATGTTTTCATTTTTCATAACTAGAGCACATTGAAATAGTTTTTCGAAATTGAAATTGATGAGCAAGTAAAATTTTGATTCTTTTTTTTTTTTTTTTTTTTTTTTTAATATCATACATCCAAACTATGGATTTTCTAAACTTTATTAATATCAAACTAACAATCTAACAATCTAACATTCTAACATGTGTATATGTATTATATATAAATAATGGAGCAGGAGAAGAAGAGTAGCCGACTATGGCGCGTGATGATGAAGATCAAAACTGGGTCCCATCCACCGTGTTCCTCGTGAATTTTATGGTTGATAAAACAAAAAATATCCACTTCCCCAAGTTGTGCCACTCTCAATTGCCACCAAATAAACACGCCTTTACTTTTCAATATAACTCAACATATACACACACACCTACATATTCAATTTTTGTTTAAAATTCATTATCTTCTTCTTCTTCACCCCCATTTCTCTCATCCCAATATGGAGCCCTTCTCCAACTTCAACTTGGAACTTTGTCTCTCTCCTCCCTCTTCCTCTCCTTCCACCACCACTACGACCCTTGCCCCCGCCTCCAACTCAACTTCCCAACACAACCATATCACTCCCATCGGTCTCTTCACACCTGATCTTACCGAGATCCAGGTACCATTTCAACTCTCTTTCTTTTTCTTTTCTCTCAAAGCCACAGCGCTATGTTAATTAAATCATTCACCATCAACCCCAAAACTTAAGTTTGTACATCAATTCGTGACTTAACATGCATGGTGTGAAAGTAGGAGCTTTTGTGTTCAAATTTCAAAACTGTGTGATGCATTTCCTATCAATTTTTTTTTTTTTTTGGTTGATCAAGAGTGCGTGTATATATATATGTATTTACTTATCCCATATTGTTGTATTGTTTGGATTAATGTAGGCAAAGGCAATAATAGTACAAGCCACGAGACAAATGGAGGCCGAGAGATCCAGATGGACGACATGTCGAATTAGTTCATCGGCAGAAAGAGTATTGATGTCGGGCGGGGAAGCTAGCCCCTCCATGAGGAGATCATTGCAGAGGTTTTTACAAAAGAGAAAGCTTCGCATCCAAACACTTTCACCCTACGCTCACTAACTTTCCAAATTTTGGAATAATCGTGGCTTCTTAATTCTCTCTTCCCTTTTGTCATTTTTCTTCTTTAGCTAGCTAGGAGCTAAGTCTGTGTTTTTGGATGGTACGTCTTGTATTTGTGCATACTTGGAGCTTATTAATTTTCCAATACATTATACCTACTTGCATTTCTCAATTAGGATGCAGTGATGTTCTTGGATAAATAATATAACTAAAATAGTCTTACGCTCATAGATTTAAATGAACTTCCATCTCTAAAGTTAAATGTATGTGTGTAATAGGCTTTTAAGTTTGTATTTAGTGGATCGTGATTTTTTTTTTAAGAAATTTTGAACTTGTCAATATATAGCCTACTAAATATAAAAATGGAAAGAATTTATTAAACATCTTTTTAGATACAATGGATTCCTTCAAATTTTTCGAAACTAAAAAGAACAAAGATCTTACCATTGAATAAGGATGAAAAAGATAGAGATCTACATAATTTTGATTTGATTAAAGAGAACAAATGAAAGTAAACCTAAAATCTAATGTTGTAGATGGATAGAGGGCGGAAAACATATCGTCATACATCCAAAACAGTCATTCAAATTAAAATATATAACATAAAAATCGAACCTAGGAATATATATCAGTGTGAAGGTATCGCGGTATTACAAATCTTCGAATTGGTTCATTTTAATTAGCTCAATTTTCTCTTTAGTGATCAATTCGTCCTCTTTGACTCTCAAAACCTAAAAAAAAATCAAATTGAAATGTAAAAATTATAAAACGGTACCAAATTAAATGAAATTATGATGTCAATCACGGTGTTCTACTCGTTCCGGAAGGACCAATTACAAGATCTAAAGCATCAAAGATTCAACAATCATTCATTCTTCTTGTACAAGAATGGATAGGGTCGGTTCACCGTGAATTTCATGTGCCACATACTAATAGAGGTGTAATCGGGTTGGGTTGGGAGACATTCTCAACCCAACCCATATTTTCGAGTTATATGGGTTGATAACCCGAATAACCCGAATTTAGCTTACAACCCAACCCAACCTAAGCCATAAAATATGGCTTGGGTTGGGTTGGGTTGTCGGGTTGTTAGGATGAAAGAGAAGATGACTGGAGATGAGATCTGCGAAGATGAGATCTGATAGAGATGGATGGGGAAGATGAGATCTGATGGAGGAGAAAAATGGAAAGAAAAACGGAGGAGAAAAATTGAAAGAAGCGTGCGATGAGCCAAAGAAAACGAAGGAGAAAATTAAAAGAAAAACGAAGGTGGACGCCGATTATGAGGGGAAGATGAGATTGCCAAAGAAAACGCCGATTGTGAGGGAGAAGTTAAGGTGAGAGAGTGAGATCGAGGAGAAAAATTGAAAGAAACATGCGACCAGACAATGGACGACGATTGTGAGGGAGACGATTGAGGTGAGAGTGGGACCAAGACGGAAGAGAAAAATTGAAAGAAAGGTGAGGTCGAACGGCAGACGCCGATTGTAATGGAGACGATTGAGGTGAGAGTGAGATCAAGACGAAAAAGAGAAATTGAAAGAAAGTGGAGCGTGAGGTGAGCGACGCGCGAGGGAGGAAAGAAAGTGAAGCCTTGACCTAATTCTTTTATTTTATTTATTAAATAAATAATATATATATAATTCGGATTGGGTTGGGTTGAACAGAAATTTTCAATCCTCCAACCCGAGACCCAACCCAAAAAGAAAAAATCAAAATTTTTAAACCCAACCCAACTCACATTTTAACCTAACTCAACCTAACCCTTATAATATAGGTTGGATAGTCCAGGTTATTCGAGTTCAACCCATATTGTTACACCCCTACATACTAATACAAGAGACGAAGGACCATTTGGAGATTTGAAGGTCAATGTTTTCTCAATTGAAGTGGACTATGGGGTAGACATTAAGATTCCTTGAAGCCAACAATTTGAAGACCTCATGACTTACTTAATATCACATTTTTATTGTATTTTCATTTGTTTTAATTTAACAAGTTAGAGTAACTACCATTAATAGCTTAGTATTAAAGATGTGGTTGGAAATTAGTTGTTGGAAGATAAAAAGATTAGTTAACGTTTTAAAGACTTTTTGTATTTTCATTAATTAGGATAGAACTTCTACAAAGCTATATAATGCCTTTATCCTTTCATTTGTAAGCACAAAACTTTTGATGAATGCAATTTGAAATATCATTTTGAGAGTTTTTCCTTAATTTGCAATTCTTGTGATAGAATGTATGCGAGCCATTCATTCTAACATTGATCAAGTTTGATTGTGGAGTGACTCAATTTAGAACAAGATCTTCAAATCTTGCTTCTAGATCTTCAATCTAAGAGGTAATCTAATCATAACTTTCTCTTGGTTGATCAAAATTAGTATGAAAAGGTGTTAGTTTCTTATTTCAAAGGTTTTTGCTACATTAATAGCTTAGATCTTTGGATTTGGGATTATGATTGCCTTATCAAATTAGATAGCAAGTTCTATCATAACATATTAATTAAAATATTAAAAATGAAAGCAACAATTATATCATTCTGATAATACATCAAATAATTGTTTTAAATGAAAAAAATGTTTGAAGTATTTTCAACTATAGCTTAATAGCATTGAAACAATAACATTTTGTTATATTTGTAAATAAGTTAGCTAGTTTCTTTACCTATTTAGTTAGGTTTTGTTTTATTTGGATGTTTTAGTACAGAATTGTTTTTTTATCAAATACAAACCAATATTTCAATTTTGCACAAAAAGAGAACCAATCCTAACCATTGGATTGGCTCGGTCTTTTATTTCTAGGGTCTTTTCTGCAATCCTAACCTATTGAGGCAATGTATCATGTATGTGTGGAGGAATGGAGGGTGTTAAGGGTCACGATTTTTTGTACTCCTATATGTAATACATATGGCAAATTGGCATCTTCCTTCTTTCTGTTCAACAATAGAATCTTTACATTTTTCCCTATGTGAGAAAGATCAGGTTAGTCATATTTCAAAAAGAAAAAGGTGATCAGTGAAAGTTGATGTGATTTTAGACACTTCATATAAGATTATTTTAATAACCATCAAATCAAAACAACTATATAACTAATTACCCTAACATATATAATTGACATCTATATTATCTCGTGTTTTAAATCCTCACATTCCTACTTGTTACTAATTGTGTTAGAATAAAAGACAAACATCATAAATTCTTCTCTTTTTTTTTTTGAAGAAATATCATATTTATGAAGTGAACCGAAGTAATCCAAAGTAATGCTTATTTTGATCTATTTCGAACAAAAAACACAATGGATATTGTGGTGGTGTTGTCAAATCTTTTAGCAAGGTTTTCTTTTATTATCGTAATCGTTCTTATAATTTTGTTACTCATTTTGTCGTTTGCTGCTCATAAACATTTTTTTATCTCTAATCTTTTCTATTAGGAAGATCGTGATGCATGTTGGAATGACGTTGATCTAATTGAATGTTCTCCATGAGAACTTGTCTTATAGTTAGTTTTTGATTTAATGAAGTTTATTTTGTAAAAAGAAAAAATAGTTTATCATGTGTTCAAACAACAATATTGAGAACGAGGCAAAGAAGAGATGATAGAAACTTTTGTTTTCAATCAAAAAGAAGACCTAGAAGAAGATGCCAAAGCTCTTTCAAATACATAATAGACACAAAGCATACCCTTATTGCAAATTTAATCATTCTATCAATAGTAGTTTCCCATTTCTTAGGCATCAGTCTTTGTTCTCTGACAAAGGACAAGCAGCCCACCAAACTGAAAAGACCTGGCTTTCCAGTTCCATCCTTTCTCCTATTAGATGCCCCCACCAAAATTTCAAAAAATAAAAATAACCTCATGTTTGCATGAAGATTTAATTTAACTTCTTGTCATGTCAACAACCCGACTCTGTTATCAACTTTGTCTTACTTACTTTTTACCATATAGAAATGACTAATGGAATAAATGAGCTCAGTTTCATACACACCAACCAACCAACTAACAGCTTTTCAAGTGAAACAAATTTAAAATTAAAAAAAAAAAAAAAAAAAAAAAGAACTACAACAACAAACAAGAACACAAAACAACTTCAACAACAAAAGCACAAAAGGAAAGCAAAAGATTTTTGTCCCAACTTGGATGATTACTTCTAGTAGAAGTTGAGCTGTGATCATCTTCCCATTGGTTCCAAGCTGGTTGTATTTTCTTGCTATTTTCTTCACTCTCATTTCTTTTTCCTCCATTGCTATTCAAACAATATGGTGTTTCGTCATCAGAATCAACGACTGACATATTATTGTTCCAACACACCCCATAATTCCCTCTTAAATCTAATCTTTTACCAAGTTTTTTCACAAACCCATTTGTGAAATAAACCACTCCACTTAATTGATTATGGCTTAAGTTCAACAAATCCAAGTTTGGGAGTTTCCCCAATTCTTTTGGAATTCTCCCACTTAGATTGTTGTGGGATAAAGACAGAGCAGTGAGGGTTTTCAAAGAAGAGAGTGACATAGGTATTGAACCTTCAATTCTACATTCTGATAAACTTATTGATTTGAGCTTCCCAAGACTTTCTACGAACAATGGCACGACAGAATTCAAAGGATTGTGATCTAATATCAAATATTCCAAATTCTTCAAGCCTTCAAATGATTTAGGGATGGGCCCATTTATGAAGTTGTGGCTCAAATCAAGCAATACTAACCTATGCAACATCCCCAAATTTAAGGGTATCTTCCCTCGAAGTTGATTTGAGCTCAAATCAATCTTTTGGAGGAGTTGTAATTGTCCTAAAGAAGAAGTTAACTCACCTTCAAGTGCATTCCTACTGAGGTCCAAAATGCTCAAACTTTTCAACCCACCAATGGATTGAGGAACTTCACCACTGAACTTGTTGTAACTGAGATCAAGCTGTTCCAAACACACCAACCCACCAATGGATAGTGGAATCACCCCATTTAAACTGTTTTGAGAGAGACTTAAAACTCTTAAACTTGCCGCATTCCCCAAACTTGAAGGGATTTCCCCTGAAAGAGAAGGGTTGGATTGAAGAGACAAATGCTCTAAATAGAGCAATGAATCAAACAGAGCAGGAAACAGAGCAACTGATGAAGATGTAAAACAGTTCAAGATTGAAAGTGATTTCAAATAAGGAAGCTTAAGCAAGGAATGGGATAAATTAGCAGAGATTTTGCAAGGTGGGTCTAGAATATCAGGGCCAATATGAATCTTAGTGACATGAAAGAAAGGAGGGGATAGACCAATTTCACATTTAACACCAGGCCATGGAGTGTCAGAACAAGGAAAAGGGTGGGCTTGAGGCCAATCAGGGTCATTTAAGAGAGAACCCATGACTTCAAACAGCCCCAAAAGCTCTTGCTGTTCCATTTCTTGAGTTGCAATGGTGTTTGAAGAAATGAGGAGTAATGTAAAGAGGAAAAGAGAGGGGGGAGCCATGGGAGAAATGACGAAGATGGGAATAAGAAGAAGAATAGGGAATTGGGTATTTGTGGGGAAAGGAAGAGGAAGAAGGTGTGTCAGTGAAGGAAAGGGAAATGTCAGTAGGGAAAGTGGAAGTGAAAAGAGAGAAGAGAAAAGAGTTACTAATAGAGGAAATATTTGGGAAAATGGCTTTTTTTTTTTTTTCAAAAAGAGAAAAATGGTGGAGTGTGTAAAATGATGGGACTTGGGCTTCATTTTTCAGAAGCTGTATTGAAGCAGACAGAACAATGATGCCTAGGCAGCAGCACATAACAGAACAGACCTAAAATCTCTCTCTAGACATTTGGAAAACTGGGTTTTTTGTTATAGAAAAATTTTCTTTTTATTTTTTATTTTTTATTTTTTAGAAATGAATTATGATTTCTAATTTAAATTTTTCAAAAACAATGGAATTAAGTCAAGGCAGAACCAAACGAAACTAAAACTCTAACCAACGATAAGAAAAAAATAAACCTTCACCCTTGATCCTTGCAGTCCATTCGGGGGTTCAGCACTGGACTTGATCGAGAACAATCGGTTCCCAGCTGCAGGTTTCGGCATGGACGATGGTTTTCCAAAAGGGGAAATGAATTTTTTGGAAATGGGTAGCAAAGAAAAATAAGGTTGAAAAGATTTTGTTTCGAGAGTGGGCAAAATTCTGGCCGGTGAGGAGAAAAGGAAAGACATGGGGTTCCGATTCCAGGGATCTTTCTTAATGATTGTTGGAAGAACAAAAAGATTGTGAGGAGATTGAAGGGTAACGTCACAAATGCAGAATGTTAAATCAAAACAGACGAAATGGCCAATTGAATTTTTTAAAAAGTTTGATATGCCTGCAGTTTCCTTGTTTCTGTACAGAAATGTTGTAGAAAGAGTAGAACGATGAAATAGTTCACTTTGTTTTTCTCTTTACAAAGTAACCAATGACTTAAAAAGAAGACATTGCACAACAAACAAATGACCAATAGAAAATAATACGCAATAAAAAAGAACAAAAAAGAAAACAATATGCATTTTTGTTTTCAAATTCTTGGTCAAATCGCAATTCATAAATGAAATTTGGTTCATTCTCCACGATAATATGGTGAACTAAATAACATAAGTTTCAGTGTCATGGGAGATTAAAAGCCTTGCTAGCTCAAATTCTGAATGCAAAGGCTTTTCCCATGTGATGGAACCCACAGAACCAGCCAAAGCACCATGCTTCTTCCCAATGCAAGAAGATTCAGTGTATCTTCTGATTATGTACGGAATGCAGTAGGAAAAATGATATGAAGTTGTAATTCAAGCTAAGGTTTTGTTGCATAAACCAAAAACTTAAATGGATAAAACACAAAATGCATCCTATTCCTACCTTATGCCTACTACATTGCTAACAATACACTTACTGCAGCACCAAGATACAGGTTAGGTTGTAGCCAAATTTCAGAACAAAAAAATATATTCAGATTTCTGCATATCGAGAATTCGGTGAAACGCACCTAAGTTTATTAACTCAACTAATCCACAAGAATTTGTGATATGAACACTCTTGGCAGAGGTCCATTGACTCCATCACCATCATCAGCAGCATTCAAAATGAGCTATTTCCACCAACATATTACATTGAACCAAGCAAGAAAGGGCCAAAAACAGTGTAAATTGGACGTATGGTTACCTGTATTCCGTTTTCCCTGTTGTTGGGTCCAAAATTACCCATCGCTCATTCCATTTCCTCAACTGCAAACATTGTAATAGAGAAAACTAGATTTGCTACAATGAAGACTCATTGCCATCAAAAATGCTGTATAAGAACAGAAACGCAGAAAATAGAAGACTGATCAAATGTGACCACAATTCTGCATATGCGCACTATAAAACAGTCTGAGAATACTATCACATCGACGGCCATATTCACAATCACAAATATGCCGACAGTTAGATCACGAACATGGGCATTTCTCACATTTCTAATCTCCTTGAAATCACAAATCCCGACGTCCTAATCTTAATAAGTACTTCTAAGTGATTTAATTAAGTCTTCAAATATCACTAAAACAGTCTAATTTCCACAATTAAACGAGTTGTCCATGAAAATTTGAAAATCCTGCAACAAATGAAAAACCAATGCCAGACGAGTCATCAACAAAAGTTTCCCAGTCTTGATAATGGCTAGCGAAATTCAGCTATCAGAGCCGCCCAGTTCACAAAATGAGGGAACGGGGGAGGCAAAAAAATGAAATAATAATAATTCACCTACATCAATAGAAAACCAACAACTTTTTTGCCGGACAAACTCCTCGAACAAGCCCCCAATTTAATCACCTAAAATTCGACGAGAAAGATTTAAATGGAAAGAGTTGCAATGCATTAGTTAACGATCGTTAGTTAACGAGAAAGATTTAGAAGGGGACCCTGCAACAAATTCCGACCAGACCCAGAGGCCAGCTGCCGCTTGATCTTCTCCAAACTGTTTTCGGCATCTTCCGCTCTCTCCACCAACAACAATCATAAATTAAAAACATGTTGAGCCAACAAAGATACACACCAGCAAATTTTTGAACATAGGACCTCCTAAACTATCTACTCACTTTTGAACATAGGACCTCCTAAACTATCTACTCACTTTTGAGCATAGGACCTTGATAGAACACTGATGTACTGTTTCTATTATATTGATATTTGAAACTCAAAGTTACAATAAAAAGAAAATTACAGAGAAATTACAAACAACAAGCAAAGAAACCCTCCTAATCCAAAACAGAAATAAACACAGTTCGAAATACTACAATTTAAACCAGAACAAGATCGTTGAAATTGAATGATCAATCCATAAAATAAGCAGTGGGTTTGCTGAAATTGAATGATCAATCCATAAAATAAAAATGAAGTTGGAAGTAGAAAAAATGGAAGGAAGAAAAATACCCCAAAAGTTCTAAAAGCAATATGATCATAACAAATTGTATCATGATGAACAGATCGAACAAGCCCCAAAACAGATTTTGCAGTGGGATTCCGACTCGGATAAACTGACTCCATGCTCACCAAAACATTCCTAAGAAAGGATTCAGCTTCCTATCAACATGCATCACAACCCACAACGTTAAATTCTTCAAAACCAATGCAATTAAATCAAAGCAGAAAAAAACAGAACAAGAACTCTAACCAGCGATAAGAATAAAATGATCCTTGCAGTCCATTGGGAGGTTCAGAGAACAATCAGTTCCCAGCTGCAGGTTTCGGCATGGACAATGATTTTCCGAGGAGGGAAATTAAATTTTTGAAAACGGGCAGTGAAGAAAAATAAGGTTGAAAGGATTTTGTTTGGAGAGTGGGCAAAATTCTGGCCGGTGAGGAGAAAAGGGAAGACATGGGATTAGGTTTCCAGGGATTTTGTTATGCACTTAATCATGTGACTATTTCGACCCATCACGCCTAAATCAGTTCATTGAAGAGAATGGTTATAAACTGAATTCTGAAGGTGGTGTTTTAAAAGGTACATGACACAACTACTCTTCTTTTACCTCATATTTTTCCTATGTTGATCTAATTGTTAATAGACAGTTACCTATAACCAAATAAATATTTTCAACAATTTTATATTCTTCTTTAATTTATATTCACTTTTGTTCAAAGCTGTTTGTTCTTCGTTTTTCTCACGAAAATCACATAATTTATTTACTGTGCTTGTAAACGTGTAATGATTATTTTATCATTTCATGTGAACAATACTATTTTGTTACCATTTACTCTCTTTGCTTTTTACTATTGAGATCTTATGCTAATTAACTCAACATTTAAAATATTATTATCTAACTATCATATATACATATACATACATACATATATAAATGTAATATAATGAATTAAAATGGTTTTGTTGCTTTACTATTTATAAACGAAGAGCATTATAAATATATTATTGAGGAAACTTCTTTCGAAATTAGAAGTGTCATTAGATTTTTGGTTAGTTAAGCACATTTTCCTCCCGAATAGTAGTTGAAATACAACTTTTTTTTAAGAAGAAGATACCGAATCCTTCAAACTAGGATAAACCTAGGATAAGAGTCATTATCTATTAACATAGAGTTAAAGTTACAAGGTTGAAGGCTAGAGGAAAGCCCGGAACAACCTAATCTAACAAAGCTTAAAGTTAAGAGTTGGTAGTAGCATCATATTGGTTACAAGATGAATGATGCCTAGACCAAACTCCGATCAGTTACCTATGTCTTCCTACAAGTTAACAATAGACCTTGATTTATCCTTAAAAATTTTATTGTTTCTTTCTATCCAAACAATCCGAAGTAAGCCAGTTATAGATGGAGGAATACACATTAGAGAGCTCCGTTATGGATGGAGGAATACACATCTTTTTCTCGTGGTCATTTTCCACGTGGGCATTCTCCTCATGGTCATTTCCCTCATGCTTCTTCTTGTTCCGACTAAAACACAAGCACAAATTATTCTTCGCCTTCGTATAGGTTTGCTTGAAGATTAAAAGAGTCCTTAATTTATCTCGACAGCACACATAGAAGCAATTGAAATTATTAATCTTCTTGTCATTGCGACTTTCATGGTCATTTGAACTTGAGATTTCTTCTACTTTTTCGTAGTATAGCGTGAAGGAATCCAGCAAGTGTTGGGTGGCCTGATCAGATTTCAATCGGTTCCCAACAACTTTCATTACCGTGCTTACGCAAAGCTTTACTGCTATGGTTGAACTTGTCAGGATTTGGGCACTGATTGACAAGTTTACCGAGATTGTTAAATAACTCTGAAACTTCTTTATCACTGCCACCAATATTAATTTTGATAAAAGACTATCGTATGCAAATAAACGACTCTACTTAAAACCTCAAATTCCTTGCATATTTTATGCATGATAAGGTCTTTTAAATTTTGTAAATATGGATCAGAATAATTACTTTTTCAAAAAATAAATAAATAGCCCAAAATAGAAAATAAGGGGAGACGTTTAAAAGTTGAAAATACACAAAAATTAAAAAAAAAAAAAAAGAAGTATAAAAACCAAAAACGAATTCGAACCAAAGCTAAACGAAATACAGGGAATAAATATTATGAAAACTAAATACAGATATAAAAGGAAGAGTCAGATAAATTAAGGGAAGAAAGCTGGAAGAAAGGAAATTCGAGGTGAGAAAGTGTACCTTCTTGCTTGTGTGCAACTTTTATGGAAGAAAGAGAGGAATTTGGGAAGAAAAATTTATTAAGATGCTTAAGAGAATAGGGGTTGTGAAAGTGGAACTCTGCTTGAATTAATTAACTACGTACCCAGGTTTTCTGATAACCAACCAAAGGGTGAGGGTTGGCTAGCTATATATAAAACATTTAAGAGCACGTATGTGGGTGTGTCTTTTTGTTTTTGGTTTATTTATCTTTACTTTATGTGTACATAAGGTACATCTAAATATCTCAATTAAGTTGACACAAACATAGCATCTTCATCATATCTCGAAATCAAAATTAGCTTCATTCATCAACACAAATAGATGATATCGATTTAGCCCCACTAAGAGAGCATCGTCCTAAAGAGAGTACTGTAATTGGTGTTGCTATTTTATCTTTCCACACAACAATAATTAATGGTTTAACACTTTATGTCAAATTATCATAAATGGATAAAATTTCTTTCTACATGTGAAGTGGAACAACCATGTTATAAAGGAGACAAACGAATGGGTTGGATATTATTCATGCGAGATTATAAACAAATGTAGGAAAAATAAACTTATACCTCAAACTCTCTTCACATATTAAAGCTAAAGAAATCATCGATTATAAAATAACAAACGAACAATAAAAAAAGAGAAAAAGAGAACATAGAAAAATATACTAGTTCACTCAGCCAAACTTAGGATTATATTCAATCTTTTTACAAGAGTAAGAATATAATACCCGTGCTACATAAATGCCTCTTTCCAAATAGTCGAACATGAACTATCCATGCATATCTTGGAATAAACAAGAGAAACCCTAATTAAACCCAAATAGAAAATACACTGCAATCTAAAATATACTTAAAGAAACAAAAAGAAGTTTTAATGTTGTGGGTTTTTTACTGATCTTCTTCAACAACAAAATAACTTAACACCACACTTCAATTTTTCCTTCCACGAATTGGATTTTTAAAAAGTTTTCACTACAGATTTATCTTTTTTGGTTTGACAAGTAACAACATGTGAACGCCCAAATGCAAGGTTTTATTAAAAATTTAAAATATACTTTTTTTAAAAAAAATTATAATACATAAATATATATATTTTTATATTTATAACCTAATTTATTTTATAAACTTGTTTAGAGTTTGGAACATTTTATAAAATAGGGACATTTTTTAAAATAGTAAAATAAATTAAAATATTTACAAAGTATAGCAAAATTTTAGATTCTTTCAATATAGTTATTGATAGACTTATATCACTGTAGCATATCAATGACTATCAGAATTTAAAAGTTTTGTTATAGGTTGTAAATATTTTGTAAAATTTGCTATTTTTAAAAATTTCCCTTAAAAATATCATAGAAATTGTGCTAGTAAATTATTTGTTTAATAGACATATTAGGTATTTGTAATATACACAATAAATCAAACATTTTTAATGATATTTTCAAATACATATATTATATTTTTCATTATGTTCTTATTAAAGAATATTTTTTCCTAAAATATTTTCTACATAACACATATATAATATTTTCTACGTAAAGTAAATTATTAGAACAATAAATTTTTAAATGAAAAAAAAGTTGTTGGAAGTATGTGTGTGTTTTTTTACATATTGTTAATAATCTTTTTTATACTAATAACCATAAGTTATTAATTATCTATATTTTTTTTAAACACAACCCATGATTATGAAATACAATAAAAATAAATCTTAGAATCACCCATTCATCTTCACGTGATAAAACAAGTGCAAAGACAATTTCCAAATCAAACTGCTATATGTAGTCAAAATGCAATATATTACCATGAGTAGCAATTAATTGGCATCGCCATAGCAAAAGTCTTGTACTTACTATTTGTCGAATAGGAAATTTTAAATAAGATATTCTTGAAACTACTCTAATGATTGTTGTGTATACTTACCCTAATCAACAATACCCCAATACGAAAATCTTTGTTAATTTTGTTAGCTAGTGACTTTTGGTGTCTCATTTCTCTATTTTGGTTTTTGTCTCAATGGATTGGTTTTTACGTGCCTTGATGCTCCAATGGCGCGGCCTCAAACATTCTCATATTTTTATATTGTTGTCTGTCATTGCAGACTTTAGAGAAATATATTTTTCAATTAGCATAATGACTTTTGTATAGTAAATTAAATTTGTAGAATGAAAAGAGACCTTAGATGCAAAAAAATTATTTATTTATTATTAGAGTGAATTGCCTAATTAATGTAGTTAATGGATGGTTTTGTAACCATAAAAAAAAATAATGAAAATAATTTTCTAAAAGAATGAATGAAAATTTGCGAGTTAAAAGGTTTTAGGAATTAAAAAAAAAAGTGTAACATTATATTAAAAAATGAAAATCAAAATGGGTTCCAACAATAACCAATCAAAAACCGAATTTTAATCTCCTCCAATTTTACCAACAAAAAAACAAGTCGAATATGGTCCCGTAGATCCACACTCTTTGTCATAAGAGATATAGCAACGTTTTTAGGAGTTATTTTGAAAAATGGCAAAACTACTTTTTCTTTTGAATTTTAGCAAATAGCATTTTTTGCACGTTCATGGTATTTTATAAAATACCAAAATATTCAGCTTCTCCATCTGTAATTATTTCGTTTCTACGTTGTAATTAATTTATGTTATACATTTATAAGCTTTTCATTATTTTTTACTTAAAAAAGATACATCAACCCATATCATAACTTTTTTCTTAATATCTCAGGACTCAACTAATTGATTCAGCATTTTAATAACTTTATTCAATCTTACTAATTTCAAAATAACCAAATTCAATTTGAATTTCAAAATAACCAAATTGAATTTAAAATAACAAAATTATTATTTTTTAGAATTTGAGAATCTCAACGATAGGTTTTGTATCAAAATAACCTTAATTGAATTTAAAAATTCAAAAATATCAACTTGTTCGCTATCTTTCTCTCAAAATAACATTAATGGGCTTGAATATCAAGATAACTAAATTATTATTTTAAAATTGGGAAAATCTGAACATTAAAAAATATCAACTTGTTCGCACACACGCACACACACACAGACGTACACACGCACAGATGCACAAAAACACACGCTCGCGCACGGTTGCACGCATGCACGCACACATGCACACACAAACACACGCACGAACGCACGCACACGAACGCGTGCGTGCACACACGCGCACACATGCACATATGCACAAAGATGTGTAAATAAATTAAAATTAAAAAACAATTACATTAATTGTGTTTAGAAAGACGTTTAAACCATGTTCATTTGACTTAATAACATTAATTAAATTATAATTACTATCAATATTGGTTTAAAAGTGTCATTAGTGTAATTATTTCAATATAATGTACTCTTATCCAATTTACCAACAAAAAACAAGTCGAATATGGACCAGCAGATCCACATTTTTTGTTATAAAAGATATAGCAACATTTTTATGGGTCATTTTGAAAAATGGTAAAACTATTTTTTTTTTTAATTTTAGCAAATAACATTTTTTTGCACATGCATGGTATTTTATAAAATACCAAATAATCAACCTTCTCCAACTGTAATTATTTCGTTTCTACGTTGTAATTATTTTATGTTATGCATTGATCAGGTTTTAATTATTTTTCACCTGAAAAAATTACATCAACCCATATCATAACAATTTTCTTAATATCTCGGGACTCAACTAATTGATTCAAGATTTTCATTTTATTCAATCTTACTATTTTCAAAATAACCTAATTGAATTTGAATTTCAATATAACCAAATTGAATTTCAAAGTAACAAAATTATTATTTTTCAGAATTCGAGAATCTCAACGATAGATTTTATATCAAAATAACCTTAATTGAATTTCAAAATTAAAAAATATCAACTTGTTCACTATCTTTATCTCAAAATAACATTATTGGCTTGAATATCAAGATAAATAAATTATTTGTAACGACCCAACTTTTCTATCTAAGTCGAAGTCATTATTTTAAACAAAACACTTTGATTGACACAAAATATAGTGAAATTTATTTGAAACCATAACGATAAAGGAAAACTTAAGTTCAGGCCCTATTTCAAACAAATAAAATTTAAAAAAATATTGTTTATAAAATACTATTCATAAACTCAGTTCAATCACAAAAAAAAAAAAAAAATTTAAACCATCAGCAGAAGCAGTTTAAAAGACATTTCTCCTATGGCAATCACGACTCCTTCTTATCCCTCGTCGGTCTATCCCTCGTGTTACCTTTGCCTGAAAAATTAAACATAAAAGGGTGAGTATAAATATACCCAGTTAGAGACCCACTACTGGTCCCGTTAGGGGTAAAAACTTTTAACTTCCTATTGGGAGGTACCCTGCATCATAACAATCTCGTGATCCCGTAGGATGCACATATCAGTCTAGTGTTCCCAAAGGATACACCCATCATCAGTCTAATGCACCCAAAGGATGCACTCATCAGTTTAGTGCTCCCGAAGGATACACTCATCAGTCTGGTGCTTCCGAAGGATGCACAATAGGTGGTGATCCCGTGGGACACCTGCAAGGCATACTACCCCATAGATAAAGCTAACAATTTCCCCTCATTCCTTCTAACAATTCATAACAATCATATCAAAGCACAATTAAAGCTGTCGACATTTATCTTTTACTATACATCTTTAGTCAAAACAAACACTAGTACACATCACAGTTCAGTACACCATACTGAACATCAGTTATCATATTTACATCTACTTATCAGCCAATCCCACCTCAGTTCAATAAAATTCACATAGTCAATCAGCCATTCTATTCAAATTTACATATCAGTCAATCCATCTCAGCCCAATTTAACATCTTAAATAGTCAACTCAAAATGCAGTCCAAGCTACCATCATCATATAACCATTTCGGTCCAACACATATACAGTCCATTTACTCATGCCAGTACATAAATCATTCATTAGCATAACGGTTCCTTGAACAGATAAACTTATACATAAGCATCACCCACATCGGTTCATTCAAATCAGTCAACAGTACATTACTTATACTTTAACATAACCATTAACCATCCTCAAATTCAGTCAATTCAACATTCTCAATTAGTATAATCCATCAACACATTCAGTTTACATATAACAATCGAGTTCTTTAATCATTGAAATCCACATATGGGTTCAATAGTAGAAATCCCTTACCTCAGTTTTATGCAAGTTCCTTGATCGAACTAACTTGAACAATCAACTCCTAAACATAAGTACACAGAAAATCAACAATTTTTCCAAATAATTTCATCTATCAAATTCACCCAAATGTGAATTTGTCACTTACCCAAGTAAATGGAGAATCGACTTCCAACGAAGCTTAGTGTGAAACTCAAGAATTCTAGCACCAATTCACCAATATCACCTTCAAGGATCAAATGACATCCAAACAATTAATTTAACATTAACGCTTACGGTAGCTATGAAACAACTATAAACCCCACAATTTATTCTTACCAAACGAACTTTCAACAAGGAAGAGGCAGCGACTTAGATCAGAGTGTGGCTTGGAGACTGGGAGGCAAATGGACTCGGGTCAAGCTTGGATCTTAACGAGAATAGGCGACAAACGATGTCAGCTTGACAGAGGAAAACTCTAATGTGCAATTTAGAAGAAGAAGAGGATCGGTTACGATGCTTCGGCTCCACCTAAGACAAGGAGACGAAGATGGAGATCGGCGGTGCGGGCGTCGAAGAAGGAGAACGAAAAAATAGAAGAAAGGTAGAGGGCGGCGACGACTTTAAGTTGTAACCCACAAAGAAGAAGACCTTGAATGGAGAAGGAAAGGAGAAGGAAGAAGAAACATATGAGGGGGCCGACGGCTGTTTGTTCACGGAGAGGAGGAAAAAGAAAAAGAAGAAGAAGATGAATAGTAAAAAAAAATATTAATCTAATAATAATAATAAAAATAATATTAATAACAATCATTATTATTAAATGGTGGGGAGGAAAAGAGGGCGGGAAATGGGGGATGGGCGGCGGCACGGGGAAAGAGAGATAGGGAGAATTTTTTATTTTTTATTTTTTATTTTTAAAGAATCTTTTATAAAATAATAATAATAATAATAATATATTATAATAATTATTATATCATAATTATTAATACATTTTCATTTTCTTTTTCTTTTTAAATCCTTTTCTTTTTCATCAATTCATTTTCTTTTCCTCACCAAACTTCAACATACAATACATCCAAAAATAGTTTTTAAAAAAATTTATCAATTTAAAATAAGATAATTACGTTTTAGAATTACATCAAAATTTTGGGACGTTACAATCTTCCCTCCTTAAGAAACTTTCGTCCTCGAAAGTGCTAATCCTCGAAAAACCCTAGGTAACGAGCTCTCATGTCATCCTCTCGCTCCCACGTAGCCTATTCAACTTGGTGATTCCTCCACAAAACATTTACTAATGCAATCCCTCTGTTACGAAGTTTTTTTTTTTGTTTTTTTTTTACCTCTTTAGCCAAAATCTCAACTGGTTTTTTTTTTCAACATAGCTCAAATTCTCATTAATTTCTAATGATTCAGAGTCCACTACAAGTGACGAATCTGCCACGTACTTCCTCAACATCGAAACATGAAAAACATTATGAACAACAGAGAGTGATGGTGGCAATGCCAAACGATATGCCAAAGGGCCAATTCTCTTTAGAATCTCAAACGGTCCAACTTCCATTTCTTTTCAAATCGTAGAACACCCTTCATAGGTGCTACTTTCAAGAACACTTTATCTCCCACATCAAATTCAAGGTCTTTCCGTCTCATGTCAGCATAACTTTTCTGTCTACTATGCGATGTGTGCATACGTGCTCTAATCTTCTGTATTGTCTCATTAGTAGACTGAACTAATTCAAGACCCATCAATCTCTGGTCACTAACCTCATCCCAACAAACAAGAGATCTACAACATTTATCATATACGCCTCAAACGGTGCCATGTCAATAGTAGCCTGAAAATTGTTATTATAAGCAAACTCCATCAAATGCAAGTGAGAGTCCCAACTACCTGGAAACTCTAATGCACAAGCTCGTAGCATGTTCTCTAAAATTTGGTTCAAATGTTCAGTTTAACCATCAGTCTGTGGATGAAAAGTTGTACTAGAATCTAACCTTGTGCCCATGGCAGTTTGAAGTCCCTTCCAAAACTTAGAAGTAAAACGTGCATCTCTGTCTGAAACAATTGATACAGGCACTCCATGCAATCTCACAATCTCAGTCAAATATAACTGTGCTCACTTACTAGTAGTATAAGTGGATTTCCTTGGGACAAAATGTGCCGAATTCGTAAGTCTATCAACAACCACCCAAGTCACTGTATAACCTTTCAGGGTTTTTATGAGTCATTTTGAAAAATGGCAAAACTACTTTTTCTTTTGAATATTAACAAATAGCATTTTTTGTACGTGCATGGTATTTTATAAAATACCAAAATATATATCCACCTTCTCCAACTGTAATTATTTTATTTATACGTTGTAATTAATTTATGTTATGCATTTATCAGATTTTAATTATTTTTCACAAGTAAAAGATACATCAACCTATATCATAATTTTTTTCTTAATATATCGGGACTCAACTAATTGATCCAAGATTTTAATTTTATTCAATCTTACTAATTTCAAAATAACCTAATTGAATTTGAATTTCAAAATAATCCAATTAACTTTCAAACTAACAAAATTATTATTTTTCAGAATTTGAGAATCTTAACGATAGATTTTGTATAAAAAAAACCTTAATTGAATTTCAAAATTAAAAAATATGAACTTGTTCACTATCTTTATCTCAAAATAACATTAATGACTTGAATATCAAGATAATTAAATTATTATTTTAAAATTGGGAGAAACTCAACATTAAAAAATATCAATTTATTCGCACACACACAAACATGCAAAGGCGCACACGCGCACATATGTACACACGCACGAACGCGCACAGACACACCCATGCGTGCGCACACACTTACACACCAACGCACACACGCACACGTGCCCGCTCACACATTCACATGCACGCACACGCACACCCACCCACACGCAAACAAGAGCATATGCACACACGCACAAACGCACACCCACATACACACACAAACACCCACACACAAGGGCGCACACGCGCACGTGCACACACGGACACACGCATGAACGCAGGCACAAACACACACACACACACGCGCACGCACGCACACCCACCCACACGCGCACACGCACACACACACATATGCATAAACATATGTAAATGAATTAAAATTAAAAAACAATTACATTAATTGTGTTTAGAAAGACTTTTAAACCATGTTCCACTTAATAACATTAATTAAATTATAATTTATATCAATATTTTCTTAAAAGTGTCATTAATGTAATTATTTTAATATAATGCGGTCTTATCCAATTTTACCAACAAAAAACAAATTGAATATGGACCAGTAGATCCATACTCTTTGTCATAAGAGATATAGCAACATTTTTATGAGTCATTTTGAAAAATGGCAAAACTACTTTTTATTTTACATTTTAGCAAATAGCATGTTTTGCACGTGGTATTTTATAAAATACCAAAATATCCACCTTCTCCAACTGTAATTATTTTGTTTATACATTGTAATTATTTTACGATATGCATTTATCAGATTTTAATTCTTTTTTACTTTAAAAAGATACATCAACCCGTATCATAGCTTTTTTATTAATATCTCGGGACTCAATTAATTGATTCAAGATTTTAATAACCTTATTCAATCTTACTAATTTCAAAATAACCTAATTGAATTTGAATTTCAAAATAACAAAATTATTATTTTTCAGAATTTGAGAATCTAAATGATAGATTTTGTATCAAAATAACCTTAATTGAACTTTAAAATTAAAAAATATCAACTTGTTCACTATTTTTATCTCAACATAACATTAATGGGTTGAATATCAAGAAAATTAAATTATCATTTTAAAATTGGGAAAAACTCAACATTAAAAAAATTATCAACTTGTTCGCACACGTGCACACATGTATACACGCACGCGCGCGTACATACACACACGCACACCCACACACACACGCGCACGCACGGACACACGCACGAACGCATGCACACACACACACACGCACACGCGCACTCACGCATACACACACCCACATGCGCACATGCACACGCCCACCCAGCGCGCACACACACACACGCACACACACACCCATGTACATACACATACGCACACACGCGCACACCCGCACACGCACGCACACATACGCACACGTACAAAATTATTATTTTTTAGAATTTGAGAATTTCAACGATAGATGTTGTATCAAAATAACCTTAATTTAATTTCAAAATTAAAAAAAAATCAATATAACCTTATTTTCAGGTTGACATGTCTTTACCACATGTGTCAAGATTCGTCAAAGAACAAATGCAAAAGTCCTTTAGAGAGTATAGGTCAGATTTGCACGCACAAACGCGAACACGCACAAACGCGCACACACACATACATTGAAGATTGACATTTTTTATGTTGACAAGTTTGAGAGCCCTTAATTCAAGGTATGTTTTTTCTTGACTTGGCATTCATTAGTCTTTTCATTTTATCGATTTTTAATTATGTACTTTTTTTATTAAAAAATATCAAAGACTAACAAAAGAAATCGAGAAAAACTAACATACAATCATCGAGTTGGATCCAAAACATTCATCAACATACAACAAGAACTTATGAGACTTGCATGATAATAACAATGATCTATATTTTAGTTGTTTAATCACTTATGTGCTTACTTTTGGTGGGGTTTTGATTATAGAGTACGAAGGATGGTCAATCGTGTGGACTCATTGACTTATTCAAGAAAACACATGCAAAAGATGATAATTGGGTGAATAAGGCCTTCCATGCAGCGGATGTAAACCATTGTCCTATTTATTATAATATGTGTTTATATATGACATGTTATAGAAATTTATTTCTTTATATATATTGTTACAATTACCGAGTTGAACGATAGAGTTAGAAGAGTTGGCAGTTTCAGAAAGGAGTCAACCACCCTCACAAGAAGAAATATGTGAGATAGTGTTGGGAAGATATCTAGGGGATCTAAAATCAAATCCAAGGAAACATAGGTACTCCTCAGAATCGATCTCATCAATGCAACAAAAAGAATATGAACAAGCAATTGAAATAAGAAACTTGAAGGAACAACTTGACATGCAAAAGACAGACTTTCTGTAACAACCCAACTTTTCTAACTAAGTCGTAGTCATTAATTTCAAACAAAGACATGAGTTTACACAAAAATACCAAATTCAATTAAAATCAAACTCTCAAAGGAAACAAAATTTAAATTTGGGCCCAGTTCAAAATAACCAAAGACTTTTTTAAACAAAAAAAAATTTACAAACATCGGTACATGACCTTAGTTAAACCACAAAAATTTTCTAAACAGTCTCAGGTACTAAAACGAAATAAGAAAACAAATCATTAAGCGGAAGAAAATTAAGATATCCCCTATGGAAATCACGCTTCCTTCCTACCCCTTGCCGGTCTGTCTCCCTTGTTACCCTTGCCTGAAAAAGTTATACATGAGAGGGTGAGTATAAACACACTCAGTAAGAGACCCACTACTGGTCCCGTTAAGGGAAAAATAAACTATTAACTTCCTATGGAGTACCCTGCACAGTCACAGTCTTGTGATCCCGTAAGATACACATAATCAGTCTAAAGCCCCAAAGGACGCATAAATCAGTCTAGTGTTCTGCAGTAACACATATCAGTCTAGAGATCCCGTAGGATGCACAAAAAGGGTGGTGATCCCTTAGGACACCTGCAAGGTAACTACCCAATAGGAAACTAATAATTTTCCCCTCAGTCCATTCTAAACATCTTAACAGTCATTCACAGCTCAGTTAAATATTCACATTATTTAAACTTTTCTTTTAACCCATAACAGTCATCTTACTATAATTTAGCCCAAGGTCAGTCAGGAACATATCAGTACGTCAGTCAACAATCTAAATAATCGTACACCCCTCCTTAGTTTACAAGGACACAACCATGACGTCTCCTCCGTTCACAAGGACACAATCATAACAGTATATCATACATTCAGTCTAAACAACAACCGGCCAGTTCAAACCTACCCCCTATGTAAGAAACATCTAGGGGTTTCAGTCATTCAACATTTATATGTGAATGTATACATCTCCAGTCAGTCACCACATGCACTCAATACCAAATCCACATCAATCCATACATAAGTATATATATTTTTCCCAGTCAAAACACAATATACACTAAACATTAAGTCTACATCCAAACGTATATATCATAACCATCATCCCTACTTAATTCCTATATAAGCATACAGTCCAACACAACTCAAAACTATAGGTGAGTCCAGTAGAAAGTCCCTTACCTTAACGTTACCAAAGTTCCTTAATCAAATTTAAGTCCAACGAAACAAACCTACACACATAACAACAAGACTTCAGTACTTTCCCAAAACCCGTTTTCTCATTCAGATCAATCAACCACGATATCCACGAACTTACCCAAGTAGATGGAGAATTAAGCTCTAACCAACCTGTCGTAACTCCAAGAACTCGAACACTGTCCACAACGACACCTTCAAGAACCCATATAGAACCAATTGATTAATACAACATTACATTCCTGAGGAAAATACACCACAGATCCAAACCCACAATAATTACTTATCACAAAAACACAAAAGTCTTCGTGGTAAGGCAGAAACAAGAGTACAAAATAAACTAAATGGCAGCAAGCAAAGCAAAATTGTGCACGGTCAAATGAACTGAAAAATTGGTCTTTAGATCAAGCTCCAACTTACAACGAACGGACGAAGGTCAGCTTAACAAACTCTGGCACGCGAATCAGAAGGAGATGAATTAGGATCTCCCACCGGCTTTATGCGCGATGAAGACCGAACAGAACGACAAACAGTGGAGACTAATTGCAGTCGGCAGCCGGTTAAAGGAAGCTCGACGACGGCTACTAAAAACGAAGAAGACAGTTCGGTCGAAGACATTCCTCAACACCTGAAGCAGAGATGCGGCGACGCGGAAAGGCTGGAGAACGAAGAATCGCACGGTAGACACGACTTCACGGCGCACCGCTTCGCGTACGGTCAGCCGCTTCACGAACATAATGATTTGCTAGGGAGAGACGGCGCGACTTCCTTGCACGAATGGAGCTTGGGAGTTTGGCCGGATTCAGTTTAATGGATGGCGCGCAAGATTGAACGGCGGTAGAACCTTCGGTCCGCGGCTTCGCGCTAATGGAAAAGAAAAGAAGAAGACGTTGGTGGTCGGATGGCTAGGGCACGGGAAAAGAAGAAAAAAGAAAGAAAAAAAATGGAGAAGGGGGTCGCACGCGTGAGAGAGGGGAGAGAGAAAAATGTTTTTTTTTATATATAAAATAATAATAATAATTGCAATTTGATTTAAAATAAAGTACCTTACAGTTTGGGGTGTTACACTTTCAAGAAGAGAGAGAAGGAACGAAGGCCGAGCTTATGGCAATGAAGGCAAAGGTTGACGATTTGAAAGAATTAATGAAGCAATTTATAGCATCACAAGCAGGAACTTCAAAATAGGTATGCACTATCATTTTCTTCATATGACGTTTGTTTGAGAATTTGTTGCTATCCTGCAGTTATGGTAGCAACTATAATACATTAACATTTTAGGGATTGCTTACATATATCATGGTTTGAAGTTGTTGCTATCCTGTAGTTATGGTAGCAATTGACATGTTTTTTGTAGATTTGTTTTAATGGACGTAGGTTGAAATCTAGTTTTGTTTTTGTAAGTTGTTATTGTTTTGTATATGTAAAGTTGTTCTAAGGAGGTTTGTTTGTAAGTTGTTGTGTTTTGGTTATGTAAAGGTGGCACAAAGGAGTTTTGTTTTCAAAGTTGTAATGTTTTGGTTGTAGAGAAGGGTTCATGAACATAGGTTTAGATTTTAAAGTTGTTATGTTTTGATTGTTGTTTTTGTTATTGTTTTGGTTGTGTAAAGTTAGATTATTTAGTTTGTAAGTTGTTATGTTTTGGTTATGTAAAGGTGGCAGAAAGGAGTTTTGTTTGTAAAGTTTGTTATGTTTTTGTTTGTAAAGTTGTTATGTTTTGGTTGTAGAGAAGGTTCATGAACATAGGTTTCACTATTAACTTTAGACCTGTTTTCTTGGATGTAGGATGAAATATAGTTTTGTTTTGGTAAGTTATTATTGTTTTGGTTATGTAAAGTTGTTCTAAGGAGTTTTGTTTTTAAGTTGTTATATTTTCGTTGAAGAGAAAGGGTTCATGAATATAGGTTTAGAGTTTAAGGTTGTTATGTTTTGGTTGTTGTTTTTGTTATTGTTTTGGTCATGTAAAGTTGGATTATTTAGTATGTAAGTTGTTATTTTTTTTGTTATAGAGAAAAGTATATAAGTTGTTATTCTAAGTTTATTTTTTAAGAAATTAAAGCACGTAAAGTTTTTGTATATATATTGAATATGTTTCTATTGTTTTCTTTTTATTTGTTTTTCCGGTTCAAGTTTTAAGGGAGATCACTCCATGGAAAGCAAATTAGTGTTTATGTATTATTTATGTGTTTATCGTAAATTTTTGTTATTTTTGATATTTTGCCCTTTTTTTTGGCTATGTTAATGTTGGTTTGAAATGAATGTAACTTTTTTTGGATATTAAATAAATTTTAGTATTTTCTTATATTTCTATAGTTTGAATTGTGCTTTGTTACAAACCAAAAACAATGTGAAAAAACAATACAAATATAAAATTTGTATTTAAAAAAAAAAAAACATACTTTACCCACAACACCGTTTTAAAGCATCGGCATTCCATGGATTTACCGACAAAAATTAGGTAAGAAATATCGTCAACAATACAAGGATATGCTGATGACATTTTTACGCTGTCAGCAAAATAAATACCCACGAATTATTTCCACCGTCGGTGAATATCCCTTTCGTCGAAGGTTAATTTCTATTGTCGGGATAGTTTCGTTGGTTCAATTTCGTCGATAGTTCCTATTTTTTCCGATGGTTTGTTTTTTGTCATCGATAGAGGATCTTCCGACAGACCTATGCCGACGGTGTGTGCTGACAGCTTAATTTCGTTGGTAAAAGAAAAGCTGACGAGTTTTTGAAGATTTGCCGACGATATTTGTCATCGACAAAGGGTAAATTTCTTGTAGTGCATGTACATCAAACGTATCAAATTTGTTGAGTGTACCAATGAAGCATAACAAATTTATTAGTGGTGTATCAAGTGTATCAAACTTATAAGTGAAGTCTTTAAGTGTATCAAACTAATCAAGTGTACCAAGGCCTAAGGGGTATCAAGTGTATCAAGAAGAATCAAGTGTAACGAGAAGTATTATGTGTATCAAGTTGTTTCGGGTATGTATCAAAAGGTATCGAGTGCATTAAGTGTATCTATCAAATGTATCAAGTGTGTCAGTAAGAAATATCAAGTGTATCAAGGGGGTATTAGGTGTATCAGACGTGTATAAGGTGTATCAAATGTACATCAATAACGAGGGCATTTGTGACATTTTACCTCTTGATATGTGGGCTGGGCTTTGTTTTTGTCATTTTCTCAAATAATAAAGTATGTGTGCTATGGACTTAATTATTATAACTTATTTTGTCATTTTTGCGTGTTCCTTAATTGTAATACATGTATATGTGACCTAATCTAATCAAACTAACTCATAAATGGACTTGATCGATCTCATGGTCTATGGATTCTTCAATTACCTGCAAATTTGGTGAGCTCCTTCAAACGATGGGCGGAGAGCTTAATTTTGAGAGAGAGGAAAAGTCGTGAAAAGTATTTGCGAGACAGGGGGAACGTCGCCGGAGAGCATTTGTGGGAGAGAAAGACAGTGACGATGTGGGATGAAGTAAGGTTTTTTTCGGTCGTGGTTCGCAAGTGGGATGAAAGCTTCGAATTATTTTTTTTAAATCAGAAAGCGTACGATTGAAGGAAAACATTGATTTTTTATTAGGGTAATTTTTAATGACACATAATTTATGTCATTAATTAACAACGCGAAAATTTTGTCAAGAAAACTCAATTTGTGTCAAGAAATTGTGTCACAAAAAATTTTGCATTTTTATTTTTAACGACACATTTTATTCCCTCATATCCCTTTTTCTTGATTTCAAGTGTCATTAAAACTTATATTTCTAAATAAATTTATTCGATGAAAGTGGCTAGATTGGTGGGTTCGACGGCGAAGGCTTGTTGTGGCAGCAACGACGACAGTGGCTGGAGTGTGGAATCGACGGCGGCGAGTGGTAGAAAATTGGAAGGCAAGGGTTCTTCATAACGACTCGGTAGCCCACTTCGTTCAACAAGAATTTTTTTGTGTTTTTGGTAGAGTGAGAAAAAAATTGCATTAAGACTTCATTCAACGACATCGTTTTTGCTTAAGAGAAAATTTGAGGTTTTTACTTAGTTTTAATTGCGTGAGGGAGGGAAATTAAAAAAATTTGAAATTTGAGGTTTTTTCATTTGGAAATTTTTTTAATAAGACAAAAAAATTGTCGTTAATTAATGACGCAAAAATTGTTTCTAAATAAATTGAATTGTGTCAATAGAATTGTTTTAAGAAATAATCCGTATTTTTATTTTCAACACAATGTACCTCATCCCACCTCTTTTTTCATTTATTTTCAACGACACAATGCCTTGATTAAAATCCATTTTTTTAGTAGTGACTGAAAAAAAAACTGGAGAGAATCATAATGTCTTTGATAATTAAATCACTAGTTGGTTTGAACATATATAATCTTGGATCTATTCTGTCATGATATGACCATGGTACATCATGAATATACATTGACTAAAAAATTTAAATTGATGAGTGAAGGTAATAAATTTAATATTAGTTATATGATCAATACTTGAACACATGTATATTGGTATATCAGTCAATAACAGTAGTAAGACAAATTATAAAATATAAGGGATAGAAGTCCTACACATGCATGTATGGTATACTATCTTGATAGCAAAGGAGATCAATATTCAGTAAAAATACATAACAGAAACCGGAGAGGGAAAAAGCTAAAATAGAATATGCAGGGGAAGGCTAGCTAGGAAATGCAGACATAGCAGAGAATATGGTTTGAAGGAGGGTGAGAAGAATGAGGAAAGTTGCAGCAATGATAACTTTCGCCTTGTTCCAATAACCTTATTTTGCCCTCTTCCTCTGTCTATTGCAATGTACACATAAAGCTTTGGCGATTTTACCAAAGTGGGAAGCAGCTGAGGGGACGAAGGTATATTCGGAGAGCGATTGTTAAACAATTGTAAAAAGTAAGCCCAAGAAGAGAGGTCCAATAAGATTCCGCCACCTCTCACATATTAATTGAAATAGTCTAGCAACTTCAACCATTTCCCTCACAGAGAAGAAGAAGACCATAGCCTCTCGAGGCTTTTGCAGAGACAAACACCAAGAAGATGGTGTTCGGTTCCGTATCTGTGCTAAGCGCGTCGTTGTTGACGCCAGGCATCACACCTTGGAAAGGCTCTCTTCCATTAGCCAAAGAACTCGACCTAGGTGGAGGTTGTGGGCTTGATTGATTAATCGGGTTTGTAACTTGTTACCTGAATTTTTATGTGGAAGAGATTGAGGAATAATTTGGCTCCCAAAGCCAGAGTGTGAGGACTTTCTCTAATTGTGATAGTGTGTGTAATGGTATCACTCATTGTCCCCTTTGTTTCTGTGTATCCTTTTGTGGGTAGTTCTTCTTCTTTCTCGATCGTTGTTGTTGGTTGAGTTTTTTGTTTGTCCTTTGGGTTTTCTAAGTTGTGTTTGAGGATGTTTTTATGAATTTGATTGGGTATGGTTGATATTTTTTAAAAAAGAAGAAGAAAAGAAACTAATTAAAATAGTTATATGAGCATGAAAGTTGTTTGGAATGCTCCTAACTAAACCCTGAAACTACCATATTTTAAGAGAAAAAATGAACCAAGGTTTATGAAATTCTAGTGCTTTTGACAATGGTCTTCATTTCATATATTAAGGCAAAGTATTAAAACATGGTTTACAAAGCTCCAAAAGGATTATTAAGAAAGAAAAGTGCATCTTTTGATGGACTCCAATCACAATTAAATTGTAGGAAATATGTATTTTCACTTTTTCGTTTAACATATTTAGAAGGTGTTTTGCCCATGAATTTGAAATTAGAGGGCTTGGCATATGAAGTCAAATCCATGTTTGGACATTAGGAATAAAATTTTTGAGATTAAGATTCCAAACTCATGGGTTTGGAATATGTTTTTTTTTTTTTATTAAATGTCATATGTTTTTTAAAAAAAAATTCATTTTAACATCTTATCAAAGATTATTGATGATCATTGGCAATAAATGTTAGCCAACTTCACGATCAAACACGATGATCGATCATGATAGATCGACAATCACAACAACTAATCGTCTTGACCGTCGATTCTGGATCATCTTGATCGTCGATTTTGGATCGTCTTGACCGTCTATTAGCAATTGTCTTGATCGTCATTGACTAGTCATCTTGATCGCTGGTGACCTACAACTTTGGACGTTACTGTCATGGGGTGAACATCTTGATCGATGGCAACCAATCATTATCGTTAATTATCGATTTCATGTCTATTAACAAATGATTGTAGTGATGGTCAAAATGATCAATAGCCATGAGCCTTGACGACTGATTGTCATGATAGTCGACGACCAACCAATCGTCTTAAAATTGACGATCGTTGACTGTCTTCACCAAGGCTTTCTACAACTATTTTCCATGGGATTGAATAGTAAACATTATTCAAGCCCATGAATTACATTTTTTTTCTAATTCAATTTAGAAAATTCATCGACCAACTCCAAATACCACCCATTGTGACCATTATCGGTCGACCACTAGGTGTCATTTCTGACAACTTCGCTGACGAACTTCCGACCACTAACTTTTGCAACCACTACAAACCTTGAAAAGTTAATAAAAATGAATTTTTTAAAAGCTTTTTTTAGTCATTCCAAATATACCTTGAATTTAATCACAATAATATTTTTTAAAATACACATTTTTTTCATTCTTCTATTTTCTTGTCTTGTGAAGTTTTTTTAATAACTATTCTTATTCTATCATCTTTTTTAATTATCTTTTTTCTCTTCTTTATTTAAAATTCATCTTTTCTTCATTTTAGGAAATTTTTATTATTTTGTTATATTTTTCCGAGGTGAAAATTGATGACCTATCTACAGTGAGATCTCGAGTATAAATAAAATATTAATATATTGGTAATATAGTGGAAATTGTAAATATATACCATGATTTATTTTTAGTTTAATAACATTTTTTATTTTTTTCGTTGGTCAATTTAACAAGAAGACTTAGGACTTATTTGGATTGACATAAGAAAAATGTGTTTTTTTATAAAAAAAAATACTCATTTTTTTAGACTCTTTTTATAAAAGTGGTTTAAAATACATTGAATGTGTGTCATAGGAAGACAACTATAACTATGGCTAAATGTACCTCTACATGATTTTTCGTAAACTCCATCTAGTTACCTAATTTGTTATATTTTATGAATAGTCTGTAATATTTCTAATTAGATCATTCATGTTAATACAACTGTGATCAAAATTATTCATTAAAATCAATAGAGTCATGAAATGATTCCAAATAAAATTTGTTGGGCTTGATTAGTATTAAAAAAATTGAATTTCAAATCCCAAATTTTTATAATTAGAAAGAAGTACAACTCTGGAGTGATATTTGAGGATAGAAAGAAATATATGTTTTAATGTTGATGCATATTCAAGTTCAGTGGAGGTATTATATCTCAATTGAAGATCATATCTTAACTAATGAGTTGCATTATATATTATTCTGGCTAGAGTATTATATTTGAAAGATTGCTTATATATTATTATTAGTTTAGAAGTTTCCCAAGCATATTGAGAAAATTTTGGTAGAGTGATGAGTATACTTAATTCTTAATTAAATGAGAAACATGCCAGAAAAAATATATGTTGAATGTAAAATTTTGACCAATCAAATTTTGTGTCATTACAATAAAAGCTTATCTTATTAAATTTAGAGTCAACTAAGAACTTGTGCCCCTAAATTAAAATTTGAAGATAAATAAATGACAAACTAAAAAGTGTCACGTGTCTCTTTTTTGGTCTTATGATCACAATGATAGGGTTATCAAATTCAATGGTGATTAACTCTAAACCACAAGTCGATAAATCTATTAAATCATAAATTGGATCAGGTCAAGTTAATTAAAGTTGTCGCTACGGATTTGCAATGCGAAGCATCCAAACTTGTTCTAAAGAGGAAGAAAATACAGTTGTCCCTTGAGTCTTGCTTTAGAAGGTGTAACTAAGAATCCAAAAAATATGCTAAAATGGATTCCAAACAAATAAAAAGGGATTCGAGGTCTTTTGTGTATGGAAAATATTATTAACATTTCAGGACAGTTGTTCAAAAAACAAAGTTTATTTTACTTATTAATTTTTTTAAAAAGACCTTGAAGAAAAAGATGATCTTTATGTTGATTTTTAAATGTCTCATATTTTATTGACCACCCCTAAATAAACAATGCACATTAACTCTGAATGGCCCAAAGACATTAAAAAAGATTTTTTAAATTTAATTTAACCTTCCAAAGTAAATAAACAATAAGGGGGCGTTTGACGTACAAGTTCAGAATCAAATGTCTGAGAATTAAATGTCTGTGGACTTATTTGATGAGGTTCTGATGCATGAGTATTACAAATGCCTGTGTTTGGAGTGTAGGATTTGAATACCTGCGTTTAGTTAATTTGCTTAGTTTTTCTTTATTAATTTTACGACCTAAATTTATTTTGTATCAAATTTTAGTTGATTTTTTTTTATATTTTGTACCTCTAATTTAATTTCTTGACTTTATTGATTTTAATGACAATAAAATTTTAATATTAGATAACAATAATTTTGATTACACTTGCATTAACATGAATATGGCTAATTATAAATATTACAAATCATTAAAATATAACAAATCATGTAATCGGATGAAGTTTACGAAAGTTCTAGTTAAGTAACATTAAAAGTCTAATATGTTTCAAAATAATCATAACCAAAAGGGTCATGGATAATTTTTTTTATACACTTTTATTTTTATAGGTGTTTACAAAGAAAAGAAAATAACATAAAACTGAAAACTAATAATGTTGGAATTCAATTTCTACAAATCTCCACCTAATTAACTTGAAATAGTTTTAGTGATCCTTCCAATCTTCTGACTTTATCATCCTTTTTCAGATAAGTTGAAACCTACCAGCTCAAAGCATTTCTGTAGCTTCAACTTTGAAATGGACTTGGTGCGCATATCGGCAGCATTTTCAGAGGTATGTAACTTCAGAATTTTTATTTCACCTGCTTCGATTTTTCTCTGATGAAATGGAATTTTATATCTATGTGTTTTATTCTGTTGTGGTATAGTGGGTTTTTGGATAGGTGAATGGTACTTTGGTTGTCATAGTAGATTTTTACAATTGACTGTTTGATTCCAAAGTCTTTCATCCACAATCATTCTTTTACTGCTTCAGATAAAGCTATGTATTCTGCTTTTGTGATTGAGAGAGCAACAATAGATTGTAGGGTTTCTTTCCAACTGATTAGATTAGGACCATAGAGAAAAACACCAGTTAGGCTTCTTCTCTTGTCACTGTCACCGACAAAGTCAGAATCCACATAGCCAATTAGTTCTAGGTCTGATTATGTGGCCTTTTGGTAGATTAATTTAGCACATTTAGACCAAATTAGATATCTTAATATCTATTTAGTTGCTTTCCAATGTCTCTTTCCAAGATTAGCCATGTATCTACAAACTAGGCTTGTTGAATAGAATAAGCCAGGTTTTGTAGAGATCATTAAGTACATTATACTTACCATTGCTTGGTTGTAAGGCACCTTCTCCATTTGTTGTTTGTGTTCAATGTCTGTATCATTAGGAGAGTTTGCAGTTTATAGTTTAAAATGTTTTGCAATGGGGAGAGTTACTAGTCTAGCATTAGTGAGGTTAAACCTCCAAACTACCTTCTCAAAATAGGTTGATTGACTAATGCTTAGTATAGATTGGTCTCTATTTCTAGTGATGTCAATCCCTAGGATCTTCCTTGATTCCCCTAAGTCTTTCATATCAAATTCTTTACTTAAAAGATTTTTTACATGAACTAAGTCTTCTTTAGAGCTTCCGACAAGGAGCATATCATCAACATTGAGTAACAAATAGACTTTTTCCTTATAGGTTCTTAAGTTTATATAGACACACATATAATATGTGTTGGGATTTATATCCTAAAACTCGTAGATTGTAAATATAATCCATTGACCGTTATTAATAAAGTGTTATTATTGTAATAATTGTTATTGATTAAATTATTAGTTTTGTCTTAATAACCCAAATCTAATAAACTAACATCCTAAGCTGTTTAATGAGTCTTGAACAGTATGTAGAGACATACAGGGATCAATGTTCAAGATCAGCTTAAAGGGTCTATAGTATAGGGATAAGGTTAGGTACCTTATCCTGGTAACACTATTGATACGGCTCACTTTGTAATTGATGCAAACGCAATGATCCAACGCGTTCGTGTAGTTGACATGCGAGTGAGGGTATCCTATGCAATGAGTTTGCATAAGACCGGACCGTGAAATAGTAACCACTAGATGTAACTCCGTTAACTAGTTAGGTTTCTATTTCACTAGGATGACCTAGGTAACTTAGTCTTAATCCTGAGTGAGTTATGAACTCGTGTTCGCGAGGGATTATCCTTTGATTTGTACGGGTGAAAGTGGCCAGATCACCGACTCAATAAGCTTATCATTTTGGGGACAAGACCGAGTGGGAAGCTGGGAACATAATTACACAAGATAGAATTCACTCATTCCCTACTTTAGGGTAAGTAGATGAGTGTTCCCTTAAATGGTGTCTCCAGGTCTTGAACAAAGAGCCCTCCCCTCTCTATGGCACGAGAGGGATTTCTGTTTATTGGTAGGACTATAAACAGGTTGTTCATTGGAGGAGCACTGGTATTTAAGGATTAGAGGTAACCCAGGGGTAAAATGGTAAATTGACCCAGCTGGTGTTACGAACACTCGTGAAGGACTAACTTACTGTTATTGGTCTATATCCGTGGACACAGAAATATATCTACAGTGAGAAGAGTTCAGTTGTGAGTCTTTAGTGGAGTGTACACAAAGTTAACGAATATTGATTAATGTGGTTAATGAGTTTAGCCAATTAATCTCAGATCGTTGTAGCTTCTAATCTGTAAGTCCATTAGGTCCCCTTCCTAGCTCGTAAAGGGCAATGAGATTTATTTATATTGGTTGTAATTTGAAATGTTCAAATTTACTTTGGGAATTAGTTTAATGTATAGTGATACATTATAATATAAAGTTTGTGAAACTTTATTATATAAATTTAATTTTGGATATGATTCAAAATTAATTTATGAGAGATAAAATATTTGAATGAGTTCAAATATTAATTTAATGTGAATTGGATTCATATTAAAATTATTGATTATGAGAGAAATTTATATTTGAATATGATTCAAATTTAATTTA
Source organism: Cucumis hystrix (assembly GCA_025688845.1). NCBI lineage: Eukaryota > Viridiplantae > Streptophyta > Magnoliopsida > Cucurbitales > Cucurbitaceae > Cucumis > Cucumis hystrix. Next base: position 826,829 of record JACWES010000016.1, read on the forward strand.
AGTTAAATATAAGATATTTAACTTAGCTATTAATTAATTGAAAAATTAATTAATAATTTAGTTTTATTTAATTAAATTTGATTTAATTAAATTTATAAAATAATATTGCAGAGATATTCAATTCAAATAAAATTTGAATGAAATATTAATTAAATATGATTTAATTAATTATATAAACCTATAAAATATTGGAGAGATATTTATTCAAATAAGATTTGAATGGAATATTAATCAAATATGATTTAATTAATTATTAACTAACTGATTAATTGTTAATTAATTAGTAGATTTGATAATAGAATCTCGTGATTCTCTCATACTCCTTTTCATGTTCCAAAAAGGAAAGAGAGCTATAAATATCTAGAAGAAAACAGTTTTCTAAACCTGAAATTCATTAAAAAAAAAAAAAAACCAAGGTTTTTCTCTCTACAAAAGAGTTTCTCTCAAATATTTTTAAATCTTTTCCTATCCCAATTGGTTCCCACAAACCAATCTCATCTTAGATGATAGGAAGGTCTCCGACGGGTGGTGTCCCAATTTTGAGATTGAGTCGTAGATACAGAGACGTCATCGAAAGTAAGTTCTCGTATCTTATCTTTAAAAGCATGCTTAGAATTTATTTAGAATTTTGATTCTAAAATTTTGTCAATGTATTGGTATTTTAATATTCCCAAATTAATTTGAGTAATGGTTCTTTAAATTCTTCCGCTGCCATAGGACTTTTATCCCTTCAATATGAACTTCTTTGAAAACCCAAAATAGCTAGAAAATCATCAAATCTTCTATACCAACATCTAGGTGATTGCTTCAACCCATAGATTGATTTCTTTAGTAAGCAATAGAGATCTTCCTTACCTTGAACCTCAAAATCTTTGGGTTGAACCATGTAAATAGTTTCATCTAGATAGCCATGAAGAAAGGTTGTCTTGACATCAAGTTGGTCCAACTCAAGATTGTTTTGAGCAACTAAGGATAGAAGAAGTCTAATAGAAGTTTGTTTAACAACATTAGAGAAAATTCAGCATAGTCTATACCTTCTCTTTGAGTTAAACCCTTTGCTACCAGCCTTGCCTTGTACCTCAGTTGTGAGTCTTTTGTAATTTCCTCCTTGAGTTTATAGATCCAACTTAGGTGTCATTGGCTTGCATCCTTTAGGTAGAGAAGCTAGGGTCCAGATATCATTCACATTTAGTGAATTTATTTCTTCATTCATAGCTTCAATCCACTATTTAGCATCACTACTTTACAGCTTCCTCAAAGGAACTTAGTTTATGATCATTAGGAGCTACAGTAGCATTTAGAACAAAATTCATATAGTTAGTTTCAGCATACCTGGCTGGAGGAACAATTACTCTATTTTGTCTATCTCTTGCTAGGGAGTAATGACTCAAGTTATGTTGTTTTTCAACCATTTCAGCTTGTTCTCCACTTGTGTTCTCTGCTTATTCTTCTTCAGTAGAAGTAGTTTCCTTAGTAGATTGAGCATTATTTCTAGTATTCTCCACCTCAAACTGAGTTATATAGGTTTCAGTGGCTTTAGGATTTTCATCAAGATTATCTTTTCCTTGCATAAACATCTCATTTTCTCTGAAATGAACATCCATATTGATTATAAACTTCTTGTCAGTGGGGTGCCACATCTTGAAACCCTTTACCCCTTCTGTGAAGCCAACAAACATGCATTTAATAGCTCTTGCCTTTAGTTTTCCTTGATTTTGATGGACATACCCTACACATCCAAACACCTTGAGATCATTTAGATTTGGAGGGTGGACCATTTCTCCTCGGGTGTTAAGAACCCTAAAGAGGTATGAGGGCTTCTGTTCAACGTGTACATATAGCATAGGCAGAAGCTTCAGGCCAAAATTTTTCTTCTAGGATAGCGTCTGATAGTAGGCATGTTACTCTTTCCATGATTGTTCTGTTGAGTCTTTCTGCCACCCCATTTTGTTGAGATGTGTATCTCACTGTTTTATGTCTTGTGATACCATTTTTCCTACAAAAAATATTGAAAACATCTCCACAAAACTCCAAAGCATTGTCAGTTCTAAGGTACTTAATTTCTTTATCAATTTGTTTTTCTATCATTAGTTTCCATTCTTTAAATTTTTCATCAGTAAAGGATAAGATGTACCTTGAGCCACTTCGGCTTGGAGTTGAGGTTGGACCCCATAGATCTGAATGGATGTACTCTAGGATTCCTTTAGTTGTGTGTTGTGCTTTGGTGAAGCTTTGTTTCCTTGTTTTGCCTAGCACACAGTGTTCACAGAAAGATAACTTAGTGTTGATTTCTTGAGGTAAGATGCTTTGTTTGGATAGAGGCTCAAGCCCCTTTTGACTGATGTGAGACAGTCTTTTGTGTCAAAGGTCAACCTCAGTTAGATTTAGAGCAGAAACAATATTAGCTTCCTTTAACATTTCAACCCCTTTAATTATAAAAAGATCATTTACCTTTTCTCCAACCAATACTACTTTAGAGTCCATAAAAACTTGAAAAACTCCATCTTTTCCTTTGTATTCACACCCTTAAGAGTCTAGCATTCCTAGGTAAATAAGATTTCTTTTAAGGTGAGGAACATGTCTAACATTTCTGAGAAGTTTCACAGTCCCATCTTTTAATTTCATGGTGACTGATCCAATTCCATCAATGTTACAGGTCTCATTATTTTTCATAAAAACAGACTCTTTATATATGTTGAATCAATTAGCTCTAAAAGGTGTCATATGGTAAGTGCATTCGGGATCTAGAACCCAATCATGTTTACCAAAGGCTGTAACATGATTGGCTTGGTCTTGAGTTGATGCCAAAGCATCAGTATAGGTATATGACCTTTCGACTATAAAGGCTTCAGGTTACTTTCGCTTTGAATCTTTTTCTTAAGGAAAAAACAATCTTGGATTAGATGCCCTTTCTTTTTGCAATACTTACACTTCTTTTTCTGTTTTGCTTTCTTTTCCTCATTTGAAAAAGGTTTGCTTTTGTTTTTCCACTGATTAGCTTGAGATTTGCCTTTGATAAATAAACCGTCTCCACTGTGATGCTCTTTTTGAGATAACTGGATTTCTAATTCTCTAGTTCTGAGGGCTAAAATAATAACATCTGTTTTTACTGAATCTCTGCCATATTTAATTGCATTTTCACCTCTTTGTAAGCTTCAGGTAGAGAATCTAGGAGAACATAGGCCTAATTTTCATCACCGAGTTTGTCTTTAAGACTTTTAAATTTTGAAACAATTTTCTTGAACTCATCTATGTTGTATGCCAAGGTTTTTGAAAGATTCATCTTGTATGTGAAGAATTTTTCCCTTAGGTACATTTTATTAGGGAGATCATTAGTGGTATATAAACTTTCTAATTTCCTCCAAATTTTTTATGTTGTCTCTTCTTCTAATACTTGCCTTTCAACACTCTCACTGAAATTTAGGATTAGTGTACCATAGACATTTAACTCCATTTCTTCTCTTTGTGATGTTGTGAGTCTTGTTGGAAGTTCTAAAGGATCTAGAAGGGCTTTATGAGCCTTTTGTTGACCGAGCAAAGCCTTGATTTTTGCCGTCAATAAGGCAAAATCTCCCTTTCTATCGAACTTCTTGATTTCTACTCTTGTCACTGCCATTCTCAAATTTGTTGTGTTCTTTAATCCTCCAAGAGTCAATTTCTTGAAAAATCAAGATTCACTCTAATACCAATTTGTTGGGCTTGTTTAATTTGATTTTAGGCCCAAGGCAAGTGGAGCACAGCTGTTGTACAAAACTAGGACGAGATAAAGCTACGTTTCTTTGTGATGACAGCCGTACACTTGGATGAAGGTAAGGACTCCCTTCTTTTTGTTCCTGCAAGTTACGACAGAAAAGAAAACAAAAGAAAGAAAGAAAAAATGAAATTACCTCTCCTTTCCTCTCTGCCTTTTCAAACCCTAGGTTTTGAGATTGGGATTTTCATTTGAATGGAGTAGATCACACAAAGATTTATATGGTTCGGCCAAAAGAATGCCTACATCCACGAAAAGGATCTCTTTCCTTGATGTTTAAAGATGAGTACAATGAATTTTTGGTTCTCTTTTTCTTTTTTTTGTATCTGAAGAAGTGTATGTAAAATCGTAGGTAATTTTTTTTGGATACACGATTATATTTATAGGTGTTTATAGAGAAAAGAAATTAAAATAACAGAAAACTGAAAACTAATAATGTTGGAATTCAATTTCTACAAAAGATTTATTGAAGTTGGCTACTGAAAGTGGTGTTCAAATGGGGCCACAGTTGATTGTCACCCAACTGTGTGGTCACTAAAGATAGCTCTAGTTAGCCGTCAAAGGTAATGACCAAAGTTGGCCTCCAAAGGTGGTGGCTAGAGTGACAACATGGGTTCATTATATTGGTGGTGAATGAAGAATAGGTGCAGTGCTACCAAGGTGGTGGACTTCGGTTTAAAATGTTAATAACATACATAATTAAGTACTCAAACATTGAGTTGAGTTCTTCACTCAACTAATTTCAACTTATATCTTCATCGGTAAACACTTTCAAAGAGTTCAAATGTCCTTACCATTAATTCTAGTATACTTATATATTTTTACTAAAACAACACACCTTCCTACCCCTAAAATTTTAATACAACAAAATTATTAAGCATAACCAACAACTAGCTCAATGAACTTCACTAACAAACTTTTACATGTCAACCCAAGGTGTTTATGTTCTACAAAAAAAAAAAAGGCCGACAAGTATACTATTATGATTTTCTCAATTTTGAATAATATATATATAAGTCATCTTACGCATAAGCATGAAGATATAAGGATATTAGCAATTATCTAAAGCATCATATTTCAAAAAGTTACCCCTTATTTGCTTTTTAAGATAAAGTTTACATGTATAGAATTGAATCATATCTCAAATTCTTTTTCAAAACACAATGACTTCATTTCAATATATATACACAATGACTTCATTTCAATATATATATATTTAGCAATAATTTCTAAGCATATATATATAAATATGAATCCTGTGCAAATGACAAAAGTCATGGTAAAGAAAGTCATCTATATACATATTAAAAAAATTAACCATAGTTTCATGGGTTATACATTTCGTAAAGATCTAAAATAAGCATAGAAAATCTATATGGTACTATCCTTTTTGGAGTGTTCCACTAGTTAACTTCAAATTCCTACCATTAATTAAGCCATGCATGAGCATGTATTTGATTAAATTAACCTTGTATTTCAAATCAATCACCAACCATATAGATTAGAAAGAAAAAAAAACAAAACAAAACAACCAATTAAAATTTGCCACCTCTTGGGGGTTTCAATGCTTCACCAATTTGAGTATCATATTATTAAAAGCAAACTAAACACTTAAAGACAAAAAACTTTTTTCCCATAGATATCAAAATCATATTGGACTAATCATACCAATATATATCAATTGCAAAATTAAAAAAAAAAAAATTATTGTTACATTTCATATTTCAATTCTTTTGTTTTAACTTAATTTCTAAGTAGTTTTGGATGTCTACTTTATTTTGGTTTTTCAAAATTTTAAATATGTTTTAATCTTTGAACATATTTATATATGTAAAATGTTTTAGTTTAAAACAAATTATCTTTTTATGATGGTCTATTTCAAGTTGAGATCAAAGATGGTTGAAAATTGACATAATAGTATTATTTTAAAAACATCAAAGTATCGATCATTGAGGAACAAAATGTATTTCAAATTTAGGTATAGTTTTTTTATTCGCTATCTCTTATCTCTCGCTCTTAGATTAATCTTGTTAGACCGTATATTCATGAGTTTAAATCTACCGTGTGAGTTGGGTTACTATAATCAATTATTATTAGAATTAGTACGTTTATTAAATATTTTTAAACTTTTAAAGTTAAAAAGAAATAGTAATTCACAAAGAAAAAGAAAAAGAAAGAAGAAAGAAGAAGTTAGCAATGGAGACAAATGATGTGTCTCTATCTAAAATGTTGTACACGTGGCAGACAGCACATTAAGTAGGGTCCCACAAAAGCGAGGTGATGATATTATGATTAACCAATCATAATTTTACATTTAACCTGAATCGTCCACGTGTAAAAGTAATATATATTGCAAAACTTGAGCTGGTAGAGAGAGAGAGAGAGAGAGAGTAATATCATACATACATTATTACATTATCGATTAAAATTATTGTTTATCAAATTTGACTTCTATCCCACTTTCATTCTTTTCTTTTCTTTTCTTTTTATATATATACTTTTTCAGGAAAATAATGGTATTTAATTTCTTTTGATTTTGTTGTTAACATCTTTAATATATAAAATAAATTAAAATAAATAATTTTGGTTTCCTCTTTCATCTTTGTTGTCCGTTTTCATTTTTTCAACATCAACCAAATTTAACTTCTTGGAAAATTTAATTTTATTGATCAGAAAAATCAACAATGATTAAAGTGATTAACTGTACAAATAACTGACGTAACAAAACGAACCAATAATAATATAGAAGGCTTTGATAATCCAATTCGGTAAATATGACCTACTTCTTGAGAGCTTTTTTGCTCAAATAAGAAATATTATTGAGATTCAAAGGTCAATAACTTAAATCTAAAACTACTTTGATAAGTTATCACCACAACTTAAAATAAACTCATGCTTCTCTTGAAGGTAACTATGAACCTCCTTGACGACGAATTCAGGCTCTCATGAATTCATTGACCACAGTATAATTATCTTAGTCGTCATTCATATATTCTTATTAATTGGAACACAACAAGATCACCGGTAGATCTTCAATAATTTGTCATCACAAAAAAGGTAATTGATGTACCTTCAAAACATTTCTTCCGAAAGAATGCTTTCGAATTGAATGTCCAATAAAGTGCCTACTAAACGTGGCGTGGAGCTTCAATATTTAAAGACTTTATCAAATTTTCAAGATTTTCTTGAAATGTCTTATCCCGTATACAATGAAACCACTAATAAAGATATCAAGAATTCTTCATAAAATAAAAAAGGTAACGGGTTTACCTTCGTACATATTCTTCACCAAAAATATAAATGCAACTATGAAGAATGGGTTTTACTTCTACTTTTTAAATAGTCATAGAAAAAGAACTTATTTACGATAAAATATTCCTAAATAAGAGAATTAATATCTTTTATTTCTTCGTTAAAGAGATATTTAAAAATAATTTTAAAGATAAGGAAAATCTTTCTTTAAATAAAAATAAAATTAATTTCATATTCGTCAACAAAATCTAACAACAATGTAATCTTTGAAATCTTTGAGGTATACATGTAAAGGTTTTTTTAAAAGAAACAAATTAATAGAGAAAGTAGGAAAAAAAATGAGACTTGAATGATGATAATGCTATTTATTAGATAAATATTTTTCAGAACACACGAGTTACAAAATTTAATTGTCGTTGAAGATACAATCGCATATGGTAGCTCAAAATGAAGGAGTTTAGAATCTTAAAAAATACGATTTATTTGTGTATTTATAAAGTTTTAAGGGATTGTATTTAAAGTCTATTTGAATTGCCTTTTAGATGTTTAAAATTACTTTTAAATAAAAGAAAATCGAATGGTAATCCAAATAAATTCGATTCATTTAATTAGAAACAAAAATACCGAATCCTTTTTGGTATTGTTTAAAAACTTGTTTTCGGGAAGGAAGACAAACGTAATTTTTCTTCTTTTTTTCCTTCGCATGAGTCCAAATATATAATTGTTTGGTTACTACTAATAATCCAAATATAACTTTGCTTTAGAAATGCATTGTATTGTTTTCAAATTAATAAAGAAAGGAAAAGATGAAAAAAGCAATAAAAGAATAAATAAATATATAACAAAAGTAATACTAGAACAGAACCAATTATTATTTGTTGTAGACAGAAAAGTTGAAGCATCTAATTAGATCTTTTAAATAATTTTAGAATTTGAAAGGGTTTTTTTCTGTTCAAACAAACATATAAAGATTCGAAATGCCACTTATGAACTTTCATATATCAAAGGTGGAATAATATAATTAACACTATTCCCATTAATTTACTTGTCATTTTATGATGAGCTGTGGTTATCTATTGTGTTTCAACACACATAAATAAATAAAATAAAATAAAATAACAAATTAAAGATTTATATACTTATGCTTTGTATATATCAAGATCACAATGTAGTTGATAAACATTAGTTAGAGTTAATAACCAAAACATATCACAAAGTTGAAATATCTTTGCATGCCCTTCTATATCAAACTTAATAAATTAAACTACGTACGTGTCTCTACTTACCTATGATGAAATTATATTATATTATTATTGTGTAATATACTCAAAATGAAGTCATCCTTCTTTTCTTTAATTATATTCGTAGTTGTAGGTACAAAATCTAATTTTCTCAATAATTGATGGTCAACTTCACAGTCTTTATAATATGGAAAATTTCTAATTATCCAATATGGTATATATTATCAAAGTTTATAAAGCATATTATATTTGTTTAAAAAGTGTTATTGATCTAGAACATGTTGATCAGGAATCTTTATAAGATATATGAATTATTCCTTCTTAGTAATTGTTAATTACTTATGAGATATAGAACCACAAGTATTTATTTAATATGTTAGCAAAATTTATGAATGAAATCTAAAAGCAAATCGACGTATACATCTAATCTCATGTGCCTAGAGAATATCTATGTGTGTAGCTCATTTTTCACTCTACAAGGATCGATCAAGATCAAATTAATGTTCATTATCTTTTCATCGAAAGAGACGCAATATTTTATTTCATCAAGTCGACATTATATTAATTCGTATAGAAGAATCGTTCTTTGCGAGAAAAAAATGTTTTCTAAATTTGTCTCAGGTAGGTTTAGAAATATGATAAATTCAAAAATATGTGATTTTAAGCCATCAGTGTATTAAGGGACCTCAAAATATTTATAAATTAAATAAAATACATATATTATATTAACTTTTCTTGCAAACAACTGATTTCAAGATACCCCATGTTTATCTAATAATAACTTTAATACAAATTTAAATTATCTATCATATATATGTGTATAGATTGATACTAAGGCATATTATTGTTATTTCAATCACCTCAAATAATTTTAGAACTACGAAGTACCAAATATTGGTGATAATGCTTTAGAAGGCTAAGATAGTAATTTGAGCTCATTCAATAATTAGACACATATCTCAACAAAACCTTATAAAAAGGACTTAACCATGCAATGATCCTTTCAAACTCACATCAAACTACTTAGTTATAAAAGGGAAAATTCTATTGGAATCTCTCTCAAACCCCAACCACTCAATCTCTCAATCTCCCAAATCAAAAACCCACATTTTTCTCTTCTCCTTCTTCTTCTCCTTTCTTCAATCCAAAATGTCATCTAATTCAATTTCACGGCCTCAAAATCTAGTAGTAGTAGAAAATAATAATCCATTTCTTCCTTATGACAAACCCAAACCGCAACCTCATAATAAATATACAAATGATTACTTGTTAGCCTTCTTCTCTTCCCTATTATTCCTTCTCTCCATCTTCATTATTTTCATTTCCATCTTCAAAAACCTCTCTTTTTCATCTCTCTTCAACAGCACCGTTTTTTGGTTCTTCATTTCTAACACTCTCATCTTCATAATTGCTGTGGATTATGGTCTTTTCTCTCTCTCCCAACACAAAAGTTTCCATCTTTATGAAGATTATTACTCACCACCAAACCCAAAGTTAACTCATTTTCAACTTCAAACCTCTTCATTAGTAGTATTTGATGAAAAGAAAGAAACCCCAGATGAGAAATTGGAAATTGTGGTTCAAAGTCGACGACTCGACTCCCCATCGAAGAAGACGAGAACACCGGTAAGAACTTACCTGCGGAGGAAGTCGGAGAAACCGAAAAGAATTGTGTCAATGGAGATCAGCAAGAAGATGATGGGGAAAAGACGATCAGAAAGTGTAAAGAATGAAGGAAAGGAATTAGAAGATCAAAATGAGTTTGCAAAGATGACGGATGAAGAATTGAATAGAAGAGTGGAGGAGTTTATTCAAAGATTTAATAAACAAATGAGACTTCAAACTAAACTCAACTGAATTAATAAATAAAGTCTATATATGAAATGGCCACGAGGGTTTAATTTTAGAAGAAGAAGAATAATAATAATGAGTAGAAAAGTTTTGTTGTTTGTGGCCGACCTATTTTGTTTCTTGTTTTGTTTGTGACATGTAAATTATTGGCTATTTTGAAACTTCCTAGAGATCTGTTCTGTCCTTTTCATTTTCCATTTTCTTTTGCTAAAAGTTAAGAAGCTTTTGACTTGCTATCCCTTTTTTTTTTCTTTTGTTAAATTTGCTGCTTTCTTGTGTTCAATTAAAAATTTAATATCCTCATTATTGTGTCTTCAACTTCCAAGGAAATGGTTATTAAACTAAAAATAAAGACAGTTAAGAAAAAGTGGAAAATTATGTGATAAATTCTTTTAGAAATAAAAATCTAACCACTCTTCAAATAATAATTAGTGTCTTATTCACCGATTATGTTCATATTGATATTGATCTATCTATGCGTGCAACGTGAATGACTCTACTTAAATGTGCGACGTGTGGCTCTACTTAAATCTTAAATATACCTATTATTTTTTAAAATTTGTTAGGACACAAACATGAAAGTCCCCTAACTAATTAAATTGATTGGTAGATGGTGTATGGTACTTTTTGGAATTTATTTTGTTCTGTTTTTAAACTCATTCATAAATATGTCATGCTAGGTTCTAATAATACGACTCAGCTGGCATCTAGGTTAGTGTTATACGATCAAATGTGCATGTCCTACGCCTATGTGTTACGTTGTTAAATGCATAATGATCAATGTTCATTACAAATTTTCCTCACGTTTGTCCAAGTGTAAGCAATACGAAAAAGGTTTTCTGGGTAACACTATAAGAAATCGAAATTTTTCCGACTCACAAAAAATTGTTGGGAAACCAAACGTCGGTAGAAGTTGGATTTCCCCAACACATCTCAATGCACGTCGTGGGACACAATTTTCTCCAACACATACCAATGCACGTCGGGACTACCCATAATAATTAATTATACAGTCGGATTTCCTCTGACGTGGTGCCAGACAAGTAGTAAAAATAGTATATATTCCCATGCATCCCTTACGGAGTTGGAAATAGGCACGTTCTCCCAACATCCATAGTGTCGCTTCGGAGGAGGGGCAAATCATTAATTGTACCGTTTTTCCTTCCTCCGACATGATGTGAGACATGTCGGGAAAAGGGTTACCTATTCTCGATGAATCATTAATCACGTTGGGAATAGGTGGCTATTTCCGAAGTTTTCGAGAAGTGTCAGGAGTTCTCCTTTCTTTGAACCCACCTTTTTTATAGAATCGAAAGAGAAAAGAGAAAGAAAAACAAGAGAGAGGGAGGCCGAGAAGAATGAGAGAGAGGGAGACCGAGAAGAATGAGAGGAGATTCATCATCATCGTGTCGCCACTCCCCGCCATTTCGTCGTCGTCGTCGTTACATATCGGTATATATTAGTTTGATGTGATTTTTTTTAATTTAGATTACAAATTATGAATTAAATTAAAATTTTGGTTTTTGAATTAGTTTTTGTTTTAGGAATAGGATTTTGAATTACGTTTTGAATTAAATTATGTTTTAGGAGACGATTAGAATCGTTGAATTGATGTGCTTATGTATATCTTTAAATTGATTTAAGGTGTAAATTATACATGCCCTTCGAATTTATGTAGACTCTATGTTGAAAAAAAAAATCTATATTATTGCACATCAACTACATTGTATTTTGTACATGTGAAAAGAGAAATATTATTATTGTAATTTTTGGATTGTTGGAATGAAAGTTGGTGATAATTAAGATGAACATATTAAAAAATTAAGTGAATGTATATTAGGTTATTATATGTATTTTAAATGTGTAATGTTTATTTAGTTGATGAAATTGTATTGTTGAAATACAAACGTACTGAATATTATTGTATTTATACGATGAGGGGTACAACAATAACTATCCTGCTATTAATTATGGTAGTTTCTTCTCTTTAGTGCAAACTTGGTTTATAATTAATTAGAGTAGGGTATTTGGTTAGTTTGTTCTGGCTATCCTGCAGTTATGGTAGCCTTTTGTAGTTTGAACTTAGCTTCTATTAAAAGAGAGGGAGGATTTGGCATAGCTTATTCATGGAGTAATTAAGTTTAGCGTTTGATAGGAGGAATATAGGACTAATGATCAAAGATATTTATGTTTTAGGTCTTTAACGATGGACAAGAGTTGGATGAAAGTTAGGAATAAGTTATCGGTTGAGTATAGAGTGTGTCCCAATTTTTAGGGATTGTCAAGTTTCACGTCGATGCTTACAGACGAATAAGGTGTCCATGTAAGAGATGTATGAATTCAAATCATACTCATTAGAGGGTGTGGAGCGACATCTATTGACCATCGAAATATCTCCCTCCTATACAGAATGGTTGTATCATGGAGATCCAGTGAATTTTCATAGAGGTATTGAAAGGTTTGATCATGAAGGAACTAGTAGTAACCATTTTGATGAAGGAACTAGTAGTAACCCTTTTAATGAAGGAACTAGTAGTAACCCTTTTGATGAAGAAGATGAAATGTTTGATATGCTTAACGATTTACACGCTTTGATTGAACACGAACGGGAAATAGAAGCTCCGATTGAGGTAGATATAGAAGAAGAAACATCAAACATATTTCATGACTTATTGAATGAAGCTCGTAGTGAGTTATATCCCGGTTGTTCTGAATACGCTTCCCTGAAGTTTTTAGTTAAGATGATGCACATAAAGGTTTTAAACGGTTGGAGTAACAAGTCATTTGACATGATGTTAGACTTAATAAAAAGTGTGCTTTCAATGTGTGGTACCAATGTTCCTAGTTCGTTCTACGAAGCCAAACGAAAATTGTGTGACTTGGGGCTGGGATATGAAACTATTCATGCTTGTAAGTATGATTGTGTCTTGTATTGGACGGAATTTAAGGATTTCCAGTTTTGTCCAACTTGCCGTGAGTATCGGTACAAGGTTAGTCTTAATAACAGAGAAAAAAAAATCCACATATGGTACTGCGCCACTTTCCTTTGATATCTAGATTACAGCGCTTATTTGTTTCGCAAGAAGGATCCTCTGACATGAGATGGCACCATGACAAACGTGTCCAAACAGATTATGTATTGAGACATCCAGCCGATGCAGATGGATGGAAACATTTTGATTCTGGATTCCCTGATTTCTCTACAGATGCACAAAACATTAGTTTGGGGTTTGCTTCGGATGGTTTTAATCTGTTCGGTCATATGAGTACCCCGTACAGTATGTGGCATGTGGTGTTAATTTCTTACAATTTGCCACCCTGAAAATGCATGAAAGAGTCAACTTTTTTCATGACATTGCTCATTCTCGGTCCAAAATCTCCTGGTAGGGAAATTGATGTTTACCTTAGACCCTTGATTGAGGAACTTAAACAGTTATGGACTTTTGAGGTGCGTACGTATGATTCCCTTACCAATAATATCTTTCAATTGTACGCAGCCTTGTTGTGGACGATAAATAACTTTCCAGTGTATGGTGATTTATCGAGGTGGAGTAAAAAGGGTATCAGACATGTCTCATATGCATGGGAGATAAACCGTCCTTCGAGATAAGAGGGAAAATATCTTTCATGGGACATCGACGTTATCTTCTTGAGAACCATGTTTGACGAAGAAGTAAGCTGCACAATGGCTAAGGTAGAGCGTAGGGCTGCTCTAGTGGTAATGAATGGGCACAAAGTAATAGAAGAAGTAGATCAATTGAAATTTCCAGTTCTAAGTAAACATTTTGCATTAAAGCATAAGAAAAGAAAGAGAGCTCTTAATTGGACTAAGCGAAGCATTTTCTTCGAACTTTCTTACTGGTCGAGATTATTATTACGTCAAAAACTAGATGTAATGCATATTGAAAAGAACGTTTGCGACAACTTGATTGGTACGTTGTTGAATATTGAAGGAAAAACCAAAGACACCACTAATGCACGATTGGACCTACAATTTAAAAATTAGAAAGGATTTACATCTCATAGAAGTTGGTAACCGATTGTGAAGCCACATGCGAGTTACACATTAACTAGCAATGAGTAAGTTGAATTTTGCAAGTTCTTAAAATCAGTGAAGTTTTCCGATGGATTCGTTTCTAATATTTCATGATGTGTGCATGAAAAAGAAGGAAAAATTTCATGTCTCAAAACATACGACTGTCATGTTTTGCTACATCGACTTCTACCTATTGGTGCTCGAGCTTTCTTACTGAAAAATTTATGCACCGTTGTTACTGAACTATGTAACTTCTTTCGTGGTTTGTGCATCAGAACGATACAAGTAAGTGAGTTGGACAGACTGCAAGCAGATATTATAGTCATACTTTGTAACTTGGAAAGAATATTTCCACGTGCCTTCTTCAGCGTAATGGTACATCTTGTCGTTCATCTACCATACGAAACCAAGATTGCGGACCAGTTTCTTACAGTTGGATGTATCCTATTGAAAGAAGTTTACACACATTAAAACAGTATGTGCGTAACAAAGCACATCCTGAGGGATCTATTGCAGAAGCATATATGATGAATGAATCAGAAACCTTTTGTTCGCGATACCTAAGTGAAATTGAGACGCGATTCACTAGAGATGAACGAAACGATGATAGCACTCCGAATGATGAGGTGATGGGTGAGTTCGAAGTCTTCATTCAAAAAGTAAGACCATTAGGGGCGTCAACCGTTCAATCTCTATCACAGGAAGAGAAACTTCTATTTCACTAGTACATTCTCAACAATGTAGGTGAAATAACGGAGCACCACAAGTAAGCATTTCTGAACTTTGACTTAGATTATCTTACGGTTGATGTTTTACATCTTCATTATATAACATTTCGTTATTAGAAGACACTTGCGGTTGATACGTCCACAAGTTCAAAACGTTCGGGAGTTTAACAAAAGACACTAACGAGCATTTCCTGAATGGTTCAAAAATCAGGTACACCTAATTAGGCTAATGAAAACGCTCGGAAGCTTATAAGCAGTAACTTTTGAATGAAAAAGTTTTATATGATCATTGATTAATGCACAATTTCAAGTTATAGAAATACGTGAGAGAGAAAACATTTCCACTTATTTATTTTCCCTTGTGATGGGACCAACACCTGATGTTCAGTCTTACAGTGGATGCATTGTCGGTGGAGTGAGATTTCACACTGTAAAACGAGATTCCAGACGCACTGCTCAAAACAGTGGAGTAATGGTAATCGGTAGAGAGAACAATAATTTCTACGGTGTTCTTGATGAAGTGTTGATGAAGTGTTGGACATTCATTATCCCATGGGAGGACGTGTCTGGCTATTTAAGTGTAGGTTAACACAGACAACAACAAAAGTCACAGGACACATGTGGAGTTATGGTACAGATCAATCAACACGTCCCGCTTTTGGTTCGCTGATGAACCAGTCATCATTGCGACGTAGGGACACCAAGTATTTTACATAAAGGACCCAAAAAATGGTACAAATTAGAGGTTTATTCAAGTGGTCCAGAATAAACGTATTTGGAATGTGCCGGAAGTCGATGATGTTGAGAATGAATAACTAAATATAGTGGAAATCGTTGACGATGGATATCACGTCGTTGAGACAGTTGAGGATGACACTCTGTGCAGACCCGACGTTGATCCTATAGTTGTTGAAAGACTGGTTCATTTGAACGGTACTGACGACTTCATAGACGATGAGGATGATCAATTGTCCCATTGAAGTGAATCTAGTGATGACGAATGATGTTGAAGAACCACGTATCCACATATTTCATTATTTTATGCATTCATTTTCATGTACTCATATTTGTTTAATTAATTTTGAGTCATATGTGTACAGGTACTATGTCTTCATTCCCGAATAGTAATTTCGAAGACATGGATACTCTATTTCTTCAGTTTGGCAACGATTTGAACAACGTGGGACCGACGACGTCCTCAGTGTGTGACATATTGGGTGAGTGTTGATTAATTTGATGTTAATTACGAACAATTTTTTTTAGTCATGATTTGTTTCTAACATGACTTGATTTCAGCAGCAGAAGTGCATCAACCCACTTCGACTCCAAAGAGATGTCAACAGTCTCAAAACTTGAAGTTGGAGAGGTACGATCAAAAAAATGGTAGAATTCCAATTACCAGAGCTCTAGGAGTGGAGAAGCCAATATCTTCACATGTTGTCCGGTTCAGCAACACCATTGGCGTGTGTGTGAGAAATACATTTCCAGTCCACTTCCTTAAGTGGGCTGATGTTGTGAGAGAATACATTGAGGTCGTCAAGGGCGATCTGCAGGTAAAATTAAAAGTGCATTAGTTTTTCTGTAGAGACATACACATCATTATATAAATGAAACTAACGTGTGAATTTTTTTTCGTTTCTAGCGCTTTTTCGTGCTTGATTTTAACGATCAAGCACTTACTAGATTTGTTGAGCATCAGATGCTCACATCTTTTAAAGAGTTCACGGGTGCTGTCACAAACATTTCAAACAGTACAGCAACCCGGAACAGACACATGCCAATCCACCTAACATATTGGTAGGACGTATGGAAGATTAGCACTTCATGTACGATCACTACATGCGTCGTGTATTTCAGGTGAGATCTATGAATTCCAATGATATGTGTTATTTCACTTAATTTTCTTAACGCGTGTGTGTACTTTTAACAAACATTTTCATGCAGGAGCAATCACGAACGAACAAGGCTGCTAGGTAGAAGCAGCCGTAAAATCATAGTAGTAGGTCAAAGTCGTTTCTACAACGACCACATGACCTCGCTGAAGAACGAGGTCTGCCAATCGACCAGCTAGAATTATTTGGAGAAACCCACACTCGAAGTGGAGAATTCATTTTGGTAGTCGGCTGCGGATGCGCATGTTAGTTTGAACTTGATTTTGTCTAAATTATGTACTTATACTTCTCCAATTCATAACTTTACATAAAATTTTATTGTTGCAGAGTCAAATGCTGGTACTTCAATCCCAGCCTACCCCAGAGGGTTCTCAGCCACTCTTTGAGGATGATATTTGCGAGATCGTTTTAGAAAGTGTCCAGGCTACTCAAAAGGTCTTGGTTGGAGACCCAAGCCCAAGTCCCGCAAATGTCCTGCTAGCAGTTCTTCGACCACTTGTCTCATTCTACAGCGGTCGAACAAGCTAATGCAATCCTCATTGACCAATAAAGACTCGAGATTCAAGAAACTAGACGCATGATTGAAGAGCAGAGAAGGTTCTTCGAGATGCAATTTAAACAAATGGAAGAAATGATGAAGAAGATTGAAGAAATGAGTCTGACACAGGGAGGATTATGAGTGGAGATCTTGCGGTATGTATTTTTTAACTTTAATGTTGTTTATTTTGCACTTTTAGTATTATATATATCTAAATTTAATTTTTTTTATCCTTGTAGGTGTGAACTTGTTTAGTATGGCGTCTGCGGCTTTCTTATTTTAATTTTCTTTTTCATGTCACTTTTTTTAACAATTTTGAAACTATGTTCTTGTGACGTTTATCTAGTTATAATACAATTTTGATTTGGATATGTTATTTACTATTTTGGTTGTTCAATTTTTATTTAAATTAAATCGAAATCGAAATAGAATCGCATAGAAACTACAATTAAAACAAAAAAAAATTAAAATTAAACAAAATAAAATAATAATAATAATAATAATAATGTAAAATTCTAAAAAAAAAAAACTTTAAATATTATTCCCGACGCACATAATGCGTTGGGAAAAAGGTCTTATCCCCAACGCATGTAAGATGGCATCGGGGACAAGTTTCACGACGCAACGTCGGGAAATACCTTCTCCCGACATGACGAGAACGTCGGTAGAGTCCTATAGGTGACCTGACGCATTATCAACGTCGGTGAAAGGAACGTCAGGAGAAATGAATTACCGACGCAGTTTTGTGGTACGTCGGGGATAGGTCTTCCGACACAATTTTACCGACGCCCTTTCCGATGTTGAAGAATACGTCGGGAACGCTTTTTCTGACGTTTTTCTCAATCTTCTCCGACGGCGTAACGCATCGAAAATATACCAAGTTCTTGTAGTGTAAGCTAGAGTCAAACACACGGAATTTCTATCAAATATAGTTATAAAGTCTACTTATAACTCCAGTCGGTATAAATTATATGCAATATAAGTATAAAACTATGCTAATCTAATTATTTACACAGAGGACTCTGTAGAGAGGAATGGAGTGGAATGATGATGGGATGTGAACTAACTTGCATTAAGAAGAATGAAGGAAAGTTTCTATATTCTAAGCGATCTAAGTCATGTGATATGTCTTGATGCGATATAGATCACTTAACCATCTTCTATTTAAGGCAAGCAACCTCTCAGTGCCTAAACACCACATTTGTTCTCCTTTCGAGACACAAATGGCAACGATAGATTAAGCGATATGTATCAAGCTAGGTTTTCTTACTTATAAGCATCATATTGACTCTCTATTTAAGGCGAGCAACATCTCAACGTCTAAACACTACACTTGTTATTCTCCTTTCAAGACACAAACGATTGGAGGCAAAACGCCAGAATTAAGTTTGTTACCAAACTCCCTTATATATGTGCGTGTTTAACTAAGTCCTTACTACTTACTCTCTCGAGCAGTTGGCGAAGAATACTAGCTAAGCGATTGAATTAAGTTCAGGCTAAACACGATGAGTCTTATAATTAAAGATTCCTTATCAAGTACATAACATACACTTAAACTACTTAAAATATTTCAACAATATGAAAAGTCAAGAAATGGAAGAGAGATAATGGATAAAACATAGATTGTATAGATAATGTAGGCCTTTCGGGCATAAAGATAAGAATATTCATACAATACATTACAAAGTACAAAAATGGAAAGTAAAGAAATGAGCCGAGTTGCATGATACATTATCATGCATTTCTTGACTCTTTTACAAGTCATGGGGAATGGAAGGTGAGCTTCTCTCTCTCTCTAATCTCTCTCTAAGCTTTCACTCAGGAGTTTAACTAAAAAAGAAGTGGAGGAAGAACAACTACTACAAATAGTGACAAACTTTAAAACTCGCCCTTTCACCGGCCTCCTTAAGGGATGGCCTCCTCTGTATTTGTTCATGGTGGAGACAGAGTCTTTTATAGGGCATACTTTAAGCGGGAAATTAATTATGTTATGTTGCACATTCGTCTTTGCCTACAAATGTCAATGAAGAAAGTAGTTGTTTCTTGTCACATTAGCTCCATCTACCACTCTTGTCTTCTAGTGAATCATCTCGCGTAATGATGCGCTACCATCTCGCCTTACAACTCACTAGGCAGCTTCTTATCGTTGAGTTCATTCATGCGATCCTCGCTTGCTTACTTCTTTTTGTCATCTTACTTGAAAAAACACTCGAAAAGCATAGTTAATCATGTGTAATGACTTATATAAGGTGTATTCTCTTGATATTATAATTTTGCACTAAAAAGCTACACATTTTGATCTTTTATCTCGTACGTTTTGACTTCATTGTTTTATCTAAAATAATACAATAACTTATATTTCTACAATTTATCAGTGTACTATGGTCACATTATCATAAAGAGAATTGAGGTTAACATAAAGACAAGATTATAACTTTATGAAGCACAAGTGAAATAGGGTTTCTAAAAATGTGAGCTTAACAATTTTTTTTTTTAAATTGTAAATATAACAAAATTTAGTAACGATAAACTTTATCGCTCATAGGATATAGTTTATCACTGATAGACTTCAGTAGTTGAATTTAAATTTAACTTTGCCTACAAGTTCTTTTGCAAAGTACTATATATGCTAATTTGTTATATTTGCAAACTAAAATAAATATTTGATTTATATCCAAAATTAAATTTGAAGTTTTGTCTTAAAATTTATGAATTTGTAAGTATGAATTAATTAAACAAGACCTAGATTGGGAGACATCATGGGAGGAAGCACGCATCCCAAAAGAAAAGGTCAAATCCTCTTATTTTGAGCCAAGTAGCTAGATCGAAGAAATTATACCAATTAGAAAATAACCGAACCAAAAACTTAATTCTGACACAATGCGACCTCTAGGGTCGTAATCATCAATGCATAGTTGGAGTTATACGAAGATGTAACCCCAAGTAAGTGTTAAAAGGAAGGATCTTACAAAGATCCCCATCTAGCAACCTTCCAAAGAGAGAAGTATACCTCAGAAGGGGAACTCCAACACCCTTAGTTCAATTAAATCCTTAGCTAATTAGATATTTTATATACTAACTTCGACGGCTCATGGAAATCAACTCTAATAAATACAGAATTTAAAACTATACTTTGTTTTGTAAACATTTTATTTTTTTCTTAAAAATTAAACTTATATACTCTGACTTTCTTTCTTTCTTCGCTATCTATATTCTACCAATGGATTAAAAAAAAAAAAAACCAAAATTTAAAAGCTAAAAATTTAACTCATTGTTTCTGTTATTAAAATTTGACTAAAAATTCAGCCAATATACTCAATCCAAATCATTTCATAAGAAAAAAATATTCCTAATCTTCAAAAACATAAAAAAAATATATATAATAATAAATAAATAACGAAACAGTTATGTAAAATCCATATACATAACCTTGAGGCTTGAGCTTGAAGGTCCTAAATAAACAGTGTAAATCACTACTTCAAGAGGAATATAAATTTTAGATCTATAACATATATATTTATGATAATATAATACGTTTGGACTCCGATAATTTTGAAATTAAGTCGTACACTCCTAATAACTCGTAAATATTCTACTATCCAAAGAATTTTGAAAAAACTACAATTGGGATTTTTTTTTTTTTTTTTTTTTTCTGTTTCAATATAACTTTTTTGGTGTGAGCTTTCATAGTAAGATGATTTCATCAGGTACACAACGCTTTACCAGAGACAAAAGAGACATTTAAAGAGATACAAAATTATGCTTTACAATCAACGTCCAACACAAACCAAAAATATTGAAACTGAAATTCTTTCTGTACATTAATCTGACAAGGGTCGACCCCGATCCCAATCCCGCCCTCGTTTCAGCAGCCGAAATTTTCGGTGTTTGTGAGGAGAAAAGACTGGATTAGGCGAGGTAATTGTATATCTGAGGGTTGTTCTTGTCACGTTCTAGATACTCTCTATCGATAAGACTTTCAATCCGCTTCTTCAAATCAGCTGGCTTTATTGGAAACTTTAACTGTTCAACACAACACAAAAATCCAGTTCAACATCATCTACATATTCAAATATTTTACACAATTGGTCACTTTCATGCTTCCTCCATATAAAATTCTACCCAGAATCAGATACAGCCCTCTTTACTTTCATTTACAACAAATTTGATTGGGGACTAAAAGAATGGCATCATTGGAAACAAAAGATGAGAATAGTATTAATATTGTACCAATTTAACGTAAGAAGAGAATGCATGGGACACAGAAAAAATCCTTTGTACCTGTTGGAAGAGCTCAGTTATCAGAAGAGTGTGACTTAGCACTTTTCGGGTTTTCATTATTCGAACAATAGCAGCATCAACCTGCAAGTGCCACGCAAAACAAGTTTAGGGATATCAGTAGTCCTTAGTTGATTATGCTGTTTGGTCAGATATAACAAGCCTTTCAAGTATATTCTTCATTGACATTCCACCTTGAACAAGTATATCTAACTGTTGGATTCTTTTTTAGAAAAAAATGGGGTGGGAGATTTGAACCACGGACCTGATACTTAGCCAATAAGAATGTCAATTGAGCTAAGATCTTGTTGGCTATCTAACTATTTGATTCTAATTTTTTTGTTCAGAAAAAAGATGGGGGCTAACCTGATATTGACGGTCCTGAAAGACTCTCTCCGTAGTGCTGGTATTCTCTTCTACCGTTTCCTTCATCTGAATAGCATTTACCTGGATCGTCCACAACAAAACAATGCAATTTCAGCAACAGTAGGAAGTTGAAGTAAGATGATCATTCCAGATAGGCAAAATGGAAATTGGCATACCTTAAGACGGTAAAGTGGAGCAGTAAATCCATCATTGAACACAAACGAATCATTGTCCTCAACATCTCTGCCTTTTGGTATCTAAATATAAGATTGAGAAAAGAAAGAAATAAAGGTCAGGTTCAAAATTCTTGAGTATATTGAATTATTTTTTATGGTTTCACCAAGAAAAGACATCAAATGAAGATGTCACCCACCTTTTGTAGTACTCTAACTTTTCCACAGGCAAGTGACTGTAAAGTCCTCCTGAGTTCTTTATCCTCAATTCCAGTAGATTCTCGAATATCTTGAAGACTAAGTTTCTCAGCATCGTTGAAAAGCATTAAGACCACGGTCTGGATGACAATGCACAAATTAAAAATCTCTCCACGTGTTAAAAAATAAAATGATTTCCAACCCCAGTTTATCCAAGAGATAGACAAGAGGATAAAAGAAAATGCCTAGAATCCCTTAAAACAAACATAATTCCCAAAGAATTAACTCACCTGAAATAGGGAAACTGCCAACTCCTTTTTACCTTTTGGGAACTCGGCTTTCAGCACACAGTAGCCTAATGAATTATGCCACATTAAGCGTCTCCCACTGTACTTGCTCAAATAGAACTCTTTGAAAATGTCCTGTAGAACAAAGCAAGGGAATCAAAGGACTACACTAAGTTACATGTACATTAAGATCCATATTATTATCTTCCTTTCAACCTGGTAGACATTCAACTCATGGGGAAGCCTAACATCCATGGGAGGGTAAGTTGGCCAGTACCTAGACACCCAATAGATCATTATATTTCTTGTCAAAAGCCGAAGCAATGAGTGAGTTAATCATAAAAGTCACATTAAGTACCACTTACCCAGTAGTCAAGACATGAACACTCATCTCAATCCCCATGGGGAGCTTTGTCCTCGCTTGGGATGATTGCTTGAACGATTCGTTTATCTCTTTAGACAATTCAATGTCCTAATGCAGTTCACCGTAAAATAAATTTTAGAAGATAGTCTGAGAAATAATTCAAATACAGCACCAACAACACGTCTAAGTTTTTAAATTCCAACTCAAGACAAAAATAGTAATTTGAAGACTGAAGGAAAAAGACAGCAAAACCAGAAGCACATATTTGGTCTACGTGAATTTATACAATGAAAGTATGGGGTCCATCTTCAGTCTACAACTACTAACAGTGCTCTCCTCCCCAAATCAGCCAATTTCTGGTTTAACTCAAACCAGTCACAGTTTTGAAGTAAAGCTAAGGTCATTGGATTAATGTTGACCACCATTGGGTCCTTTCAATCAAAAGAAATTACAACAGAGATTTTGTTGAGGTGGAGGATCTTGAATTTAGAGAAGATATACGACATTCATCAACTGGGCACAGTATAGTTTTTATCCACTTTCTATACAATCCAATTTGTGAGTGTTTAAGATTTGCCCCGTTGCCCCCCTTTCCCTTTGCAATTTTGCCTTACAACAAAATATTTAGTTTCATTTGTCCAGCTTGCAAAAATAACAATAAAAAAGCAATCAATAAATCAAAATCAAAATTTAATTGAAAAAAGAAAAAAAGAGCAAGATGGTAACAAAACTATCCAGTTGAGAAAAGAGAAGAAAGGTGTGAAATATTCATCATTGTTTTATTCATACAGTAACAAGCAAACTGTCAATATGGTACACCTTCAAACTCCAACCAGCACCATACAAAACCAATTTTTATAAGAGAGATTCAATAAGCCCCAAATGCAGCCTAAAAATAAAAACTAGGAGAAAGGATGCCATTTGAGGTCAAATGAAATCAAATCTTCATAACAACTAACCACAATTCACTACTGCTGGAAAATTTTATACCTTAAACATTCCTTCAAGTTTGTTCGTAAACTGACTACCACACTCTGTCTTCAGCTGTAATAAAGCAAACAGAACTAGTTAGTTTCATTAAATCATCTGTGAGACAAAGAACCGGTTAAGAACTTGTTGGCACGATTAATGAGCAATGTACAACAATCACTATTGAAAATTAAAATAAGAGAAATTTATCTCTGACTTTGGAAATCATAGACTTTTCTGCATCAATGGAAGCACTCTTTCCTAGAAGTAACCTCTTTGCAAGATCCTTCTTGTAAAAGGCTTCAAACACATCCTTGCCCTACAACAAACAAAATGAAGCAAGGGAATAAGATTTGTTACTCCATGTCAAACATAAATGAACTTAAGCTACGGTGAAATGAAATGAAAATTCAAGAAAAAATAATTATGGATCAATTAGATCTCCCATGACACATTCCTAACAATGATAACTACCTGAATAAACCTGAACAGAACCAACACTTTGTCTAGTGTACCCTCCAATTCTTCTTCAGAAGTACCCTTATTTCCAGCACGGAGCTTTTCATCCAGAAACTTAGCAATCAATTCAGCTGGGCGATTCTACAGAAAGAAAGAAAATTTTATGCTGTTAGATCACATAGCTGAACACAAGTGAGCTGGTAAATAAAAAATATTAAATGCATGTTAAGACATGAAAAGTTGATGAGGCAACTGAATCTAGGTCTTAAAAGTAATATAGACCAGCAGAATCAAACAACATTGATGAATGTTAGGTCCATAGTTTTACAGTTTATGAACAAGAAGAAAGTCCAAAATTGACCACATTACATCTGGCGAAAAGAAGTTAAACTCCTGCTAATCATGCTTATAACACTTGGCTGACCAAATAGTGTTGCTTCTTCCCCTTTATTCTTCATTCAACAAGCTGAAACGTTAATTCTTAATTTTCTATTAATGAAGGGTGGTCCTGTCTCACTTTCAACGTCACCAGTTATACATTTTTAAACAATGGTGATAGAGCACACCGGATAGAATATTACCAATCACAGGGTTATTATTTCAATTAACCTGCAGTTTAAGAATGCATGTCCACCTCTTATTTTAATTACCTGCAACAATTAAATGGGAAAACTCTAAAAAGAAAACAAGAAAATAAACATGAAGAGAGTGGTACCTGACGAAGATTAATAAGATGCTCAAACGCATCCTTTATTGTATTGCAAAAAGCTTCATTCTTCGAAAAGCTTTCTTCCCATATTGTATCCAGAGAAGCCTTGAATTCTAAAAGGGATGAGACCATATCTTTGTCCTTCTCATCATCCATGACAATATTTTGCCCAGTTCTTCGTATATACGAGCTAAGGGCTTGTCTTAGTGATTCAAGGGCATTGACTCTTGATATAAGCGTGTACATTCTCAGAAGATCTCCCATACGGTTGCCATCCATCAGCAAT
The DNA here is from genome assembly GCA_025688845.1 of Cucumis hystrix. Lineage (NCBI taxonomy): Eukaryota > Viridiplantae > Streptophyta > Magnoliopsida > Cucurbitales > Cucurbitaceae > Cucumis > Cucumis hystrix. Next base: position 852,207 of record JACWES010000016.1, read on the forward strand.
GTAAATCCCTAAAGCCAAAAAGAATCCTAAATAAATATTGGACTTATGCTAGAAAACAATATGGAAGAAGAACAAGAACTTATGATAGATTATAAATCTGAGTTATAATGGTACCTTATCAAGAATTGCAGATATATGACGTTCAAGGAGTTGTCTTTCTGTAGTTGCTATCAATGGCTTTCTTGTACTTGAATCAAGATAGTGCAAACATCTATCTTGCTCTGCCTGCAACCTTCCCTGAAATAACAGGTCAAGAACTAGAATTAACATAAATGGATGATTAGTTAACAAAACAAGGAAGATTAACGTACTGTTATTCAATGGACACCGTATGCAACCTCTTTTGTACAAGGAATCTACCAAGCCGTTTCTTAACTAACTATGATATTCAAGGTTTTATTTCGTTAGATTGGATGCCTTTTTTTCATAGGTGTCTCCCTTATGTGTGAGCTCGATTTTGTACGTCCATGTGTTCTTTATTTTTTTCATAATAAAGCTTCGGTTGTTCATTAGAAAAAAAAAAATTTAAAAATAACAAAAACAAACAAACAAACAAGAGTCCACACCTCTGCATGCTTTAAGTATTCTGAAACATCTGACTGCTGCATGTGTTTCATGCCTTCAGCAGCATAAAACTCAGAAGTGTATTCAAGGAATGGCTTTTCAAAGCTTTCTGAGTAAATTCCTAGTGCGGTAAACATCTTCAAGAGGTGGTTTAGGAGAGTCCGATTAATTGCTTCACCTAGCCTAAAAAACCAATAAAAGATCCATGTTAATCAAATATTTTACATAATAAATAAATAAGAATCTTTTAATATGAAACAATCTAGCAAATAAACCAATATATAAAAACTAAAAAATAAACTTTATATTTTATTTCATAATTTCAGCCATCAGTAAAATTCGCTTGTGTAGTTTTATGAAATTCTTTTTTTTTAAATATAAAAGTTGTATGAAATTCTTACACACGGTGGAAAAGAGCAAAGCACAAAATTCCATTATAAACCAATCTACACATACAAACGTGTAATGTCTGGTTTGAATTACAGGCCATTAATAATTGTGTCAACATTAAATAATAATAATAATAATGATGATGATAATGATAATAATAATAACAATGATAATAATAATAATACAATAAACAAGAACCAAACCAAATAATTATAATCGCCAAGAAGAAGATTCACTGATATCAGGGTCATTGATTTTTGATAGCATCACCAACTTCATTGAGAAAGAATGAATAATAATATAAGGGCATGGAAATATATATATATATATATATATATACAAGCCCACAAAAGCAACCCTCCTAAAGAAGGGTTTCCAAATAAGTAAAATATTACCTAATGAATAGTTACAAAAAGCTTTGAAACCGAAGCCCAAACCGAAACATGAAATCTCACTAAAGACCAAATCTCACAAGGGTCCTCCAAACTTCTAAACACCCTATTGTTTCTCTCCACCCAAATGTCCCACAACTCAGCACACACACCAGCAAGCCACAACAAACAACATCTCTCTTTGAAAAGAAAACAGAGGAACTCCTCGATCGTCACACGAATATCCCTCTTGCCAACAATCTGAACGGCAAACTCCTGTATGAAACAAATCCAGACCTTACATACTAGCAGCAACAAAGAAGATGATTCAGGTTTTCCACTGCCTCCAGATAGAGAATACAGTATAAAGGACCCCTTAACGGACCATCTTCCTAGCAAGCCTATCCAAAGTGTACACACGACCAAGTAAAGAACTTGATTTTCTTTGGTATCTTAATTCTCCAGACCACATCAAAGACCAACTCAATAATAGGAACAGGATCTAGCAGCAACCTAAAGAAAGATTTACAAGAAAATCCTTACACAAACATTCTTTCTCCCCTCCCTAAAATTGCACCCTTCCAACAAAGAAATAAGATGGGCAATCTTCATCTTCTCCCTAATGGATAAATGAAGATGGAAACCAAAAGAAAAGGACACAGAACTACCTGACCAAACCAACAAGTCAGAGATCAAACGATTTTTTAAAGGAAAACAAATGATAGAGATGAGGAAACGTAGAGCAAAAGGGGCCATCCCCCACCCACTGGTCTTCCCAAAAATACACATCCTTAACATCCCCACAATTTATCTAACCAAAAGGGAGGAGGGAAGCTCAAACGCAATATCTTTCCTACGATTCCGGTGTGTGCCTTTAACCCCTTTCGCCACCCAATCAAAGGGATGGATGCTATGCTTACTCACAATGATCCTATGCCACAAAGATTCAAATTCAAGGACAAAACACTAAAGCTCTTAATGGACAAAGCTTTGTTACTGAGCCTTAACTTTCAATCTCTGACCAAATAAGTTCACAGAGTGCCCAACAACCTCCCAGCTAACCAAATGAAAACCCTTTCCTTCATCCACCCCTTCCCAAAGAAAGTCTCCCATGTACTTTTCAAGGCTTTTGCAGACTAAGCTAGGACCTCTAAACAGTGATAGACTACAAATTAGAATACCACTCAACATAGATCTGATCAAGTTAAGTCTACCATTTGGATAAGTAACCTTTCTTCCAAAAGCAAGCCTTTTACGGATCTTCTCAAAAATGGAGTCTCCAAAACGACAAGGCCCTTGGGTTACCCTCCAGAGGAAAGCCAAAATAACAGGAAGGGTATTCAACCTCACAACCAATCACACTTGTCCACCTTCCAAATTTATCCTGATCACAGTTGATACCCAAGATTTGGCACTTGCTTCTATTATTTTAAGCCCAGGCATGGCCTCAAAACAAAACCCCACCATATGGTGAAGGGGCAAGTTCTCACTGGCTAAACAAAACATTGTATCATCAGCAAATTGGAGACTCGTTACAACCAACCCTAAAAGACTATGATATTTCCTCCCACCCCACTGAAAATGAGACGGCTTTTATATCCACAACAATTAAGAACAAGAAGAGGGATAAATGATCCCCTTGTCTTAAGCCTCTAGAAGTTTGACGATCCCTGATGGGCTCCCTTAATTAGGGCAGAGTAGTTCACATTTCTAACACAACCGCATATCCACATTCTCCATTTATATCCAAATCCTTCCTTCTCCTTTACCTTAGTCCCAGTCAACTAGACATGAGCCTTTTCAAAGACAAGTTTGAAGAAAATACACTCCTTATTAGCTCTGTAGTCCTCAATGGCTTCATTGGCTATTAAAGCCCAGTCAAGAATTTGTAAGTCAGCCTAAGAAAGCACACTCTGCAGTAGTCGAAGAAAACACTCTCCTAAGACCATTTGCAAGGACCTTAACCAAAATCTTATAGACACTAATGATAGGACTATTGGGTCTGAACTCCTTCACCTTATTTGCATTCTTCTTAGGAATCAGGTACACAAAAGTTCCCACCAAAGTACGATTCAAGATGCCTCTCTGAAAAAACTCTTTAAAAACACCTTGCAACTCTCCCTTAACCAAATCCAAATTATCTAGGAAAAAAGCCATAGGAAAGTCATTCGGCCCCGAGGATTTGCTTCAACCACAACCAAAGACCGCCCTCCTTAATTTCATCCAAAGTGAAAGGAACCACCAACTCCTCATCCTGCCAAACGAAATGGGACTCCACTCAAGACCATCAACAAACTTCTTGGCCCAAACCACCAGGTTAAACAACTCGGAGAAAGTTGATAGAACCTCCTCCTCAACCTCTTTATCATTCCTAGTACTCTTCCCATTTTCCAAGATCAAAGGACCTATACGATTCTTATTCCTTCTTCCACTAACCACTCTATGGAAGAAGGTGGTGTCACAATCTCCTTCCTTAGCCCATTTGATTTTAATCTTTTGACCCCAACTGATACTTCCTTTTCTAATCATGTCGAAAAGCTCCACTTTTAGGGCTCCCTCTCGTCCCTCAAGGTACCATCCAAGAGCACTCCACATCTAAAGGATTACTGATAAGTAGAATAATGTGTTAGAAATATAAAATTTTCAACAATCAAACATATTTTGGATCATTCCACCAAAGTTTAGTCCCCAAACAACTATCCAAGAGTATATCCCATACACACATTGGGGTGCTTGGGGCAAGGAGTGAGTTATTATAGTTTGATTAGAATAGTTTGTGTTTGGGTGTAGATTATTTTAGTTTGGGTTCTAATAGTATGTGTTTGGTGTGTAGACTATTTTAGTTTGATAAGGAAATAGCAAACAGTAGCAAAGAATTAAAAAAATGATGAATGTCCAATAGTAAATATTGTGACAAATTTGGAGTTTTGAAATAGTGTTTACTGTAGCTAATTAATAGTATTTACTGTAGCAAGAGGTGGTTATTATAGTCTTAGATAATCTTTGCCCCAAACGGCCCATTGAATTTCAAACAAAAAAGAGTCATATACAAAAACTTGACTTTACCAATAAATATCAACTCCATGACTTAGAAAAAAACTCATCTAATACCATGATAGTTTACAATACAACAAGGCATATCCATTTATTGGTATCTACGGTGCCACGGATTTATCTTCCATTTACAAAGATTAAATAAGCACATCATATCTGGTGTCTGATCCATAAATTGAAAATTCATGTAAGGAGAAGAGCCCAAAGGTGAATATCTCAATGAGGAAAAGAACATTTCACAGAGATATTGATCGATAAGGCATTTTCTATATGGTTCTGTTAGCATTCAATATTTGATTCAAATATACCCACAAATCAAAGGAAGACCAAGGTCCAAACTATTGTAGAAGCTTAGAAATACCAAGACACAAAGCAAAGTATGGAGTAACTGCCCTTTCATTGCTGTGTTCGCTGAAATGGTGTAATCCAAATACGAGACCATCTAAATATGTCACTTTCTAACAAGGAAAAAGACTAGAGACATATATAGAGGAACTCAATGGCATGTGAAGAACAAAGGGAACAAGATTGATTCAGAAAAGTATGGCACAAAAGCAGAGATGAAAACCTTCTCCAATTATTAGGTGGGGGCAATCCTTTTAAGAAACGGATAATTTTGTGGCTGAAAGCATTTAAGGCCACGCCAGGCCTATGGCTAGAAAGGAACCAGATCATTCAAGGCAATGACAGAGGTTAGGAGGTAATCGTTGGCCCAACCATATCGCATGCTTCAATGATAATCCTTCTAGAGCATTTCTCTGTTTAACATGAATTGCTGTGTCCTTGTCCTTTTTAAAATTCTCAATTAGCAGGGGATCACTTTGATTCATTTTCACAAAATTAATGAAAGGTGCTTCTTACTCCAAATGTGTATATAAATGGACTAAAATGTGTATAAAAAGAAAAGAGTCCCATAATTGCTTGTCAATCCTCATTCCAAAGCACATAAACCTAAACCAGAATCTGTCATAACCATTTCTGTCAATAGATTATAGTCTTAAACCATTTAAATAAACCAAAGAATGGTAACAAATTCTTGCAAACAAGCTTCTTCATCAACAAATACCTTGACTACTAATATTATTAACTCAAAAAGTGTATGAGAATTCTCTTGCAGCCACCTTTTTATATCATGTTTCTTCTGCCAAATCATTCTGGTATTTAATAATGTGGAGTTTGGCTGGAAGATTGCTGTAGCCAGCAATAATGTGGTCTCTTAATAAATATCATTCTAATTGGACAATCAAAGGAGATTCTTTGGCACCATTGCATTCAAGCTTTCTTATGGTCTCTTTTGATTGATCGGAATTCACACATCTTTGTAGACACTGACCAAGATCTTGAATCTTCTATTTCTTTGGATACTTTTACAGCTCTTACATGTTGTCAATTGCTTTCACCTTTTTGTAGCTACAGCTTATCTACTCTCATGTCACATTGAAGATGTTTTTTTGTAAATATCCAATAGGTTTTCATTAGTACATCTATTTTATCAATTAATGAAATGGTGTGATTTCTGTCCCCAAAAGAATTCATTACGAATCACAAGCCTAAATTAGTTCCGAATAAATAAATAAATAAAATGCAATGCAAAGTGCAAATGCAATCTCAATTATACTTAATAAAACTATTGCATCGTCAGAATAGAAATTTACCTTTCTTTCTCGATCATTCTTAATAGACCAGTAACAGTTTTGTGCTCAACCTCTGAAGATAAAGATAAATGCTTTCTGAAAAGTTGCAACCCCATGTCCCATAATGAGCACACACTTGGTGTTTGTTTGACATAAGTCCTGTCAAGATACAGGGCAATGCCACGAATCATCAACATCTGATCACAAAAATCTTGCCAGCATTTCTCAACATATGCCAAGAAAACCACCAAATCTGGGCTTTGCCCAACCAAAGACTGCAATGCTGCAGATATGTGTACTTCACACTCCTTTTCGATTCGCCGATAAAGGTTACCACCCATTTTGTGCAAGCAAAGATCGTTAACAGCCTGCATATAATACACCAATTGGTTGAAAGACCTCAGATACGGATAAACAGAAGGAAAAAGAATCAGAAACTCTATCTTCTTTTATCAAATAAGTGGAGAGAGAAAAAAAAATCAAGAATAATAAATTTTACCTGATAAAGCTTCTCCAAATCACAAGAATTAGGTTGCTTCAAGAATATGGCACATATGGCTGATTTCAACTTTGCCCATGTATCCTCCTCAAAATTAGCAGGGAGTGTCGGTTTTGCTTCATAGAGAAAACGGAAAATGAGATATTGTAAACCACTTTCAACACGAGATATCAGTTGAACCAAGGCTACATAATTCACACACATATTCACAACTACTGATAATATCTACACGAGAGTACAGATGTGGCCTCACTGTAATAATACCAAGTTGAAAGTACATTTGCTTTGGCGCAGTCAATTTTTGGCAGATGACTAAAAATCTTCCATCGCCATTAACTAAATTGAGACCATGGTATAAGATTGTACATTCCTGACTATAGATTCTATCCGTAGATGAACAAATGAACTTTCCCAATTCTATATGCAGAGTACTCCTCTTAAACTCCCATTACAGTAAATGACATTTCCTGATCCGGGCAGAGCTACTGTAATGACAGTCGTATCAGAAACTTGTTAAATCATTAGTCAGGAGTTTTAACCCACGTGAAAATATAAATGCCAGTGTAGAACCGAGCAATCAGCAGAAAAAATGTCTAAGTAGAGCTCAATTCCAAGTAATCCGGTAAAAGTGGTGCAGAAAACATAAGAAATAGAAATAATCCCGAGTGCCCATGTTCAGTTACAGCTTAATTCAAAACAAGAACACGAAAACAACAATCAACACGAAAACCCCCAAATTAAACAAAGCAGTCAGAAAGAACAATATAATCAACAAAACAAAACCTAACGAGAAAATTTAAAAAAAAAAATAGAAACCATTGAAAAGGAAGGTAGAGATGGAAAGAAGAAACCTTTGAGAAGCTTGATAACGAGTTTCTTAGCAGGCTGAGGGGGAGTGGCTTTCTTACGGGACAAATTGGTAGCTACGGAGCGGCTATCGCCAATGAGAGGGGAGTGATGGGGTGGTTTGAGATCTTCATCATCAAGGGGCATAGAAGAAGGGTCGAAATCGGGGTCATCGTGGTGGTGGAGTCCGTTTTTGTTGGGGTCAAGTGGTTGGGATTTGGTTTTCTTCATAGGAGGGGAAGAGATAGAGGAAGGGGCGGTGGAAGTGGGTGAAGAAGAAGAAGAAGAGAGAAGGGAGCTGGCGGCGGTGTTGGTGTTGGTGTTGGCGTTGGCGGTGGCGGTAGCAGAGCGTTTGGTGGGGAGAGACATGAAAGTGATCAAGAGAAGGAGGGCATTGTCCAGTGAAAGAACAAAATTTGAGCACAAAATTGATGAAGATTGATTGATTTCGCCCACACCCACACCCACACCCGACCCTTCTGCCCCAAACACACAACCATAACACTATTTTCTTAATTCCCCTTCTAATTCCTTCCTATCTTTTCTTTCCTTTTTCCTTTTTTTTTTTTTTTTATTACTTTTCATTTTAGAAAATAATGGTAAATGTAACAATCCAATTTGATCGATGATAGACTTTTGTTAAGGTCGTAAACATGGATAAAATCAGTAATTTTACTTGGTTCATTGTGCTGTACTTTAACTTATCTTTCTTTTTTTTTTTTTCTTATAAAATATATGTGTAGTGTAAACAAACACATCTATTATCAAAATAATATATATATGTATGTATGTATATGTATAAATACGTAAAAAGATAATAATTATTGTTATGCATCTAATAGCTCTAACCTTTCATAGGTTCAAAATATTGATATCTACGTAAATATCGAGATTTTAATTTTATAATAATATTGATAAAATGTTGATTTTAGTAGATTTTTTTTGATTTTTTTTAGTAGTATCAATAAAATGTCGGTTTCGATGCACATTTCTAAAAAGTTTAAACAATAAATTTAAATTAATAATAAATATTTTATTCTTTTCAAATAAGTAACATGTCTATTATTTATATTAATTTATTTTTTGTGTTTTATGGATTTTTATACTATATAATGGAAACATCAATTAACCCATCCCTCATGTCGATATTAGACACATAGAAACGTGAAAATATTGATAGAAATATTGACATATTGATCAAAATTTAATATTATGCATGAGCCTTTGCAAACACATTCTTATTTGCTCTTTTTTTTTACTTTGTTTTTGTTCACACTCACATGCTAAAGGTTATTCAATTAAGTTTGAGGTTTCTGTAATTCACAAGTCACTCAAAAGGAATGTTCGGGACAGAGAGTAGTTATCAATTTTTTAGACTTTTTCTCAATCATACTTCAATATTATGAGATGTTCTGTCTCATTCGAACGTACGTGATATAAGTTCATTTATGTACCTCCTCCTAACTAAAGCGAGCTCAAGATTTTTTTTTTTATATCTTTTTTTAATTTCTCAACATCCTTAAATATTGTTGAACTTGAGGCTGATTTTAATTATACTCTTAAAGTTTCATTTTAATCTTTGAAGTTCAAAGCTCGTTTCAAAACAATTTTTATAGGCTTTTGTGGTTAATTCATAAACCAAGAAAAAACTTGTATCTACATGCGTAACAACAAATCTTTTTAAGTTCAAGGGTTAAATTTTGTTTAAAAAAAATATTATAATAGTGAACATTTTAAAATTATATTAACCAATATTGAAAATTTTCTAATGTGCAAACTGCAAAGGGTATATTTTAAATTGTCAATTAAGAGTGAAATAGATAGAAACAAAAGTAGTAATAAGAATGATTTTGACTTCTTTTTTTTTTTCAATTTTTAAAATTAAGCTTGTGTTTCAACACCTTTGTTAATAATCTTTTCATTTTAGCTAAGCTTCATAAATAGAAAAATAGGTATTGAATGGCCAAGCTCAAGCTACATAAACACAAATACTTTAGCCCAATGTAAATCCACTTTAGTTGAACTCAAATAATTTTTTTATATACTATTTTTATGTTAATTTTAAGAAATAAATCCTTAGATTTTCCTTGTTTTCAATTTTAGATTGTAACATAGAAAGTCAATGATAAATTAACACTAAATTCATGTAAAATATTATAATGATCCAAGTAGATATATGTTTCATGAAGCATGAACTTTATATTAATATTTAACTTTAAATTTTGTTTAAAATATAATTGTATAAAATTTATATATCATTTAAAAAAATTAGAGATTATCTTTTGTTTACTTGAGATAATTTGATAAAAGTATATTGAAAAATAATAGTAAACAAGGGTGGTTTAATTGGGCAAAGTAAGGCACTATTGGGCCATATTGTTGGCCCAAATGCTTAGACAGTTTACGAGGCAAATTGGGTTGGGCTCACAGCCCATACGGCCTCAATTATGACACTATATTACATTTGTATTGAATTTTTTTGGAATAATAAGAAATAAAGCAACGTTTACGTTTTTAAGAGTAATTTCGAAAAATGGCAAAAGCACTTTTCTTTTCAATTTTAGGAAATAGTATTTTTGCACGGTATTTTATAAAATACCAAAATACCTACCAAATACTCACCTTTCTCAATTGTAATTGTTTCGTTTCTACGTTGTAATTAATTTTGTTATTCATTTATCAACATTTAATTATTTTTTATCTGAAAAAGATGTAGCAATCCATATCAAAATAATATTCATTAGTTGAATCACAAAAATAACCAAATTATTATTTTGAATTAAAATTTTCTTATGCTCTTTTTGTTTAAGTGAGAACTCGCTTATTTATTGTCATTAATGTAATTATTTTAATATATTGCGTTCTTATACAAAATCTTTTCTTTGTAATATACAGATATAAGTTTATCAAAAGGCTTTCCAGCATAATTAATTTGTGATATGCAATTATGAGTATTTAATTAATTTCGACGTGTTAATAAGATAGAGAACCCTATCATAACCTCTTCCTAATATCTAGAGATTTAAAAGATATCAACAATTTTATTCATTTTTTTATTTCACTATTGTGTTAAAATCAGCTTTATTCATTTTTTGTTTCAAAAGTAATAAAATTATTAATTTTTTTTGCTAAATCTCAACTTTTTTATTTCAAAATATACTAACCTTTTCGTCTTTTTTTATTTCAAAATAACGTATTAGATCTTAATTTATTTTTAAATTTTGAATTTTGAATTTGAAAATTAAAATTAATTTTCCTATTAAAATCTCAACATTTTTATTATTATTATTTGAAAATTAAATCTCAACCTTTTTTATTTCAAAATAAGTTGAATCTTTAAACCCTTAATAATTTAAAAATTAAAATTAGTTTTCGTATTAGATCTTAAATTATTTTTTAAAATTATTTTTTCAATAAAATAGGCTAAGATATTGTGTTTTTAGATAAAATCTCCTAAATTTCATATACATTTTATTAAATAAATAATATTAATTAAAAAAAATTAGCTAAAATTCCTCTACGAGACAAGGAAGATAACTTTTGTATCGTTTTGTTTTGAATGAAGGTTTTTGTTCTTCCATCCAAGCGTTTACAGGTTGTAGACTTGAAAATCAAAGATGGAAGATGAAAAATGAAAATTGTGTTTGCGTGCTTCAAATGTTTATATTCTTCTTTTTGAAAATGCACGATGAAGAAGAGAGGGTATTTATTATATTTTAGCCTTTATGTATATGGGCATTTTGGGTTTTTTCAAATTCTTATTTATTGTATTTTTTCTTCATTTTGCCATTTTTGGAAGAAAAAAAGCGATTTTGCTATTTTTCAAAATGTCAACTTTAAAATTGATATTCTTCTAGTTGACCCAAGGGTTGTCATGAAAAATAGCAAATTATAGATTTTACTTTGTGAAAATAGCAAAAATAATTTTAAATTATTAAAATAGCAAAACATAAAAAATAGAAAAATAAATAAATAAAACAATTTCTCAAATGCCCCTATCTAAATTGAAAAATACAAATTGTTACCCAAAAACATAAACCACAATTACACAGTAATTGAAATAACAAAGGCTACCAAAAAAAAGCATGAACAAAAAGCTACAGACCCTCACCACACTCGTATCATCCTCACCACTGCGCCAACCAGAGGAGATCAAGAAAGTGAAGAAGAGAGTGAGATTTGTCGGCACGGAATCGATGATAATCGCCATTAGAGAAGAAAGTGAGAATTACAGTGAAATTGACGAAACAAGAAGCGAATCAAATGCTTTCGAGGTGCTTCAATGGTGGCGTTCTTGAATTTGGAGATGTGGCTTCTGAACTCATGAGGATTCCTCCAACTTGAGTTAGTTCATCTTTGGTGGTCAATTGAATGTTTCTCCTTTTTTTTCTTCTTCTTCCTAAACTTCTTAGAGAGAAGTTCTAGAGATTTCTGGAATTATATTAGTTATTATTTTTTTTATTTTTTGAATTTTGCTTTTTTTCTTTTTCTTTTTGAGATTGTAACAATAATATATGGTTGTAAATTATATGATATTGCTCTATCCAAAATTTGTAGAAATTATATTTTGAGTTTATAAATTTGTAGGTTAATTTTCTATTGCATTCCAAAACTTAGATAAATTATAAAAACAATAACATATCTATTTTTTTTCCATAGTAATAGATCTTGGGCAAAGTTATTTCAGACTAATTTGAACATCCAGCAAACTTATTTTTTACACTGCCTATTTTATTCGATGTAAAATTTTATTTTCTTAAAATAAGTTTATAAATTATACATATCTTTACAATACTTTCAAAAACAAAAAATTATAAGTAAATTAAAGGAAATATCAAAATTGAAACATTAATTTAAGTTGGATAACATTTTGATCTAAGTTTTTTTATTAGTGTTAATTTTTTTACTTGTTAAAAAAGTGTATTTATTTAGAAACTTATTACAAAATCATTATAGTTTTGTTAAGTATTATCTCTTAAAGTGATAAAATCTATATTTATAAAGACTATCATTAAATTTGTAAAGAAAATAAAATACACAGCTAGGAATGAAATATAATGGAATAATTGTTACATGCATAATTATAGAGAGAATACAATGTTAATATGAAGTTGTTATTATATGACATGCATAATTTTAGAGAATAATACAATTTAAATTCAAAATTTGAAGATCTTCCAAACTAAACTCTAAAAATCCAATGATAAAATAAATATTTATTACCATATATATATAATCCGAAAACAATGAAACATACAAATGAAAAATTGTGTATTTGTATGATATAATAAAATGTTACTAAAAATTAATTAAACTTTAAGTAACGTACAATGAATAAATTATATTATCAATCATTATATGAAAATTTATACATTTGTATGATATAGTAAAATGTTATTAAGAATTAATCAAAGCTTATGAAACGTACAATGAAACAATTATATTATCAACCATTTTATGGTTAGCAAAAAGAGTGATTTAAATAGCTATTACTATATATATATATTGATAAAAATAAATTGTTAATCATTTGATTTGAAGCCTATAAATCCGAAAATCTGGTATAAATCTAAGAGATGTTCTAGGACATGTTAGTAAAATGAGATCAACCTCGAAAATAAATATTTATTTAATATTTTTATAAAACTAAATTATGTGCAAATACACTGTATTCGTAATTCTGTGTTATATTCAATTATTTTACTATGCACAAATACACTGTATCTGAAAAAAACGAGTTTCAGTCTATGAATGGGTAAAATTGGTTGAAAAATTGTCAAAGAATATATACTTCAGACGGTTTTGCTAAAAATCAAATATTTTTGGAATTTGCTATTTTCCAAATTGTACTATATTATTTTGTCATTTTCACGGTTATCTAAATATACTATTATTTACAACAATATCTAAGTTTACTTCTTAGGGATAGTTGCAAATTTAGCAATTAGATTCAAAATAATTAAGTATACAACAACATTTTTAAAAATTTACAAATATAGCAAAATTTGTCAAATTCTATCAATGATAGAAGTCTATCACTTATTGACCATGTTGTAAATATTGGTCTATCACTGATAGACCCGAGTCTATTAGTGCTACAAGTCTATCAACAATAATTTTGCTATATTTATAATTTTTTTTAAATATTGTTATATTCTTAATTATTATGCTTCAAATAGCCATCCACTACAATTATCCTACTTCATAATTACAACACAAATATTATAGATGAATTACCTTTTTGTCCCCAACCTATAATCAATACCAAATTTTAAGGAAGGAATCTCAAAGATTTCCTTAATTTATGTGCCATTTTTGTTTTACCTAAAATTACTTTTCAAAACCCTAACTAATTCACCCAACTATCCCAATCCTCTTTCATCCCCACGTACACCTCTTTCACCATAGCCCTCTTCTTTCCACCTTTGTAACAACCCACGCCACACACCTATTCAATATCCTAAATATCCCAAACCAATTTGATCTTTAAGGACCCGTTTGGTAACATTCTCGTTCTCTGTTTACTGTTTTTGTTTTCATATTTTAAAAAACAAAGGTGTTTGGTAGGGTTCCCTTATTTCTCGTTCTAAAAAAAGTAGAAACGTTTTTTATTTTATAAGAAATTATTGGAAAAAAAATTGTTTATCCGTCTCAATTATTTCTATGGGGTTCATTTTCTTTTTCTCAATTATTTTTATCGGTTTTCTTTTCTTTTTTCTCAATTATTTTTATTGGTTTCATTTTCTTTTTTCTCAATTATTTTTATTGGTTTCATTTTCTTTTTTTTTTCAATTATTTTTCTATTTCATTTTCCATTTTGCCACGTTATTTTCTTTTTCCTCCTCTTATTTTCATCTTCTTCCTCAAATAACTACTCTTCATGTGATTTCCTTTTTCTTCCTCTTATCTCCATCGTCTTCCTCTTCCTCTTATTGTCTTCGTCATTTTCCTTCTCACCTCTCATCTTCTTCCTCTTCGCACGGATCTGGATTTTCGTTGAATCTGTGGGTATTCGCTAGATCTATGTTTTCGTTGTAGGTCTTTGTCTTCCTCTTCGCTGTGGATTTCAGTCCTCCTCTTCATCGTGGATTTTTGTCTTCCTCCTTGCCGAGTATGTCCTTCAAATCTCAATCTTCATCTTCATCTCTATAAGATTATTAGACACATTTTCTGTTTTTGTTTTTTTTTTCAAGAAACAAGTAAAATAATTTTTAAACACATTCATGTATCTTGTTCTAAAAAAAAAGAAACAAGAAACATGGAACATGGAACAAGAAATAGGAAACAGTTTGGCCCTAAACTTCTATATGTAACAAATTAGTTATTGTACTTTTAAATTTATAACAATTTAGTGATCTCTACCATAGAAAAATCTTAAAAGTTAGATGTTAATTTTTATTATTTTATGATGTAGACTATGTATTTTGTAAAAGTATTGACTTTCTAGTTAGTTTATCGGTTTATTCCTAAAATATTTTTTATTAAATTTTCACACTAATTTCTACAAATAAAAACTAAATCATTACAAACTTTAAAGTAGAGTATGTAAACTAAACTGTTACATAATTGAAAGTATAGAACTAAATCGTTATAAATCAAAGCTCGTAGACTAAGATCGGGGCATCATAATATGTGGTTCTAGAATGAAATCGATATGGAGCCGAAAATCCTAAAGGAATGAATGGGCGAAACCTGGTTCACCTGTCCATAAGAAGAGGAAAGTGTAGCTCCGTGGGGCTTTCACTTGGCAGTTTTATTTCTTCATTATTAAGTCGCTGACTTTGCATCATTATAGAGTGAGAGAAAAAAGGGAGTATATTTCCAGAATTAGAGGGCTGCAGAATAGGTATAAATAGAGACTTTTGATTTCTCAACCAAACTAACGTCAACCCAATGTTCAAATTACATTTTATGTAATGACCCAACTTTCCTATAAGTTGAAGTCATTAATATTTAAATAAGTTTAGTTTTTTTTTTTATAAGACATTTAAAAGGGAAATTAATTTATAAGTTTGAGGAAAAACTTTAAATAAGAAAAATAAATAAGTAATTAAAGTGGTAAAACCAAATACTAGTTTGGGCCAATAAAACAAAAGAAAAACATTAAAATAATTGTACCAAAGTTCTGAAATCCAAAAATATAATTACTGAAACATAGATGCGGAAAAGCTGAACTGTTCCCTATGGCGATCCACGGTCACTTCTTATCATTCGCCAGCTTGCCCTTGTCTTTACCCTTACCGCTTAAAAGTATGAGTATAAATTTATACTCAATAAGAGACTCATACTTAGTCTCACTATGTGTTGTTAGTCTCTTTGTTAGAGTCCTGTAATAAAGTACCACGCGCTATAGTGCTCCCGAACGCACACTATCCAGTAATCCCACCGGGACTGAACTGGGCTCTCGGTGAACCCGAAGGAATCACCCTAAAGGAGAGTCGGGCTGTAAGTGATCCCGTCGAATCACGTCTCAATAACTACTCAGACATATATAGGAGAGGACCTTGATGGACCCCTCGTGGTACAACTCTAACCAGCAGACCAACAGAACACTATAGGCTATACATGCTCATCATATCATCAACATCTCAGCTCAACACACATAACTCAAAAATACATATAATCACATCATGCACCAATGGTGCTGCATCTCAATCAAAAGGGGAAAAAATCTCTTACCTGAAGATCTGCTAAAATAATTCACTGGTTGATAATCAGGTTCTCCCAATACTCAAACTTAACCACCAGTAAAATTCAAAATCAATAATTCTGTTAATTGTCACTCTACTGTTTTAATTAGTAACCAAGCTTACCCAACTTACCCCAAGGTTACGATTGAGTCCAACACCACCTTAAATGGAAATTCACAGTCCTATTTCCACCAGTTTCGCTTGGACCTTCAAGCAACCATAGATCAACTTATTCCAAATACCATCTCATTTAAGATAAAAAAAAATATTTAATTAGATGTACCAAACCCATACAAACTCACCCCAAATGGCTCAAAAGGTTGCAAGAGGCTAAACTTGAAGATGGCTCGACCAGAAGAGGCTTCGGCTCGGACGCGGCTCGGTGGAGAAGGACGCGTGCGGCTCGGTGACAAAGACGTCGGCTCGGACTGACGAAAACGGCTCGTTGAAGGAACTTGGCTCGGATCTTTGAGGCTCACGGCTCGCGTACGGACGAAGACGGCCCGCGCGGCTCGGAGACAGAGACGTCGGCTCATGTCTCAACTGGAACGAAACGCTCGGCCGGGGGACGCGGCTTGGTGAAAACGGACGAGTGCGGCTGTAGCTGATGGATGGAGACGCGAGGGGGAGAAGGAACGCGACGCCACCACTTCGTTCAGCTCGGTGAAGACGGACACGTGGAGGAGTTGCGCGGTTGTAGGATTCGCGGCCGTCGTCGTCGTGCGGAGGAGTTGCGTCGGTTGTGGGATTCGCGGCGGCCAGAGGTGAGGCGCGGCGGCTAGGGTTAGGGTCCTTGGATGAAGGAAGAAGGTGATAAATAGTAATTTGGCACGCATTCCGAGTGGGTATTTAAATAAATAAAATTCTAATAATAATAATAACAATAATACCATTATTATTATTATTATTTAATTTCCCCCAAATAACTCCTCCTTTCCTTCATCTCTTCCTATTTCCATTTAATTTTCCCTCTCTCTTCATTAATAACTCTTATATCACCTCTTTTATATTTTTCCCATAAAACTTCCAACTTAACAATTTAAATCCACCAACCAATAAATCCAAAACCAATTTTAACAATAGGACTCCAATTTCCATAAATTAACCACTCATCCTTCCAAAATACTTAATCTCCACAATTTAAACAATTTCACAAATAACACCCAAAACTAAGCAAAATAAAATGATAATAAAAATAACCTAATAGTTTTGGGATGTTACATTTTATTTGTCAATTCTATATATATATATATATATATTCTGTTAGTACTAAGAAGTATTCGTGTTAGAGGCTAGAGCAATTGTATATTTAAGACATATTAACATATTTAACAAAATACAAAAAATAACAAAATATAACAAAAATTTAGATCCAAGTCTCGAAATCCATCAATGATAAACTATATTGTTATGTCATTTATAGAAATCTATCAATGATAGAGTCTAAAACCAATAGATACAAATCATGTATTCCACTTATCTTTTCTCTTCGATATATATGTATTTCATTTTTAGTGATTTAACTTAATCATTTTTTTCAGTTTAGAAGTCTCTTCAACTACTTATGTATGCATGAGTTTCTATGAACTTATATTACTAACACTTTTGATTGATTGCATTTGGAAGAATGTAATGTTTTAGAAAATCACATGGTCGCTCTCTTGTCCAAGAGTGAGTATGATAATTAAGTCCGACGTTGCATTTGGTGTTAACATAATTAGGATAGGTGAAGATAAAAGACGTAGTGGTGTTTTTTCTTTTTTTCTATACCATTATCTTGTGTAATATATTTGATAACATTCATGGTATTGTTGACTGTCCATTTGAAGCATATTTTTTTTAACTTATTTTGATTTCATTTAAATGTCTTCGTATTATTGAAGATAATTGTCTTAATTTATATACAGTAACTGATCATCCTAGTTTGTAATTATTATAAGACTTAGCTTCGATCACATTTCTAACACAAACATACTCTTAATCACTTTAAAACAAATCCAATTTTTTAAGTATGTTTTTGTTTTCTCAATTAGTTAAGAATATTTCTACAAAATTCTTGAAAGAGTAGGGTCCATCTATGCACGTTAGGCAACAAGGTGTATAAAGGTTGAAATGATGAATCACAATGAAGTGAATGGTTCCATAGGATTACGATCCATTCAAATTTAATTAAATGTCTTTTTCTTTTACCCAAAATAAACAAAAACACATGCTATGTTCACTTTTTAAGTGGTTGTGGGGTTATAACCAAGCATTATGGCAAGTGAGATTATATTTTGAAATTTGTTTTCTTACCAAATCAGACATACTCGATTAGGAGTCATTTGGAGCAAAAACTATCCTAAGACTATAATATAACCATTTATTGTTACAGTAAATCTTATATAAAAATTTTTAATTAGCTATAACAAACATTGTGTCAAAATCTCTCATTTGCTATAGTTTTTACTATTTTGCTACCAATTTTGTTATTTTACATTTATCAGTTTTTTACTCTTTGTTACATTTTTTACTATTTTCTTATCATATACTAAAATAGTTTACACACCAAACATATACCATTATAATTCAAACAAAAATAATCTACATCTCAAAGACAAATTATTATAATCCAACTACAATAATCTAAGATTATAATAGCTCACTCTTCGTCTCATATATATTTTCGTCACGTTTGTTTACCGAAAATTATGTATATTCTCATGCACACAATTAACTTTATTTCCCTTCCTTTGACCCACCTAATTGTATTCATGTATGTGTATGATGTAAAGTTCTTGTCTTTTTGCACTCTCTCTCACTTTTTGCCTTTTCTTTTTCAATCACCACACCTTGGGTTGAAGCTATAGGAGCCTTAGGATGAAAGGGATTTAGTAGGATACGATCTTACTTTCTGCCTTTTCTTTTTCAATCACCACACCTTGAGTTGAAGCTATAGGGGCCTTAGGATGAAAGGGATTTAGTAGGATATATACGATACATGATACCATTGAGTTGTCTTCTCATTGAGATATTGTTTGGAAAAAAAATGACTTAGGAGGGTACATTAGTAAATTCCACACTTAATAGTTACCATGATTAATGAGCATAAATTAATGTAACTTGTTGACATATATTTAATAAGAAGAACTTACCAGTTTAACCAATTGAGTTCAACCATGTAAGAATGAAAATTCGAATATAGTTTTTTGACACTTTAAATTGCAAGGGTTAAAATATCTTAACCATTCTTAAAAGTCGTGGTTAGATTGTGAAATACCATATGTCAATTATGCAAATTTTAGATTTGACATGACCTAAAGGCTTCCTACATTCTCCTAAACTTGTGCTACACTACCTTATTTGAATTTTTCAAAAGGTCAATCACTCAACATATATAGAATCATGGTTTTTCAAACTAAGCGCACACTTAACTTTGGAGTTACCAATAGTCGATAAGCCATGAAAAAAAATAGATTTATATTGGTAAATGGTATAGATAATAACTAATAAAAACAGTAAAACCTTATCTATCTCTACAAGAATATGGTATATATATTGTCCAACTCTAGTGTAAAATTACCAATTCTTATAACATTTTCTTAACCATACTTTTACCTACGATCTTAATCAATATCTTTCTGTTTGATGAATATGATATGAGTTAATTCATATACTGGATCCTCTTTTACTCGGAGGGTCACAAAATGTGGTCAATGAATGGAAAGAAAAAGAAGAAAAGACACATGTGGCTCCTATTGACGTTGAGCTTATTTTCCTTTTGGATGAAGCTATGAGTAAAAAGAGAGAGAAACAAAAGCAATAATATGAATAGAATATGGTTTGATGCATGCAAAAGGCAATAAGTAGTGGTGAAGTAGAGGCAGAGATGATCAGAATCCGAGTTGGATTATAATTTATATCATAAAGTTATGTATATATATATATATAATAGAATCTGTACCATATTTTATATATTGAATTAATAAAATATGGTTCGTTTCTTTTCCCCTCATATATAATTTAACCACAAAATGGGATTTCCCTTGTATCCCCCTTTTGCTTTTATGCGAAGAAAGTTTTGACGACGGACATATGATTATTTAAATACATTAGAAAAATTGGTGTATAATATATGCTTTTGAATTGGCGTGGCTGTAAAGACAACTACACTCCAAATTCCCCATTCTTATATAATAAATTAAAACATATATATATATATATAAAGCTCATTTTCACAAGGCAAACCAAAACCCCCAATTCCAAAAAAACCAAACCAAGAAAAGAAAGGAATTCCCTCTAATAATTCTCCTTTTATTTTCTTTCTCATCATCATTGTTATTTCAATTCCCTCTTCTTTCTCTAACTAAATCATTTCTCTCTCTCTCTCTCTCTCTCTCTCTCTCTCAATTTTATGCCATGTTCTTCCATATTCTTCTTCTCTTTCTCCTCTCTTTATCAGGTATATTAACATAATTCCCTTTTTCCTTTTTGAATATTATTACCCATGCATATGATTTTATTTGTAATTTGAATTTTGGAGAATTTATAATTTGTGGGTTTTTGTGTTTTGATTAGGGTTTGGGGGTGGTTTAAGGGGAGTTACGTCGTTGGGGATAAACTACGGACAGATTGGGAATAATTTACCATCGCCTGATAAGGTTTTGGATATGTTGACGGCATTGAGGATTACAAAAGTGAGAATCTATGACACCAATCCGGAGATATTGTCGGCGTTTGCTAACTCTAAAGTTGAGATTATTGTGACGGTTGAAAATGAAATGTTGGCCCAACTTATGGACCCTCAACAAGCCCTCCAATGGGTTACTGCTCGTATCAGCCCCTTTGTTCCTGCAACTAAAATCACTGGAATTGCAGTTGGTAATGAGGTTTGTTTACTACTCCTTCTCTCTCCTCCCCTACTTTAAAACTCCTATCCATATCCTATTTCTCAGTTTTCAACCTCTTTTTCCCATTACTCATCATTCATTTATATTGCTTAACTTTAAACTTTTGAAGGATTAGAATATGAATTCTTGCTCCAGGTATACTTTATACACACACCACTTTTCTATATTTTATTTAGGAACATTTTTAAATATAACAACAAAAAGACCATTAAACTCTTTATAAAACATATCAAAATTTATCAGATTCTTGTTTATTTAAGTTTTATGTTAAAGTAAATACTCTCAATTTTTTGCTACATATATATATATATGAGAATTTCTCTTTTATTTACTTACTATTTTCAAAAACCAAACCATAATTTAAAAAAATAAAAAAGAACGAGTTTAAATTTGTTCCCTCTTAGCAAAGGTGAAAAACATAATCCAAATTTAAATCTAAGAAAACAACCGTAAATTTCAAAATTAAAAAAACAAAAAAAAAACTATACAATAATTTTATCATGGTAAAAAGAAAAACTTTTGTCTCTCTCTCTGTTCAATGTTCAAATTTGAAAATATTATACATTTAATCCTTAATATTTTAGTATCAATTTCATCCTCTACATATGAGTTCTATTTCATAATTTATGCTTTTCAGTAGATACTTACTTAGGATGTGATTCAACAGGTATTCACAGACGACGACTTGACATTAATGGAAACACTAGTCCCAGCCATGTTAAGCATCCACACAGCCTTAACCCAACTAGGCTTAGACACCACAATAAAAATCTCAACCCCAAGTTCCTTGGCCGTTTTACAAGAATCCTACCCACCCTCCGCCGGAAGTTTCAAGCCAGAAATAACCCAAATCATGTCACAATTCCTTCAATTCCTCTCAACAACAAAGTCCCCATTTTGGATAAACGCATACCCATATTTTGCATACAAAGACAACCCAGATTCCATCCCATTACAATACGTTTTACTGAACCCAAACCCGGGAATGATCGACCCATTCACTAATCTTCGTTACGACAACATGCTTTATGCTCAAGCCGATGCTGTTCTTTTCGCAATGGCGAAAATGGGTTTCGGTGGAATTGAAGTAAGAATATCCGAAACTGGTTGGCCATCGAAAGGGGATCCTGATGAAACAGGGGCTTGTCTAGAGAATGCGGCTGAGTATAATAGGAATTTGTTGAGGAGACAAATGAGGAATGAAGGAACTCCTTTGAGACCTAATTTGAGACTTGAGATTTATCTGTTTGCATTGTTTAATGAAGATATGAAACCTGGGCCTACTTCTGAAAGGAATTATGGGCTCTTTCAACCTGATGGAACTATGGTTTATAATGTTGGACTTTCTTCTTTTAAGGGATTTTCTTCCTCTTCCTCTTCTTCTTCTTCTTCTTCTTCTTCTTCTTCTTCTTCTTCTTCTTCCTTATCACCTTCTTCTATTTCTCTTACCTCCTCTGCTTCCACAAATTCAAA
The DNA here is from genome assembly GCA_025688845.1 of Cucumis hystrix. NCBI lineage: Eukaryota > Viridiplantae > Streptophyta > Magnoliopsida > Cucurbitales > Cucurbitaceae > Cucumis > Cucumis hystrix. The sequence continues at coordinate 874,617 of JACWES010000016.1, forward strand.
GGTAATCTATCCTTAGATGTTTGTTTGTTTCGTTTCTTTCTTCTTTTAGGTTCAGTCCCTAAAGTTTCTGACATTGTGTCTTTCTAGTTTATGAACTTTGAAGAATGTTTAATGGGTCGGTTTTAGATTTCAAGTTTGTGTTGGTTACTTGTTGAAAAGGTTTTTTAATCACCTGTTGTTCATAAAGTCACAAACCTATTTCACAACAATAAATCAACCATTTAGATCTTGTTCTTGTTCAATAACCATTTGACTTTTATTATAAGTTTTTGTATCTTTCTAAATTTGTTGCTTTGTTATTTCTTTTTTTTTTTTTGATATATTACAAAATCAAGCCTTTTTTAAAGCTAAAAAAAACTAGTTTCTTAAAAAACTTGTTTTTATATTTTAAAATTGACATACAAATTATTATAAAAAATTGAGAGAAAACATGATTAATTTTTCAAAAACAACAAATGAAATGGTTACCGAATTTAACAAATTTAGAGTCCTATTATCAAAATATAATTCAAATATGTGTCTTTTAAATATAAAATTGAAAGATCTAAAGATCTATTAAACATTCCTTCTTAGTTTGTAAACTTTTTAGACATGAACTCACAAGGTTCGAAATTTAACTTGTAATTGATTATTATTATTATTATTATTATTATTATTATTATTATTATTATTATTATTATTATTTATTAATTCAACATGAAAATTATATTGTAATAAGAGCCAATATATGGAAAATTGGCTGTTTGTATAATTAAATATAAAATAAAGATTATTGATTGAATTAAAAAGCTGATTTTGTTTTATTTTGTTGGAAATAAATTGGAATTGAATTGAACACAGGGTGCAACCATGGGATATTATCAAAGCTTGGTGTACTGGATGTTTGTGTATTTGCTGACCTATCAACTTTTTATGAGAAGACCATTGTATACTTAATTTTAGGTTAATTATTATAAATAGTATTTTTTTTTTCATCTCTACACTTATTAACATAGTTCTTTTATTTTTTAAATGTTGAAATTTAGTTGTTGTAGTTTTAATAAATATATTCTTAAAAATAGTTCATTATTAGTTTGAAGATATACATTCCATCTAAACTTAAGAAATTACACACTTCAATTTTAATGTGTGCTTTCCAAATTTTTTAAATAAAGAGCTAATTTAAGGACTTTTACCTTTTCTTTTTATTTATAATTTCCTCTTGGTAATAATTATGTTACAGTAGTGCTGTGCAAAAATAGCAAAAAAAAAAAAAAAAAAAATTAACATATGTCACCACATTTTCTAAATTGCAAAAGTAGCAAATTTAAAAATTAATAACTCTCTTATAACATTCTGATATCCCTAATTACTTGTCATATTTACTATATTCGCAATATGCAAAAAAAAAAAAAAATGTCATGAACTGTTTTTTTATAAATATTTTTGTCATCTAATGTAATTTTCCTGAGTTATATTTATCTAAGAACTAAATTTTATCCTTTTAAGCACATCTAATCATTTTAAGAAAAAAAAACAATTGAATTCATTTTAGAAATTTTTTTATAACATCAAAAAAAATTTATTTCTTAAAAAAAAATTACTTTATTAATATCTCATTTAACTTATTTCTACCCAGAAAAAAAATTAATAAAATCTTTTCCTAAACACATTCTAGAAAAAAAGAAATTAATAACATACTTTTTAACTCATTTTAAAAAAAGAAATTAATAACATCCGTTTTAACTCATTTAAAAAAAAAAGAAATTAATAACATCATTTTTAACTCCTTTTAACTCATTTAAAAAAAATAATAAAAAAATTTAACTCATATAAAAAAAGAAATTAATAAAAAAGATTAACACATATAAAAAAAAATTAATTTTTTTTAAATAAAATCTTTTCTCTATTTATCTTAGGAAAAAATAAATCATTTCTTTTTTACAATATCTCATAATATCTCATTTCTATTATTTTAGAAAAAAAATAAAATTTATTTTATTAACATAATATCCAATTTTAATTTTATTCTTATTAATTTTTTCTAATTTGTGATATACCTAGAGTCTATAAATAGGGTCCTTTGTCATTTAAAAAAAGATAAAAATTTCTTTAGAGAAAGTTTATAGAGAAAAAAAATTCAAAAGAAAATTTTTAGAGAACGAAAAAAATTTTTGAAAGAAAATTTATGCAAAAGATAAGTTTTTCTTATTCATTTCATCGTCAGTAATTTTTTTGAGATTTGAATCATTATTTTTCTTTTCTTTTTCTTTATCTTTTAAAAAAGAGAAGAAAAGAAAATTGTTCGCACGAGATTTCCAAAGAAATTTGATTCGTGGAATTGAACTTGAGTTGATGTTGTATTTTCGGTGTAATTATTGATTTGCATTATAAATAGCAGTGCATCCGACCCCTCAATGGTATCAGAGCCTAAGTTGCTCATTTTACTTCTCTCTCTTCTTTCTCTCTCTTCTTTCTCTCTCTTCTTTCTCTCTCT